>VZTE01003367.1:1092136-1119155 GCA_013397775.1 Eulacestoma nigropectus
GGCGGCGGCGATGGCGGCGGCGGCCGCGCTGGGCCCCGCGCCGGCCCTGTGCCGCTCCGTGCACTGGTTCCGCCGCGGGCTGCGGCTCCACGACAACCCGGCGCTGCAGGAAGCGCTGCGGGACGCCACGTCCCTCCGCTGCATCTATATCCTGGACCCCTGGTTCGCCGCCTCCTCCGCCGTGGGCATCAACCGCTGGCGGTGAGTGGCTGCGGGCCGCGGGTGGGACCGTGCGGGACGAGGAAGCTCCCGCGGCGCCGGAGCGTTCTGGGCGCGGTGTGGGCCGTGTCGGTCAGGCCGCAGCAGCACACGTTTCCGTGTCGGGCCCCCTCACTGCTCCCCCCGGCCGTCTCCGCGGGAGAGCGGCTGTGCCTCGTCCGCTTGGCCTCGCCGCGGTTTTCTCAGCGGTGCTGCCTGGCTGTGTGGGAGGATGCCTTCAACTTTATGTAATGTCATTAGACTTTCTCATTATCAGTAGGGCGAGTGTATGAGAGCAGCAACCGATGGACGTTTAGCTTTGGGAAACCCTTTTTCCTGAATCTAGAGACAAGGGCAAAGAATCCTCAGCTTCGTGGCCGCACCACGCCTTCCCTCTGCCCTTTGGCTGCCGGGCGCGCGTAGGCATGTGCGCACGCAGCTCCGTTCCTCCCATCCCTCCGATTTCTTAGGGAAATACACGTCGGCTGCTGCTAAGAAAGTAGAGATGAAGCTGTGTGGGCTTTTCTTCATCTCTGCAAATGGAAAAATGTGTAGCATGAGTCATGTCTATGCAAAGATCAAGACCTCATGTACCTGTAACTAGTAGCATTACATAATGCTGTTGTGTCAGGTTTCAGCAGCCTTAACATTTGGAACTCCCAGGTAGGGATTCTCCTGGGCAAGACTCCCCTGCATACAAGTGAAGCAGATCTCCCACTACCCGCTCAGAGAAAATCGACGGACAGCCACCTGGCTAAAGATCCTTTGAGAGCTCTTGGAAACGTCACGTGGCTGTGCACTAGGGAAACTGTAGTTGTAACTGATTGCCTCTGCTGTGGACCTTAGCTTCATCTCAAGGAATGGGATTGTATGGGCCATATCTACGTGTTTCTAGAACCCCACAGTACAGGATGGCTTAAAATTTGTAACTGTGTGGAAATTATCTCAGTGTAGACATGCAAATTACAGAAAATTGTGAATTCTGTTATAGGAGTCTGAAGTGATCTTTCCATAGACCAGACTTTATACAGGCAGCAGCAGACAGAAATGCCTTTCACGTGCTGCTGTTGTTGCTGACTGTCCTCATTTGGAAGAACCAAAGTGGTGCCACAACAGATTAATTCCTGATCTGTTTAATCCTGGTTTGTTTCCACCAACGTTGCGAAGGGAGAGAAGCAGTTAGTAGTCTCCTGTATGTTGTAATCGTGGAATATATGAGCAAGGAAGGTGTTTAAAAATAATGTTTTCTTGGAGGTGTGGAATTACTGCAGATGTCAGAAACTAGCACCACTGGCTGTTAGGCAAAAAACATTTTAGCAAGTTACTTATGTTGGCCAAAGTTCCATTCATTCCCATTGGGAGCCTTGGCTTTTCTTTGCTATTTTTTTTTTAATCCAAATACTTGTATTCAGAATTCTGTTATCCAAAGGCAAATGCTTGTATTCTACCTAGTTCGCACAAATTTATCATGTTGAAAATTCCTTGTTATTTAGCCGCACAGCATGTGTGAGCCATATGGGGACTAACGCTTGTTAAAATTTTTAGAACACCTGAGAGAGCTGATGCTCGTATTTAATAAATGGGAAGTGGGCTGGGGCTCAGGGAGTGGTTTGTTTAGGTTACCTGGACCTGGTTCTGGATGTTCTCCTTTGTGATAGAGTGCCCTTCTTTCTGTGAACCCCACACCCTTTTCTCCCCCGGGAAACGCAGAGTGAACTTGTTCTGTCTGGAAGCTCACAGTTCACCTTATGGGTGGTGCAGCTGAGGAGAGAGAAGTTGCCACTTTGCAGTGCAATTGTAGCTTAGCTTTCCTTAGCTGTGGGTGGTCTTTAGGGAACTGAGGTGGATACTGGCTTCTCACAGATCACACTGCAGAGTGGGCATGGAGGACTGAGGGAAAGCTGGGGGTTGCCAGGCTCACTTACAGAGCAGAGCGTTGTGTGTTTGCCAGCAGTGTCAGGTGCTGAGGAGAGACTAAAGTTTTAAAGCTGGTGTCTTTTGCAGAGTTAAACAAAACGAAGTGAAGTTACTATGTAGATGGAGTGATGTGTGACTGGGAAAGCAAATATTATACATTTGGTGTTTTATAGCTTAGTGGTGGATCAGTAAGACATACCATTAAATGCAGAAAGCAGTTTCATGGGGTTTCGGAGTTTTGGGGTGAGAGGGAATAGATGAATGTCTTGGTATGATCTCATCTCTGCCTTCATGGTGCAAGGTGAATTGCAGTTCTCTTTGCAATTATATAAAGTACAGATGATTCTTGCCTTAGGAGATCTTGGTGCTCAGTCTTGTGCTACTGATGAGCTAGGAGCGTACATTTCTCTGCCGTGACATGGCGTATTTGTAGCTAGAACTGTAAAACCTGCACAGTTCTTGCAGTATTTTATTACTTTCCTTGGAGTAATGCATCAAAATTTTTCTAATTCATATGCAAAATCCCTTCTTGCCCAAAAAACTGTGAAAAAATGTACACTGGGGAATTAGATAGTTTGTGCTTTTCTCCATGTAATGTGGAGAGAGCAGTTGACAGGGGTGTTCTCCCACCTCTGAGGGAGAATGTGGGAAGGGGGTTCAAGTAAGAAGAAAATCCTGGAAACTTCTTGGATCTGGACAAGCACAAATTGCATATGAGTGAATGGGAGCTGGCTGGTACTGCAATCTCATAGAAGTTCTTTCAAGAAGAATCTTTCATAGAAGACAGACCAGGGATAAATATGAATTCTTGTTTTCTGGTTCTTGTCCGAACTTCCAGTTTGATTTGTTGATGCAGGTTTGCTGGAGTTCCATGCAAATTCTCATTTGCCTTTTAGCTGTAACCCATCCAACTGACACTAACTGCTGTTGTTTCTTCTCTGCAGATTTCTTCTCCAGTCCCTGGAAGATCTGGACAACAGTTTAAGGAAACTGAACTCTCGCTTGTTTGTTGTGCGAGGGCAGCCAACAGATGTCTTCCCAAGACTCTTTAAAGTAAGAGAATAATTTTTTGGAGCGTAGTGAAGAAAAATTGATGACCTGGTGCTAAACTTGCTTTCACTCCTTAATGATTGGTGATTCCCTCAGCATCTCTTAACAAACTTTCCTCCTTAACTACAACTAACTAACTACTATCCATAAGGGCCAGCTTGGGAGCCAGGTCCACACCTGAACTCAGACTTGCAAAGAAATGTAGTAGTAGGGTATAACCTAGTATCAGGGTGCTCAAGCTTTTCTTTTTGGATGGTGGTCTTGAACTTTGTTTCTCTAAGTCACCTCTCACAGGGCTGCTCTGTGACACACAGACCTTTCTCTGTTGAGGGCTTCTTCCCTCCTGGCCATTTGCTTACTGCAGTTTTGACTTAGGAAGATTGCTGTGTCCATAGACCTTTACAGACAACAGAAGAAAGTACACTGATCTATATGTGAATTGCAAATAGGATTTTGTGTTAAAATTTCAAAATTCAGGAGCTTTTCTGTTAGTTAGTTTCCTTTTCTTCTTCTGTTCAAGACTGTGGTTTAGTCATCTCAGCAGCAGAATATAGCTTGGATCTAAGCTTCCTGCTGATGTACTGTTTAGGATGTGGAATATGCAGTTACCTTGGTGGTCAATTATTGATTAGTGGGGTACATTTCTAAAGTGGTATGTCACTGCATCTCCTTGAATATCAAGGCTTCTCATACAGTATCATTCTTCTCCATCTAAAATTGTATTTCCCAAAGTCTTGAATCTGTACCTTCCTTCTGTAAATGGTTCTGGTATGTATTTGCTGGAGGAGGGCAGTTAGTACTGGGGAGAGGAACTGGACTGTGCAGATGAGAAGGAGCACTGATACCTATTTTGGCTTCTGCATCTTAACACGTGACACGAACTATGTGCTGCTTTTAGCCTTTCCAGAGTCTGGATTATTTTTATCTTTTGATCTGCAAATAAGTTCTGGCTAGTAGTAGTTCATGCCCTCTTTAGTTCAGGGTATTCACAGGATAATTAAAACTTATTGGAGAAAAATGCTCACTTTGGTTAAAGAACAAAAACTAGTTGGCAGAGTCTGAAGTTTGGAGAGACTGATTGTGTAATTAGCCAGAACTGCTTTTTTGCTGCAGTCTGTTTTATCTGGGCAGGTGAGTTGATGAATATCTCAGATGTGCTGTAACAGAGCTGAAAAAAGTAAAGGGAAGTTGATGCTATTACATGGTAAATGTACGTCTTTCATGAGGATTGAGGCTTCTCCAGAGCTGCTGCACTGAACAGTGCATTAGCAGCAGCTCGTGCCTGGCTGTCAACTTTTGCGGAGAGGAGAGTTATGTCACATTTACTACTGCAATACTTAGAGCTAATGTAGTTTCTGCTCTTGCTGCCAGTAGCTGAGCTATGTTGTCACTAACAGCCACTGCAAAGGCACTACTGTGCATGGATACCATGACAAGTGTACTTGTTAGCAATGTGTTAACCTTTGCAGAAGTTTTTTGTCTCACTCTTTCTGAATAAATTTCTGCTATCAAAGTGCACTGTTTGTTCACTGAAGTGTTTTCACAATCCCTTTGGTGGTTTTTTTCCCCTACAGTTTTTCTTTGCTCTGGGTTAGATACTAAGAGGCAAGTCATCAGTCATGACTTTCTTTTGTATATCTGCAGCAATTTACTGCCATACAGGTAACAAACAGGTTTTCTGAATGGTTGTGCTCTGCTTCCTGTGTACTACTGCATCACACAGAGCAGTGACCTTCTCAAAACTGTAGGAAGTACAAGAATTTATAAAGTGTTGGATGCTTACCTAAAACTTCTGTAAGCCTTAATAGTTTTTTATTCTGTTCCATTCTTTCAAGGTAGTAATATGTATTTCTTTGAGACCAAATCTATCTTTTCCAAGCCTTCCAGTTGATACTGGCTTTCTTATAGAAGAAAGAAAAGTTTAAAATGAAGCTGTTAAATCACATAGGGGCAGGGCCTGGAATGGGTCCACCTGACCCCTGCTCTGAATTATGGATGCTGTCATGTTCTTACTTTGAAAAATGAGTGGAGGATCTCTTTGAGATGTACATTCATTGGTACATAACTGGTTAATTTCTCTGTCCTTCTTAAAATTAATTTTAGGACTGAATCTGCAAGTTCAGAAATGTAGGTGGCTTGTACAGTTGTTTTCTGCTTCTAAATCCCCTTCCCCATCTTTGGCATTATTTTTAATGGTCTTCAGGGAACTAACTACATTTGTTCTTTGTGCTTTGTTTCTGTTTTGCAGGTAGAAAAATCTCCTGTATATACAGGGGTGATTTAGTGTGTCTCACTTGGAGGATGTGGTTCTTAGTTGTGTGGGGGTTTTTTTAAGTGTCTGTAGATTTCTTGTTGTGTTTGCTAAAAAAATCTGTGGGCTGCTGTTCTGCTTGATGGATGTCTTGGGAGGGTCGCTGTGGAAACTATTAAACCTCTTCTCATAGGATTCATTTTCTGGGGAAAACTAGGCCATAGACTTTGAGAACAATCTGTGCTCTAGAAAAGCCTGGAAGAGGCTGAGTGCTCTTTCATAAGGCCTATACCATGTCATTACTGAGAGATCTATTAAAGGTATGAAGATCAGAGTAAGTGCATGGCTTGACTAGGGGTTTTGGAAATAGGTGATCTTTAAGGTTCCTTCCAGCCCCAATCATTCTATAATTCTGTGATTCTAAAATAACTCCAAAAGGGCAAGATTTTAAATCTGAATTGCAGTATTATACTCTACTGTGCAGACCAGAAAGGTTCATTCAGTTGCTGTCCTATGTCCTGCATTTCTCTGTTTCTTACTGTTTGGGGTAGACGTTGCTTTCCTATTGTGTGATGTCTTTAAAGAGACACCAGGAAAAATTTAGAATGTATTGGTTTTACTTAATGTCTCCACATAAAAAACGCATGGGGTTGAGCAGAACTTTTATTGAAAGAGTTTTCTGAAATGCTGTTTCTGCAAATGCTGGAAGAGGATGGTATGGTTACTTTGGGACAGCATGGGCAACAAAACATAGTGTTGGTAGACTTGGGGACTGAGCTGAAACCTAAGAATAGTAATAGATAAGAACCGAACCTCCTCTGATGTGTTTTAAACCTGACATCTACAAATTGCCATAGTAGATGTGATGTTTGCTAGAGCTGATAAAATTGTTACTTCTTTGGTTATCTCAAATCCAGATTGCTGTTCCTCACAGGAACACTCTCAAAGCTTCCAGGACTTTAAACTGCTCAGGAATTCTGAAATCTTCATTTGTAATTGTACTGGTTAGAAAGAGTCTTCTGTTTGACAGCTGGGTGTATTGTTTTTCTTGCAGGAATGGGGAGTCACTCGTCTCACCTTTGAATACGACTCAGAACCATTTGGAAAGGAGAGGGATGCAGCTATTGTCAAACTGGCCAAGGAGGCTGGTGTGGAGGTGGTGATAGAGAACTCCCACACCCTCTATGACCTGGACAGGTACGGGGAGAGAAAGGGCAGAGATGCCACCTGGGCTAGGCTGGGATTGTCATGTCTGCAAAGACTGCAGTCTCCTCCCTTACACTGATCACTGTCATCCCGAGTGACCCTACAAGGATTACTCTGCACACTCGCACTTTTGATTAGAACACGTCAAAGTGCTGACAGTGACGTGAATGTAGAGAAAGGTGTTGCCTCAAGCTTATTAAACTCTGTACTTGACTGTCATTTAATTTGCTCAGCTGTGTCCTATTGATTGCTCTCCTTGAGCATGTCCTCAATGTATGGACTGCTTTTTTTTGCTTTATTGTAATAAAGGTAGTTGAGCTGTTGTCTCAAACAGGTTATGAAAGCAGGGCTTTTAACTGATGGATGTGCAAGGACAGCTGGAAGAAGTAAAACAAGGTAGACTGGGACAAACTTTCCTTATTGTAAGACCTGAATGTCTTGTCTTTGTTGTGTGTTTGCTGTAGGGACGGTTTGTTTTGATGTTGAATTTTATATATTTACTTATTTTATGTATAATCTCTCTCTATACATGTGATTTTAAACAGTGGTGACAGTCTTTCAGCTAAGACTCTAGGGTATGCTTGATTTCAATGTCAGTACAGTGTTTCAGTACTATTCTTACAGGTTGCTTGCCTTTTTTTTTCCCCCCCTCCCTTTTTTTTCCCCTCTTTTCTTTCTGATATGACTTGTGCCAGTAATGCTGAATGTAGATTTTCTCCTATAAATCTTTAACATCCATAATTTTCTATAGGAAGGAGCTTTGAAGTTAGCACATACTGTGTGGAAATGTTTGTCTCTGGAGTGAGGAGGATTCTTGAACCTGTCTCATGAGCAGGTGCTGCTTTCTAATTCTATATTAGAAGACCATACTTATAACCAATGTTTATTACATCCTCACCCCTCCAGTGTCAATGGCCATCACATTTTTCATGTCATCTATGTCTTTTCCAAGGTGGAGAGTCCTAGTTCATTTAAGTTTTCAGGTGGAATCTGTTCTATATCTCTTCTAAGTTTTGTCACCGTTCTTTATACTTCTGGGTTTTTCTAGAGGTGGAGAGCAGTGGTGAAAACTATGACTAGTGTGCAAAATGTAGGAGCAACATGGATTTTTAGAGTGCTATAATGTGTCCTGTCTTTTCCTAATAGTCAGTAGCATTATTTCTGCTTTTTCTGCGTGCTGCTAAACATTAAACTGATGTCTCAGGGCTTCCTTCCAGAATGGTCATAGCTATTTGAGAGGCTGCTACTGTATAAATAATTTTAAGATTGCATAGCTATGCATATGGAGAAACAAGATGACCAGCACTGCAATTTCATCTGATATTTTTGTCAGCTGGTCGTGTGGTATATAGGGAAATTTTTAACTTGCCTTTTAGCTTTAGCCAGATAGGTTATTGCATCAGTAAACTTTATCATCATGCTCTTTTTTATCCGTTCCCAGATATTTTATAAAAAATATTGAGCAGCACAAGCCTTAGCTCAGCTCTGTGTAGGATTGCTCTTCCTGTTGGAAAAATAGATTCCTTCTCTAATTCTGTATCAGAGAATTTTCTGTCTGCATGGACCTTTTCTTTTATTGCAAATTAGTGTGGTTTCTTTAAATTTTTTCAGTGAGGGATCTAGTCAGATGGCTTCTCAAAATTCACATAGGATATGTCAACTGAATCTCCCTTGCCCCAGGCTCAAATGTCTCTAATAGATTTTCAGGCACAACTTCCCTTTACCAAGGCCAAATTGGCCCTCCAGCATATTGCATATACCCATGCATTCACTGTTTCCAGTAGTATTTTCTACCCATCTGCCTAATGCTCGTATCCGTCTATTCATTTGTTCCTCTGATGCCTCTGAAATGCTTTTAAAATCTGGAGTTGTATTTGCTTTCTTTTTTCCCTCATAGTATTTGGACAGTTTTATTTTACATGCAGCAGCTATTAGTTTGTGTATTTCACGATGTCCTTTACAATTTGAGGGTGAATATTTGGTGGCCCTGGCAAGCTTTTGCTTTTCAAGCATAGCATTGTTTTGTGGTACTTCTTCCTGATCTCCCAGTCTGCCACAGCATCTGATACATTTTCTTAAAAAAAAAAAAAAAAAAAAAAAAAAAAAAACCAAGTCATAACCTCCCTAGATACCTCCATAGTGAATACACCTGCAAAAATATATGCAGGGGTTTTCTTGTGCTGTTACAGTCTCTCCTTTCTTTAATGACTTGATCACCTCTTAGCCCTATAAGTATCCTGGAGTGTCTGTAAAGGGGATATTTTTGGTTGGGGTTTTTTGGGTTTTTTTGGGGTTTTTTTGGGTTTTTTTTTGCTACTTCTGCTTTTTTAAAAAAGGTTTCTCAAACTTTCGTTTAAATAAGGAGGTGTAAGAAGGCTGTGGTTTTTATTTTAACCTACCGAAGTTTGGTAGGTTTCTATCTCTGTCTTCATTTTTCCAAATGATTCTGCCTTCTCTTATCTTTGCTGATGCTATTCTTTAATTGTTTTGACTCTTGTGATCTTTCTGAAATACTTTTTTACATCAGTATGGTATTGTTGCTCGTAGAAGGGTTTTAAATTGATGCTTGCTAAGGTCACAGTTAGAGCAGGCAAGGGATAACTAACATTTTCAGCTATGCCTTAGCACTGTCTAAGACCAAATCATGAATTGATACTCCTTGTGGGTTCTTGATTTCTTTTTCCATGGAGCAGTCATTTATGGCAACTAGAAAACTGGGTTTTGGCAGGTGATGGGGTGTGATAGATACCCAGTCTATGTGGATGTACTTGAAGTCTCCAGTTACTCTGACATTTCTTGGTTCTTGGCATGGCTGAGATTTCTCAGCAGGTGGTAATACAGTTTTGATACTGTATTTCTCCTGGAAGTCTGAGTATCTCTCCCTCCAGCTGTGTTACCCAGTCTTCTAACTCATGGTATATGTTGTCCCTCTGCTCACCCTAATGTTTTTCCTGCATAATCAGCAGGTGGTAGTAATACCTGGTGGTGGCATCCTATTTTTCATCTTTCTTTAATCAGGTTTCTGACAAGAATGTCAGCCTGGTTTCAAACAATTTAGACTAATCTTTCACTCCTACGTGAATGAATCCAGCACTTCTCCTCTTGTCCCCTGCAGTGTATTCCTGGTACCACCTCCACCAGCTCCTTTTAAACATTTGCCAAGAGCCTGTTCAGTTAACTTGTGAATTTGACCAGTTTTGCCCAGTAGGAAGATTACAATGTGCCCCCTTGTTGGCACTGCCAGCATAGCTGTGTGATTATCAGAGCATCTTTCCCCTCCTCTTCCCCAAAACAAGAATGGAATAGAAAATGAATATCAGTGCTGGAAAATACTCCTAAGAAAATCCGAGAATTCCCAGTCAAGATTAGCAGTGTTCAGATGGAAGAAGTCAGACAGAAAAGATAATCTCTTGGGTATCATCTTAGCCTGCTCAAAGCTTTTACTTGACAATTATTCTGTCCGACAACTTCCACATGACAGGTTGTTTTGTCTCTTCCCTGGATCTGCCTGTTTTCTCCTCCTTAGGATCTAAATCCTTTGTAGTGTGTTTACTGATGGTCAGCACTGTGGTTTCTATAATCCCAGGCAGGCTGGGTTGTTCAGCAGGAGTGGTTTAGGTCAGAAAAGAACACTGTGATCTTGTGTGTTTGTAGCATGCATCAGGATCAACTTTTCCTCAAATACCGTAGCCTAAGGCTGAAATGACAGTAAAATGTGTTCTCATAGGAGCATGTACTAACTTAAAGGAACCAAAGCATGGGGAAGTATGCATGGTGGTTCTGCAGGTCAGTACACTATGCCAAAAAGGTGGGTTATTTCTAAGGAGGTTTAGTCAAACTTCTGCCTGCCACATCTTGTTATCCTCTCCTGTTTGCGTGGTGTCTGGTGTCAGGTGTTTTCCCCCGCTGCCAATATCAAGCCTGTCATCAAGTCACTTCTTCATCTCCCGTCTGCTCAGTATGTGTTTCTGCAGAAGTTGAATTGTTTCTTTGTTCAGCATCTATTGGATGGACAGATCAGTTGGTTATCTCTCCATCTCCTCTTTGAATCTGTAGAAATACCCCTTGTTCTATGTACATGAAGCCCTCCATGAGCTCTCTGGAGCCGAGATTTAGATCAGAGCAATTGCATAAGCTGGCAAGGCTAACGAAATAGTCCGCGTGAATTGGTACTGGGGTGCGTTGGGCAGCCTGCGTGCTGAGTGCTGGCAGCCAGCTCTTCCTCCCACAAGGAAGTGGGGGAGCACATCCAGTCCCTTGCCAGAACCCAGCCTTGTCATTTGCAAGCGAGCTGAGGTGTTGGGTTTTTGAGGCCAGCAGCTTTCCTAAGCCCATTAGCCATCCTGCAGGAGCACTGCTGTGGAGATGTGAGTCAGAAGCTGACACCTGTGAGGGCGTGCATTTGAGTCTGCAGACACCGCTGTCACAGGTGTCGCTGACTGTAGGATACCTTATAATAATCATAGCAGTGCTGGAACTGTGTTTGGTCAGGTTTGGGTTGCCTGCTTTCCTGAGGTGAAGTATGACTGTGTGACTGATGGTCAAAAAGACCCTCATAACTTCTGGCATCAAGGTCAGATAGTGCTGGGCAGCATGTTGCTAGTTTGGCAGCACAGCCAGTTTTGGGTGTGCTCACAAAGGTTAGGTTCTGTGTGATGAATACAGTGATTCTCTGTTCCGCTTCAAGAAAACTAGAGCAATTGCCACATGTGGCAAATTGGGCTGGGGGAAATGGATGAAGTGGGGGTATTAAATCCTGGGGAGGGGCCTCCCTTTTTTTGTCATTGAAAGTCCTGTGAAAGTTTATAGTCTGGATTAAAAGGTCAGTATGAGGAAGGAAAGCACTCCTGCTTGAGGAGCTTCCTGTACAAATTTTTGTACAGAAGGCTGAACAGTACTACAGTACCCATTATGTGTGGTATAATATCCAATATTGTGCAATGCCAGATATTCAATACTTCTTTTCATGGCAGTATTGTGAAAGGTCCAGAATAGTGCATAATGCCTGTGTCAGGTGCTGTGAAATGTGCAACTTGTCCTAGTCCTGTCTTAAAATTATTTGTGTCCCAGATCCAATAACTGTTTAGGAATTCAAGAGCTGTACTAGGTAACTTCACTCACACACACATCCTTGAGGATTTCAAGTACAGACTCTGGCATCTATCTGCTAATCACAGTGATTTGCTCCAAATAGCTAGCTGTCCACAGAAGTTTTAGCTGTGGATCTTGTATAATGGTGTGGATCTCAGACTGAATGGCAGCTTTAGCAGGCGCGTGGAAGAGGACTGAAAAAAAGAGGCCGTGTGGAAGAAGCAGCTTCCCTGTCCCCATCGCAAGCACCTCAGGGCAAACATGGTGCAGCTTTGTCACGTTTTCTCTTCCAAGCTCTGAATTCCTATGGAAACAAGTGAGCCTCCCTAGAGTGCTGTAACTGGAAATGCCTCACTTCTCATCCAATGGAAACACTGATTTTCTGGGGATCTTTGGCTAGTCGTGTTTGGGGGCTCACAAAGCAGCCACAGAGAAGATAGTGGTGGGTAGTATTCATGAGAGTTCTATCATTTCCTGCCATCTCTGGGGCGGAACATGGAGACAGTGAAAAAATGTATGCTGGAAAGCAGAGGAGATGCGCTCTGGTGTGGTGATGCAGGAGAGAAAGTGTTGGCTGTAAGGCAAATGCAAACAAATGCATCTGCCTCTGTGTGTGTATGTCAGAGTGCTGTGCCCTCACCGTGGCCGTGCTTATAGCCTGGCACTAAAAATGTACAATGCTTTGGGCTCTGTGCATATCCCGATGGCCCTCCCTCCCTGTCCTGTTCGTTAATATCTATCTCCTAGTGTTTACAACTTAAAAGCAGAAAACCGGGAGGAAATTGCAGGAGGCTTTGTTTTTAATCTGTTCAATCGTGCTGCCCGTGGGGAAGGCTCCGGTTCCCTCGGGCGGGGGGGTGTGGGAGGCCTGGCTGCTGGCCGCGGCCGCTCCCGGTGCGGCGGGGAAGCCGGGTCAGCGCGGAGCACACGTGCGGGAGCGCCCGGCGCCGGCGTGTCGCTCCGCCCCGCCACACGTGCGGCCTCGGGGGAAGGGGCGGCACATGGCGCCGCCGGAACGCTCGGCCTTAAGCCCGGCCCCTTGCATAAGCTGTTGTTTGTAAGGGGTGGGGAAGGCTGCTGTGCTGCAGCGTCTGTGTGAGCTGTGGGGTTGCCTGGCTCTGCTTTATGTAATGCTGGCGATCCCTGTGCTGTCGGCTTTGCTGTTAACTCCTTCCTCTCCTGCAGGAGAGGGGTTAAAAATTACATCTTTCAGCCTGGGGAAGTTTACCTTGCCTAGGGGGCTTCTCAGAGCTCTCTGTCCCAGGAAAAATAAGACTGCGTGGCCCCAGCAGTCTGTGGATGCTTGGTGAAGTAGAGGAATGGGGAACCGTGACTGTCTTTTTCCATTGTGTGATCTGACACAGGTCCATACCATGAGACAGGGCTGCATGTGACCTTAAGGCAAAGAGGAGGATGGTGATCTCTCTAATCACAGGGAGAGAGGAATGATGCAAACTGGGATTTGTCCCATCCAAGATAGGTGGAGGAAGGGTCACTTAACAGGCCAGGTCTTCTGTGTCAGACAAGAAGGAAGTAAGGTCAGAATCAGGTTAGGATATTACAAGGTGTCTGGGGAAAAGATGCAGGTCTAGGATTTGTCATCTTGGGGAGACAGAAAGGCAATGATCAGGTAGAGATTTCATGCAGGGGTCTGATGAGGAGCTCTGGAAGAGAGATATGATGCTCAGCCTGATTCAGCTGGAGCTGTTTAGGGCGGGTTTTTTTTCCCTATGGAGATGAGGAAGTATGTGATGTTTTGTCTTCTGATGTATTTTAGGATTTTGTTTGGTTGATTTTAATATCTCTTTGAGGGATGCATCAAGTGAAATGTAGGTCTATTAAAGGATTTCTGTATCCAGAGTGAAAGGCTATCCTGAGCAGAGATAGCAGGGTCCAGTTTGGATGTCATTTCCTTGTATCTTCTGTGGTAGTGAGGCTGTGTTGTTTCACCTTGTTTATTTTATCTCCAGAATAATTGAGCTGAATGGCCACAAGCCACCCCTCACCTACAAGCGCTTCCAGGCCATCATTAGCCGTATGGAGCTCCCAAAGAAGCCAGTGAGCACTGTAATAAGTCAGCAGATGGAAACATGTAAAGTGGACATCCAGGAAAACCATGACGATGTCTATGGGGTCCCATCCCTGGAAGAGCTGGGTATGTGTCAAGAGTGAAGGCAAGGATTACTGCCAGCTGAAACGGGATCTAGTGGAACTGTTTCCAGTGGCTGGCACGTGTTCTTACCTGACATGGGCTGCCTGTAGCCATAGAACAGCCTAATTCTTTGAGCAAGTGCCTGACCTTGTGATCACACACTGGTGTCCCTTGCACTGCTGTGGATGCTCAGCATCCCCTTTAGCATTGCTCCGAAGTGCTCTGCATCTGTCCTTATGTTCTCTGCTATACTGAGCATGTAACCACTGTATTAGGATCTCATGTCCTCACCAGCTGCTTTCCTCCTACTGCCGTCTCAGGCATGTTGTGTAGCAGACCTGAAGAGGTAAACTGTGTACCAGGTTTAGATAATTTCATTCAGTTATTGCCAAGCGGCACCAATTTGGGAATTTAGCAAGGCAAAAGATATTACAAAAACTTCTTTCGCTCATCCTGCTGTGCTTTACAGTCCTTTAAGATTTGAAGAAGGCGAATGAATAGCTGAGGTGTGAGGAATGCAAGACCTACATCAGGGAAGTGAATCTAAATGCAGGGGAAGAAAGGACTAATGCAGAATACTGTCTGTGTGTCTGTGACTGGAGGCTCCATACCAGCTTTATAGGAAGTATCTCCTGGTACCTTAAGGCACAGTTTCAGCAGTCACGTAAAAGCATGAGGCTTCACAACAGGAGTATCCTAAGGTCTGCAGTTCTGCATAGATCTCCTGTCTTTATTGTCTGGCCAAATGTGAGACTGCCTGTAACCTTACACTGCTCTGCTTGCTGCCAGGAGAGGCTCCTCTGTCAGCCCAGAGCAGTGCAGGGAGACTGCATTATTGCTTCCCCCTTTGCACTTGTTCTTTTGCACTAAGCCAGTGCCTTCCCCAGCACCAGCCTCAGCAGAATAGGAGCCTCACCAGGAGCAGCTGGGCTATCTAGTGAGCTGCTGATGTCGATGGCAAGGTATTTTGTAAGGCAGAACTGTGGAGCAGATTTTTCACTGCCAGCTGCTCTGGCCTTTGGAGCAGAGCCCTGTGGGTAGTGCTGACACACCAGAGAGAATGCTGGCTGTGAGCAGTGGGGAAAGTCACCATAAGGCTGCCTGAAGCATTGCACAGAGAGGCCCTTGAAGTGCAGTGTCATGAGCAGGCTCTCCCCATATCCTACATGATTTGCCTGCTGTACAAGGATTAGAGCAGCAAGTGAGCCATGTTAGGCAACTGTAGTATGTACTGTCTTGATGTTGTTAATGCATAATCGCATATCTATGCCCTTTGTCTAGGCATGGCTTCAAATCTTACAAAGTTCTTTCTCTCAGGCTTTCCTACAGATGGTCTTGCCCCTGCAGTTTGGCAAGGAGGGGAGACGGAAGCTCTGGCACGGCTGGATAAACACTTGGAAAGAAAGGTAACCCCTTATTTAAGCAGTGATTCCTGCAGACTGTACCTCCAAATGAAAAATGCAGTGTTGCCTATTACCCTGTTCCCTGTTCTTCCTAGCAATGGTCATAGTATTCACCTCTGGAAAGGAGTGTTTGCTATTGTTGGAGTATTCCTGTGATCTTGGGTTGTGTTTGGAGCAGGGAGCTCATGGGATTCCTCAGGCCCAAAAAGTTTCGGGCAGTATATTATTTATGCTGCTGTTTGAAGCACATGGGACTCCTTTCCTTGTTTCTATTTCTTGGTTTCCTTTAGAGAAGTGCAAACTTGGAAATTCTCCCATAAGTTGTTCAGTCCCTGCTACACACTGCAGACCATCTCTTTTTATCTTTACCTGAGGTATTAGTGTGAGTACATGCTTATAAGAGAATTCTTTCCCCTTGACCATCAGCTTCTTAACAGGTTGTCTCACAGGCTGGCATTCCTTGAGCCCCTTGTTGAAATAATCAGATTTTTTTCAATAGGGCTTGTGTTCTTGATTATAGTGCACAAGGCAAACAATTTCAAAGTAATGAAAGGTGGCCCAGCTGCAGAAGCATGACTCAATTTTAACCATTTTTTACTTCTTTAATGCTGGGTAGCTTGATGTCAGTTGTGGAAATCAAAGCATAAATACTTGGGCTGAAGAGGGAATAAACTATTAACATAGTGCTCCACAAAAGGGTCTGAATTTCCCCAGTTTTCTTGTTCAGTGTGTGAAATGAGATAGACATACCTGGACATAAAAAGTTGTATTAGCTTGTATCCCTAGGAACTCTCAGGGTTGTTAGCTCCTGTATGCAAAGGGAATTAATCCTCTTGGGCAAAATAACTGACTGGTTTAAATCCTGGAGCAAAGGCTTTACATTGCTTGAATGGGGCATAGGGGTTGGGATTGCCTACTGGAGATCTCTCCGAGCAGTGGTTGGAAGTAAATAGAAGAGACTGTGCTGTCAGACCTGAGTGGCCTCACCACCTGCACAGAGGCTTGCCATTAGCAGTGTCCCACAAACACAAGGGGTTTTTGGCTCATTTCTCCTGAATCTGTCTAGGCATGGGTTGCGAATTATGAAAGACCAAGGATGAACGCCAATTCATTGCTGGCCAGCCCTACAGGACTCAGTCCCTACCTGCGTTTTGGCTGCTTGTCCTGCCGCTTGTTTTACTATCGTCTCTGGGAGCTGTATAAGAAGGTAAGACAAAAGGTTCACCTGGAAGGCAGGCGAGGTTTGAGCATATACAGCATGATGCTGGTTGCCAGAATTGGTACAAAAGATACAGTTGCCTCCCTAGTGTTTGATTGTTGGGCTGAGCTTGTTGCTATTACAGAGGAGGCTTTTGGGTAAGAAAAAGTAATTCTGTATATACTCACACAGGCCTTAAATATGGTGGTACCTTGTTCTTCAGTCTGGACTTCTGTATTACAAGCCATGTAGAGCCTTTTACTGTTAGTTTTACATCGTTCCAGTCACTTGTCATTGTACTGAGTGAACCTGTGTCAGTGCTCTGACTTTACCATCTGGCTTTGTGATAAGGAGTGATCTGGCATGGAGCTCCTTTATCTCAGTGGTCAGTAGCTGAGTCGGGAAATGTGCGTAAATGCACGAGTGGCTCACAGCTCAGCTTCATGAAGCCAGTCCTTCTGTGCTTGTGAATACCCACGTTCCCTCCGCACAGGTGAAGCGGAACAGCACACCACCCCTCTCTCTGTACGGACAGCTGCTGTGGCGGGAGTTCTTCTACACAGCAGCCACCAACAACCCAAAGTTTGATCGCATGGAGGGGAATCCCATCTGCATACAAATCCCCTGGGACAGGAACCCTGAAGCCTTGGCAAAGTGGGCAGAGGGCAAGACAGGCTTCCCTTGGATCGATGCAATCATGACTCAACTGAGACAAGAAGGGTGGATCCACCATCTGGCCAGGCACGCAGTGGCCTGTTTCCTGACCAGGGGTGACCTCTGGATCAGCTGGGAGTCAGGAGTCAGGGTGAGTCCTGGCGTTTTCAGATATTTGCAGGAGGCCGTAAGGAAAACAAAGTCTCCCTGGCACTTGCTGCAAGGATGGGCACACAGGTATGGCTTTTGCTTCATGTGTAAAAGGTGCATGGAAGAGAGGATTTGCTAGCAGGCTCTTGGCCAGCCAACAGCCTGACTTCTTTCTGCCTTCTACCATGAGGCTGTGACAGTATCACAAGCCTCAAGTAACCATAACTAAATGTGTGTGGGATCCACTGGTAAATATGGACTAGGGTTTTGGGGGCCTTTTAGTTTTGGGGGTTTTTTTTGTAAAAATTCTCTCAGTCCATCTGTTTTCTTTGC
Organism: Eulacestoma nigropectus; assembly: GCA_013397775.1. Classification (NCBI taxonomy): domain Eukaryota; kingdom Metazoa; phylum Chordata; class Aves; order Passeriformes; genus Eulacestoma; species Eulacestoma nigropectus. The sequence goes on from VZTE01003367.1 coordinate 1,109,740, forward strand.
AAGTTTAATGTCACTTCTTAACCAGACCTTTTTCCTCATTATAAAATCCATCACCGTGGCGGTCAGGGAACGCTCCATGACTGTGAAATCTGAGTCTAGAGTCTCTCAAGGAAAGAGGTAAAAGACCCTTGTCTTGGGCCATCTGAAGGGACAGACAGCTTGAACCTACCCAGTGTACATACTGCCCTACACAAAAAGTGAAGGCAGGGAAGCTGACAAAGAGCTTAATTGAAAGTGCTGCCTAAAGTGCAGCATCTGTGCATGGATGTGAGTGAGTTACTGCTGAAACCTTTCTGCCTCTCAGTGGTAGTGTGCTCTGGGACCTTCAGAGGGGTTCTTTCTTGTTGCTTTGGTGCACGTTCTTCTGTGCAGCATCCTCTCCTTCCCAAGGTTGGTGCTTTACACTTGTTATGCCTGCCAGGCTAGGATCAATACCCAAAGCTTGCTGCAACACTAGGTAGTGATTTAGTCTGTAGCTGCATGAGAGATAAGTCAACACTTCATCTGTGTGGGCAGACCGTCCCTCCCTAAGTGAAAGTGTCAGGAAGTGAGATACATTGACCAGCCAACTGACTTCAGGCAGCAGATCACCTCTGTGCTGCTGCTCGGTTCTCATAGCTCAGCGCCTGCCATTTGAAATAGCAATCTTGGGTCCTACTGCCACAAAGTCCTGCCCAGGGAAGGTCTCAATGCCTTTTCCTCCAATTGCTGCAGGTGTTTGATGAACTGTTGCTGGATGCAGATTTCAGCGTGAATGCTGGCAGCTGGATGTGGCTCTCGTGCAGTGCATTCTTCCAACAGTTCTTCCACTGCTACTGTCCTGTGGGCTTCGGACGTCGCACAGACCCCAGTGGTGACTATGTTAAGTGAGTGATGTTACTGGAGCTGATCTTTGTTTCTGGATCTGTAAGCCCAAGTCAATCAGTGGCTCACATGTGCACAGCACTTTCTGTGCATTGTGTGTGTGCTACATTGCTTTTTACTTGTGTTGCAGGAGGTATCTGCCCAAACTAAAGGGTTTCCCCTCACGATATATCTACGAACCATGGAATGCCCCAGAGTCAGTGCAGAAGGCAGCTAAGTGCATCATTGGGGTGGACTACCCCAAACCCATGGTGAACCACGCAGAGACCAGCCGACTGAACATCGAGCGCATGAAGCAGATCTACCAGCAGCTGTCGCGCTATAGGGGCCTCTGTAAGTACCAGCAATTGCAATAGTTTGTGTCTTTAATAGGAGATAAAATACTGGGAGGAAAGGTCATGATTGTTTCTCTGGCCTGTCTTTGTAAGAGGAAGCAGTCCCTGCCAAACCTGCTTAATCAGTTTTCAAGGAGAGCTCCATTATGTCCTCAGACAGCTAAGAGTGGAGTTTGTTTAGATGTGAGAGCTGCTGATAGCACGGCACCATCCATATACCACCAATGGTCCATTCTTCACTTTGGAAGAACCTAAGCAGTGTATTCCAGATAAATTCACTGCTGGATCACACTGTGTATCTGTGGTCAGCACTGGGTGAGTGCAGCTCTGAACTCCTCCTGCTTTTGGATATGGATGTGCTGGTTGGTGATCGCTAAGGTATTTCTGTGTGAAAAGCTTCTCCCAGCCCAAGTGTCTTTTGTTTCTTAACTAAGATCCTCTTGCCGTTCTCTAGGTCTACTGGCATCTGTCCCTTCATGTGTGGAAGATCTTAGTGGCCCAGTCACAGACTCTGCTTCGGGGCAGGGCTGCAGCACCAGTACAGGCGAGTTGAAGCTATTTGTGTGCTTTTGAGCTTCATGTCAACTTAAAGGTTATAGGCAGGAGATGATCCTTTTCTAATAAGAAGAGTGTGTAGCTGGGAAAATATAGATTACATTCACATTCCTTTATGCTTTCTTCAGAAGTCCCCAGTGAGCCTTCATTTCTAAAAGGGCTGAAGAATAAGAGTTCATTAACGTGAATCTTTTATTGCCTGTATGGGATCATATGCAGCCACTTAAGGGAGAAGTGCAGATCACTGTAGGGCTAATCAGGTATAATTAAGCTGTCCTCTGTCAAAGGAGGATACTTTTGTGTTTGTTCTGGGTGACTTAATTCTGCTTTTAGCAAAGATTTTTTTGTAAAAGTTTTCAGGGAGGCGGTGACCAAATGTCTCTGTGCTTGTGCAATCATCTTTCTCCCAGCTCTGTGGCAGGTTAGGCCAGGGTGTACTTGTGAGACCATCTAAACACAGGGAAACCATTGCAATGACTCTTCTTCCTTTTACAGCAGTGAGGCTGTCTCAAGCAGACCAGGCTTCTCCAAAACGCAAACATGAGGGAGCAGAAGAGCCATGCACTGAAGAACTGTACAAACGAGCCAAAGTGACAGGTCTCCCCACTTCAGAAATCACTGGAAAGAGTTTGTGATTGTGAGTAGTTCCTCATGTGATCTGGCTTAAAACTACCTGGTTCTGGAAGCTAACAAGGCTCCATCTTTACTCCCACCATTTTAATGAACAAAGTATACTTCCTTGTGGAGCAGTGTGGCTCTTAAGTGTAATTCCACAGCCCAGTAATGTGGCAATGGTCTGGCTGCCGGTTGTTTTGATTTTGCGTAACACACTGTTAGCTCAGTTGTCCAGTGGAGAGCGGTACCCTGCTGCTAAGAGCTGTCATGGAGCACAGTTGTTGGTGGGTTTGCTCTTGTGAGGCTGCTTCTTCTTCCACAGAGTGGGCTCACAGCCAGGTTTGTCTGTCTGGTGAGGGTATGGGCTAGAGCAGGAGAGCAAGCAGGTCCAGTCATCTGCCTGCAATGCTCCAGATCCCAGCAGGGAAGGGGCTGGTCACATGTTCTGCCAACTTTTCAGTATGACAGGGGAGGTCAAGGCAAATTCTCTCTCTTGCTTTCTCCTACAGCCAGTGACAAGCACCTTGCAAGTGAAGAGGGAGAGTGCCGAAGAGGCGACCAGAAGAGTAGGAACTGCTGTCACAGAGGGACTGGAACTTGTGATCTGCAACAGAAAATCTGGGGTCTCATATAACTGTGTAATTCCAATAGCTGCCACAGAAGGGCACTGCATTACTTGTGCTCGGGAATATTTGGCTTTCTGGTCTCAAGAGAGCCAAATACATTTCTTCTCAGCCATGCCCAAAATCTGCCCACATTAAAGAGGGCAAGAACCTTCTGTCAACTTGCTCACTCCCAGGTGTATCTTTCTTTTCTGACAGTGGCTCAGTGCATGTGACTTGATGCATTGATGTAGGAATCAGCATCTGCACTTCTCAGAAACAGTGAACAACTTTTCTCATCAATAGTACTAGGTAGTGATGTATGCTGATTAATTCAAATTATAGTAGGAGTTAAGAAGGAATCTGCTACAATGTCACAAATAGAGTGCCCATCCTACGAGAGAACAGGGAAAACTCAGTATTTCATTCATTAGGCTAGGCTGATGAGGGAGGAAATGCTTTCTGACTTAATCAAGGTAGTGCTTATGTGGAATGGAAACAAAATGAAGGTCAACTGTAGCACAAGAACAGATACACTTGAACAGCACATAAAACTTTCCCTGCAAAAGAACCTTGCCAATGCAGGTGAGCCGTAGTGCTGTTGCCTGGAATGGGCAGTTTCAGGAGCTGTTTGACATGTGGGGAAGAGGAACTCTCTACAACTCCCTGAAAGGAGGTTGTAGCCAGGTGGGGGTCGGTCTCTTCTCCCAGGCAACCAGTGACAGGACAAGACAGTCTTAAGCTGCACCAGGGGAAGTTAAGACTGGACATTAAGAAAAAGTTCTTCACAGAAAGAATGGTTGGGCATTGGAACAGGCTGCCCAGGGAGGTGGTGGAGTCACCGTCCCTGGAGGTGTTTAAGAAAAGACTAGATGTGGCACTGAGTGCCATGGTCTAGTTGACATATTGATGTTAGGTCACAGGTTGAAGTCAGTGATCTCAAAGGTCTTTTCCAATATAGTTGATTCTGTGACTCTGAGAAGGAGGAATTCTTTAGAGAATAAGATCATGCCTCAATATGAGCAAAGCAGTATCTCAGAATATATCTGATCCAAGTAATAAGGAAGTTACACCTGGGCCCAGAACTCTACAGCATTTCCTTCCCTGAATGAGAGCTCTCAAATGAAGTGACTCGTGTCTGGTGTGTGGCCTGTGCAGTGCCTCATACTGATAGAGGATGTATTACACATCAGCTCCTTGAAGTGAGTCTTCCTTGAGCTCGGAGTCCAGTGTCCATTCTGTTTGCTCTTTTCTCTATTGACAACTGTGTTTTGAGTTTCCACACAGTAAACTCCTTTACCTCATGCCCTGCCCACTGCTCCCCCTTGCATTCACGCTGGCGCTTTGTAGCCTAGTGAGGCGATTGTGTAGCTTTCCTGGCTCTTAACCATACGCTCCTTGCCGGGTCCTGTTACTTGTCAGGTCAGCACAGTGCTGGCAGAGCGCCTCTGCCTGCCACCAACGAGTGCAAGGGAGGGTGGTACTGCAGAAGATTGTCTCTCCTGGCTGTTTCCAAGAGGGATTAGATTGAGTAGCTAGTCCCGAGCAATGGGCTGCTGTTCGCACTGTTTTCATTTGCTGTCCAAAACTTTTCATCCCTGCCTGGCACAGATAGTGTGGGGCTATATGTGAGCTTATGCAACTAACTGCTTGGGGAGTACAGGAGTTGTCTCCCACTGGGATAATGAGATTCAGTTTTGGAGCCTGTGTTTGAACCCAGAGCAACAAGGCTGTGAGTAGAAACTGAGTCAAATGTACCTGAGAAACCTGAAGTTGAGTCTGTGAATAAATTTAATGAATAGCTGAATAACCTTTCCTTCCCACTCCCTGGGGCATTGATCTTATGTTCTTTTTCCGCAGAGAATCCACTGGGCAGACTGAACAAGTAAACAAAGAGTCGCTTTTCCTAATCTTCCTAACCTTTCTTCTGAACTACTATTCATAGTCTGCCTGTGGATGACCCAGTCATCAACAGGTTTTGTCCCCTTCAGTCTGACCCAGCTGTTACTCCCATTGTCTTGGGGGTAGAAAGGTATAAAGAAAGAGATACTCCCCTACCCCCATCTTCTGCTGCAGAGAGAAGAAAGGGGAAAGACATGCACTTTGTACACATAGGTTACAGAAATTGTGACTTCTGTCGTTCGGAGAGTTTCATGCTTAGGCAGTGGTCTGTAAATACAACTTTTTATAAATGTCTTTAACCCTCTTTTTGCTGTCATCCAAATTATTTCACTTGGTAAATGGAATTTTTGGGGCTGGATCTGTGGGGGTAAAGAGTCAAAGGGATAGGAGGCTACATCTCCTAAATGATCTAGAAGGCTTTGTAGGGGCGGGGGAGATCACACTTGCAAGGTTTCTGTCAGCACCTGGGATATGGATGGTGTTATTTGGAAGAGCTGCAGCTCGGGTAGTAGCACTACGAATGACACAGACACATCAGGCCAGCCAAAGAAAGGTAAGGGAAAAGCCTCCTTCAAGAAACCTTTCAAGTAGGCTGGGATTCATCCACTCTGGCATCTTTTCCCAAGTGAAATGATAAAGGTGGGTAAAACTGTGTGAGAAGTAGGGGGATGACTGTTCATTGTTTTCATTAATGTTTAGAATTGAGCATGTCTGGTTAAAGTACAAGATGGCAGATTGAACAAGTCTACACCTTGCTTAGCTTTGTGGCAAGTTCTTCAGTTGTGGCTGCTAACAGTGTGAGTTCAAAAGGACTTGGCCAGCTCATGGGGAAAGAAAAAGCCATCAGTAACCATTAGTAAAGATACATCTTTGTTTCAGAAGCAGCAGAGAACTGCTGGAAGCTGGTGTAAAGAAAATAGCACAAAATTGATGCCATTTTGGGGGTTTCTGTTTCCTAGGATAACACCTGTTTTCTGTGTCTCCGGGCAAGATGGCAAGACCTGACCTGACACAGGCACCCCCGACACGGGCATAGTGTGAGCTCTTTGCCCGGGCAGAGGGAGCAGTTGACTTTTGATGTTCTGGGAGCAATGGCTTTGGGATGCTCCCCAGGGTGGTGTGAAGGCTCGTTTCAACTGAGGGTGGATACTGGGATGGAGAAGTCCTACAGAGCTGTGAACAATTGTTCAACTTGGGTCTCCTGTCAGTGATCGAGCCTTGGCTCTTGCAGCTCTTCAGCTAAGTCATGAACTGATACTAAATACATTAGACTTAGCAGTCTAATTAACTAGCAAGGACACAGTTGGAGTCAAGTTCTTATGCATCCTGCAATCCTCCTCGATGCTCCTGTGTAGACCCACTTACTGGAACCTCTATCTTAGGAGAATTACATGAGTACATTACTTTTCCTAGTAACCAGCAAGACTTAGGAAGTGCACGTAGCCATGCAGTTCCTTGTCGAGGTTCAGCAGCAGGGCTGATCTGGAACAGAAGTGCCTCAGCCTTTGCCTCAGTTGGGTATATTCAGATAGCACCAGTCTGAACACCAGCTAAGTGATTATTGCAAACAAGCCAACAAAACCAAGACACAGTTTTTATTTTGTGTAAATAAGCATTTAAAACCTGGCATCTAATTTGTTCAGCAAAGTTTGAAACGAAGGCAGTTTTTGAAGATGCAGGTTCGGGTGTTTCAAAGAATGCTAATGGAGAGCATTTTCACCTCATTCAAGAAATCACACAGACACCACCTGAGACTTTTAACTGCTGGGACCAGAGGCCCTTTGTGGGGAGTAGCTCCAGTGAGCCAATAGGTGCCCTTTTTGACTCCTTGCTCACACACACGCACTCAGGCTGATTCCTCCTTTGGGGTCGACCCCAGGTTTCCTGTAGCAGAGTCTCAGGTGTCAGATTTATAAAGCTAAATAATTTAATGGTAGAGCAGCAGGTCAGCTCAAGCTGGGTGCCTGTGGAGAGGGAACCTGAACAAAGAAACCCTTGGGCAACTATACCCTTATGACTCATGCACCTGCCCCTCTTAAGCTAAACAACTAACATCTCTCCAGAGGAGGTGCTGGAGGCACATCTGGTCTACAAGGTGGGCAGCCTGTACAGTACTTTTAGTTAACTGAGGGGGCAGGTGGTCAACTCTGCCCCTATTGCTCAATTGTTCTCTTGTCTCTGGCAAGGATCTTCTGGTCTTGAAAAAGTAAAACTTCAGTGCTTGGGGTGGCTCGCACATGGCAAAAACCATTTGAAAACAGCAGCCTGTGCCCTAGAAGAAGAGGAGCCAGGATGACAGCAAACTCAGTCCAGCTTTCTCTACCCAGAGTGTAATAACGTAAATTAAAGCTGGCGAGATTGGGTTTGAGGCTCATTCTCTGTGCTGGCCAGGATATCTGTTTTACCTGTCAAAGGAATGATGGTGATGTGGCTCAGGACTGGAAATGGCTAACCTTGCATTTCTAGCAGAGACTCGACTGCCTGCTCTGTGTGCTGGTGCTTGAGAAAATTCCCTTCCCCCATGTCTCTTCTGTCTGCACAAGGAAGGAGCTGGAGTGGCTTCAGGAGGGGCTGGCTGAAAAGTCTGAAAGTAGAAAACACCTGGCTATGAAGAGATGGGAGCCGGAAATGTGGCCATTGGGGCAGAGGGGGAAAGAGCAGTGAGAAGGATGGCTGATGGAAAGAGCAGAGTGCTGCTCTACTATCACAGCTGCATCTAGGTGGAGATCACGTGGTTCAGCTGGGGGAGAGGAGCAGGAAAACCTCTCTGCACATAACCTTTCCTCAGGTTTCCTTTAAGACTGAGAACAGTTGGTCTGAAGTGAACCTGCTGGTCAGCTGGACAGTTTGAAAGAGAGAAAAGAATCAGCAGATGCCTTGTAAGCAGAGATGCTGGCTAGGACGGAAGTGTAGTCTCCTAATTTGCAGCAGACGTGCGTGCACTCTCCCAGGGGTCCTGTGCTCTATTGTGCATCTAAGGAACAGACCTGACTGACAGTAGTGCAGCTAGAAAGGTCAAATTGGGTCTCCTGCCAGGCCAGCCTGAACCAGGGCTGGTGACCTGAGTAAAGGTCAGGTCACTAAGGGGTGAGCTTTTGGTGCTTGGCATCCAAGCAGAAGGTGAGCTGCGGTAATGGTGATCTGGCTGTGGGACAAGGCAGCATCCTTACCTTCTGCCCCAGATCAGAGGCCAAATGACAGCCACGCTGCAGAGTACTCATATTTTGGTAGGTGGGGTTTGTGCTTTGAGATGGAGCTACATCAAACCTCCCTGAATGAATGCTGGTGAGTCTCTTGGGTCCTGCATGTAATACAGTTCAGTCTGTGCGTCCAAAGGGCAAAGGGGACAGTTAGATCGCCCTCAGGAGACTGCCCCAGGGTTACCTGTGCATGGTGACCCTGGGGGTGTGTGCTTGTCTCCACGCTAGCCCAAGAGTAACATCTCTTTCCAGTTTGTCTGGCAGGAGACCAAGACTCCTGAGAGAGAGCAGGACTGTATGCCTTGGAGGGCTCTGCTTGCTCTTCTCTGGAGGAGCAGCTGACATCCTGGGTCTTGGCCAAGAACTAATACCATCGCCTCAATGGCAGTCAGCTCTGTGGTTTGAGAAACACTGATGGGACCGGATGTATCTTTAATGTTTGAACTGCTAAAAGTGCCACTCATGCCATCCAGGACTGTCAGAGACAGGGACTGGGAGCACAGTGGGCACGCAGGGAATAGTGAAAGTTCTCCTGTTCAGGTACAGAAGTAGCCTTGGGACCTAAAAATACTGATGCTGTCCACTTCTGTGCACAGCACAACCTGCACGGTTTTCTGAGGTAGCCTGCAAAGCCTGGGGAGGAGAGGCAGGGGAGAGAAACCTGCTCAGGTCGGTAAGGAAGGGATAGCAGCAATGAGCACCTACCCAAGATAGAATGCTTCTTGGGACATAGCTGGATGCAAAAGTAGCTCTGCCCTTTCTGGGGAGAAACCTGAAACCTGGAGCTGCATTTCTTTACCTCCTTTGCTTTTTAAATCCCCTTTGCAGTGCTTGCAGCCCTGGTAAGCTTCGACAGAGACTGGGTTTGTACTGGGGCTGCCAGACCTGTTGCCAGGTGCTGCAAACCTGCCATGGGTGTCAAAGCGCAGCGTGGCTGTTCCTCCTGCTCCTGCTGCCTCCAGACACCTCCCCGCTGCCGAGGAGACCCCTGCAAGAGGCCCTCTCTGTCCAGCCCCTCGCCCTGGGCTGCTGCTTGTCCTCTCGGCCAGCCGGCCCCGCTCCTGAGGTTGCTCCTCCCGGCCCTGGGAGACCCCGGCTGTCTCCTCACCTGCCCTTGGGGGTGCAGCCTCCAGCTGCGGGCACAGCTGGGGGCCGGTCCAGCTGCGGGCCCATCTGCCCCGCCGGGGCCGGCGCTCCCCGAGGCCCGGGGGAGCGGCTGGGGCCGGGGTGCGAGGTGACGCTTCCGTCTGTGCCGTGCCTGTCCTGCAGCTGCCGCCGGGAGCCGCGGGATGGAGCCTCCGGGCCGCGTCCCCCGCTCCCCCCGCCCCGGCGGCAGGTATGTC
>VZTE01003367.1:1119620-1134090 GCA_013397775.1 Eulacestoma nigropectus
CCTCCACACCGCACCGCCCCCCCTTACCTGTCTTAGCTTCTCTTCAAACACCTCTTCCTCATGAAAGAAAAAGCTTCAGCTCTCTCTCCTCCCCAAGGAAAGCCTTTTTCTAGTTCTTTCCTAGAAATCCCAGGTGCTTCTGCTTCCTTCCTACCCCTGTGAAACAGGAACCCCAAGTGAGACGGTGGGAGAGTGCCAGAATTGATCTTCGTAGCAATACCAAGTGCTCCCATCGATTTGGGACGCAGGGGGCTGTGTCTCCTCCGAAACCCAGTGAGGCTTGTCACACGGACTTCCGATGGCACGGGCCAAGCCAGGGATACCTGGGGGTTTTAGAGCCTCTGGTGCCTGCTGAGGGTAGCTCTGGGACAGGGATGTGCCGGGTGGGTGAGGGAGGAGCCCTGCCCCTGCCTGCAGGTGTTCACTTGCCGTGGGGGAGGCTCACTGCTCCTGGCAGCCGTGCCCTCGTCAGCCATTGCTCTCTGCTTGCCTCTGCCACCCAGGGGTGCCGGGGGGGAGCTGCCTGAGAGGGGGGGAATGGTACCAGCTGCTTTGCATGCTGAGATTTTGGGAGGAAAGGAGGGACTGGTCCACACTTGAGACCATAGCTAAGATCATGCTCTCCTCCATCAGGCCCAGCCCCCGAGGCTGGGGAACCCGTGGGTCCCTGTGAGGAAACAGACGGGTGCAGTTGAGCAAAGGTGGTGTTCAGGCAATTTATATTTGAAGGGCTCTGCTTCTGGACCCCCTTTGCTGGTGGCTCCGGGTCTTTGGCAGCTGCCTCCTATTGCAGCGCTGCCTGCGAGAGCTGCTAGGAGCTGTTGCAATATGGCTGGTGTACCCTGCAAAGCCAGCGATTAAACGCTGCCTCTGGAATCATCCACCATGGAGAAGGGGCTTGGCCACCGAGCCGGGGGCCGGAGGCTGAGCTGCCGAGCAGCTCTTGGCCTACTGCCTGGCGCTGTCCTGGATGCAGTGGCTGTCCCCCGGGCACCCTCCTGCTCCCCGGCAAACAGTGATGCCCTGGGAGGGAGAATGAGCTGCTGCTTCTTGCTGTGCCTCAGACCTTTGGAAAAGGAGCCCCGTGTGCTGCCAGCCTGCTCCAGGGAAGAACTGACCTCCTGAAGCAGGCTGTGCAGCTGGGTGGAAAACTGGGGAATCAAGGCAGGAGTGCAAAATCTTCCCTGGGCACCGAGCTCAGGGTGTAAGATTTGAAGTGGAAGAAGATGCAGTGATGTGTCTGAGCCTGGGGCAGGGTCTGGCAGATCAGAGGCGATGTTGTGGCGGGGAGTGTCGTGCGAGAAGGGAGCCATGCTAGTGAAACACTGACAAGCTGGGTTACGTGTCACAGCTTGGTTTGGGCATGTCCCAGGTCCGGCATCCCTGCTGCAGGGCTCAGCGAGGGGCTGTCCCCCGCAGATGAGCTGGACCCAGCAACGATGAGTGTGGTTCAGGGTGAAAGCTCAGACCATGGCTGGCAGCGAGTGAGCCCTGCCCCTCTGCCCCTGCTTGCTGCCTGCAGGATGAGATGCTTCAGATTTCTGCCCTCTGGTACACACACGTGCTCTCCCAGCTCCGAGTGGTGACACACCAGCACAAACATTAGGTGATTGGTTGGCTTGCATTGAGAGAGGGCTTGGTCCTGGCCAGCAAGCAGACTGAAGCTCTGAAGAGACCAGGCATAGTGGCCTGGCAGTGATGGTTTGGTGTTGTCTGAGAAGAAGTGGGAGGAAAAGGATGGTAAGGTGATCCCTCCTTTAGCCAGGAGGTTCTGCAGAGGTGTCTGTTCATCACTACAAGAATAACAGCATTTTAGGAGACAGCAGTAAAAAAGTTGTTCTCATCCATCCTCCCTCTTGTCCTTAAGCTTCCCAAAGCCTTGCAGTGGGGTCTGTGTTCACTGGACCTCCTTAACATCTTTTTCTGGGACACTGTGTTGTAGCTCCTTGCCCTGCTAGGAAGCTTTGCCAGTGCTTTGTGGCAGGCTTTCCTGTGAGGGGCTCTCTGGGGCCTCTCTAGGTTGAAGGTCCCTCTACCCAGCATTAGAGGGCAGGGAGGGCTGGCACAGCTGGGGTGCAGCTGGATGCAGGTCCCTGCAGAGCTCACAGTGTTGCCTGCCCCACTGGCCCCAGGACTGTGGCTCTAATGTAGCTGGAACCTGGGAGCGGGTCACAGACTGGTCCCCGCTATCTCCTTCAGCTTTCCCTGATAAAAGCAAAGGGCATCCACCTAGCTACTGGACAGGAGGGCTCCTAGGGAAAGAAACCTTTAGGGTTTTTGCGTAGGTCAGGAGAGAGGGGAAACTACTGCATTACTCTGGGAGCCCTTTCAGAAATCACAGCCCTTTGGGAAGGGAGGGGGTCTCTGGGGGAAGAAGTTCTCTGCATCTTGTCGGGAAATTCAAAGACGCACCTTCAGGCTGAGGCAAAAATCACTTCTAGCGCTGTGGTTTTACGTGTCCGTCGTGCTCATCTGAAGCTGTCAGGAAAGCCTGTTTGGAGGCAATGAATGAGCTGGGCGTTGGAATGGGGCTACCTGTCTTCATGTGAGGGGAGACGAAAGGGCTGCCTTCCTCTGACAGAGAGACAGAGGCGCCTTCTTGGTTCAAATGAAACAGTCTCTGTGGCCATTGAGATGGAACAAAAAGACAGGGGCCAGCCTAATGTAGGTTAGTGTTATTTTTTCCACTGGTGCTGGTTCCAGGACTTGCACACAGCAGCCGACAGCAGACTATCAGAGTATGGCTCGGGCTGCTGGGCTTGTTGGAGCCCCCAGCTTCATCACAGCATGTTGCCCTGGCCAAAACCCTGCGTGGAAAATCCCCTGTGGTGGCAGTGGGCTGACAGGGGATGGGGTCGAGAGGCACAGCAGCCGGGAGTGAGGGTAAGGCTGTTCCTAGGACTGTGATCAAGCTGCTCCTGCCATGGGCAGGTAACGTCTGCCTCTGTTCATGCACCCACGTGCGTACTTTTGCTCACAGTTCCTGAGAATCTCAAGTTTTTCGGTTCTCATGCATACAGCAGGGCTGCCAGCTTTTATGTGCCTCTTGGCACACCCTTCAGGAAAGCACCCATAACCTGCAAGGGTAGGGTTCTCCCACCCTCACAGATGGGGACAGACTCCCACATACCTGTGATGCCATGGCCAGTGGAGAGAGAAGTTGGTCAAAATACACATATAGGTCCTGCTCAGACTTTCGCTGCCAATGGTGGAGCTGAGAGGAGTCAGAGCTGTTTCATTTTGCTGGTATTTTTAGCCTCTTTGAGAAGCAAGAGAGAAAGGCAGGGGTGTTTCCAGCATGGGGAGGGGGCTGGGTAATGGAGAGCCTTCCTTACATCTCCTAAGAAGTCCTGGAGCATCCATGTGAGAGGAGCAAAGGGCGCGAGTAATACGGAGGTAGAGATTTCTTTATTCATTGCATTAATTGAGGTTTCAAGCAGATGAGGTGCCTCCAGGCAGAGCTGATAGGGAAGATGGAGTCCTGGATGCTGTTCTTGTGGGGCTGAGTGACAAATATCACAAGTGACATACATCAGTGGTGTGGCACTGGTGGGGAGAGAGCTTGCAACAGGTTAGCTCAGCAGGGCACTCCAGGCCCTGAGCTGGACTCCTGTGGACATCACTTTAATCTGTCCAGGAGCAAAGCTGGGTCCCAAGCAGATGGTGGGAGATGCACCCATTACTTGAAGCTCCTGGAGTGGGTGTCAGTGAGGGGCAGGAGAGCAGTGCTGTGTTGGGTGGCAGTGGGAGTGCAGCTGGTGGGGAGGGGGATGCCCTGTCCCCATCTGAGTCATGGTGGGTGCCTCTTCTAGAGCTACTTTGGCTTCATCCTGATGGGGCAAGGAGTGAGTGGGCCTGAGGGGCATGGGGATGGTGAAGGATGTTCTGAGGCCACTGTGCCAACAGTTTGTCACCAACACCTGATAGCCCCTCCTGGGAAAGACCCCTCTTTCCTGCAGCAGCAGAAGAGGGGTGGGAGCTGGCAGAGGAGCTCACCAGGTATTTCTCTGGGCTTTAACATGGGTTAGAGGTTGGCGAAGCCCAGGGATGATCTTGCCTGAGGCGGGAGTGGGTCTGGGGGTTGGGTGGGGGCAGACAGGGAAGAGGCAGTGCTGCCAGCACTGCTCTGCGCTGGCTGGGCTTGCCCCTTGGTGGAGGTGCTCCCCTGGGCTCGGAAGTGCAGCTGGCCATGGTTCCGGTCCTGCTGTGCTGGAAACACTCCGGCTTTTGCACCAGTGAGCGGCCTCAGTCTGCCTGGTGAGAAGCCGGACAGATGCTGCTGTCTGTGTCCCCCTGCTGTGGGGGACAGCAGTGCTGCAAGGGCAGGAGGAGGCCAGGTGGTGCGGGATTCCATGAGGAGGTTAGCAGGTGCCCTGTGCCCACTGTGGATGCTGAGGAGTCAAGTGCTGGAGCAAGACCAGGAGCCAGGCTGGCTGGCTGGCAGGCAGAGGCAGTCAGCATCCCCAGCAGAGTGCAGGCACTTGGCGCTGGCTCAGCTGGGGAGGTTATTTTTTTTTTTTCCCTCCAGGACAGCTGATTCCATCTATTTTTAATGAGCTTCCCCAGGTTGCGCAGTGAGGATACAGAGCAGCACCGGCAGCCACAGACTGCGACGGGGCAGGCGGAGAGGCAGTGGGCACCCAGGGCTCAGCTGTCATCTCCCTCACTGCTCCTCACAGCGGGCCTGGGGGCTTTTTTGGTGTGGGAGTGTGTCCCCCAGTGAAGGGGGGTCCTCCTCAATGCAGCTGCCCTTGAAAATGGAGTCAAGCACCGAGGAGGAGAGCTGGCTGGAAGATCAGTGGGAGAAATGGTAGGGGACCGGCTGGGCCTAGGGGAGGGGGGACTGTCCCGCGGGCATGCAGGGGAATGAGGGGCAGCTCCTTGCTCCTGGGCACATCAACCTTCTCTGCGAGTGATGGCCACAGGACAGGAGCAAACTTGGCACTCAGTTGAGCCCAAAGTTTTCCTGGCTGCGCAGGGAGCTGCGTGACAGCCAGGCACCAGAGCGGCAAAAGGCATCTGGACACATCCTGCTGTGCCCCAGCACCGGCAGGCAGGGCCAGTGCTGGGGAACCTGCTCAGCATCTCCCCATCCCTGCGAGCACGGACGAGGCTGCCTGTATCTCTGCCACCCTGCCAGGCTGCTCCTGCAGAGCCAGGGGTCCCCTGGCAGCCCCTCGGCAATGTTGTGTCTCTCACCGGGACCCCGCAGTGCCCGCTGCACTCCCACAGCACGGCGGGTGGAGGCCCCGAGCATTAGCAATGGAGGATGTCCCACCCTGGCGACCCGTGTAACCGGAGAAGAAATCGATCCGTGCTTTGAAGGCTCATCATGAGCCTCCTGCTCCGCGTTGCCTCCCTCCCATGGGCAGCAGGAGGAGAAGGGCAAAGGGGGGTCCAGGCATCCCACCCTGTGCTGAAGGCTGTGTCCTTGCATTCCTGATGTGTCTTGCAGGGGCTGCCTCCATGGGTATGGTTGTTCCCAGTTGTCTTCACCCCAGGAGACCACTACTGGTGGGGTCCTCAGAAATACAGAGGGAAAATGCTGCTTCCCCCATGGGCTTCTCCTGCTCTTTTCCCTTTCCAGGACGTGGGTTAGGGGAGATGTTACCCCTCCATGGCACTGGGTTGGTGCCACTGCAGGGGGGAGCCCCAAGATGTGCAAGCAATGCTTAAAGTGAGAGTGGGAGCTCTGCAGGTCACAGAACACCGTTCTCATTCCTTTCTCACTGCACTGCTGAGGGCCAAACCAGAGAGGGGTGATGGGCTTGGCATAGCCCTTTCACCCAAGTATCTCCCAGCCAGAGGAGCTGGGAGCAAAGGGAAATGGTGGCAAGCAGAGCAGTGCCCATGGCCACTCCAGACAAAACTCAGGGGTCTGAGTAGGCTGGCCAAGGACTTTTGAGTTGGGCTCTTTTATTTACCCCTGTGGTAATGAATAAGTGAGAAGAGCATTGCAGTACCACCATGTTGAAATGTTTTAGTGCTCAGAAGCCAGGAGCACCTCACCACTCCCCCGGGGCTCATCAGCATGTTTTCAGCTGCTAAAAGGATATCTCTTGTTTTGAAGGGGTGTAATGAGTCTGTGTGGCTGGGACTGACAGCCCTAAGGGACCCCTGAGGCCATGCAGGCCGGCTCAGCAGCACCAGTGTTCACAGGGACACCCAGAGTCACCCCTGGGGGGGGTGATTTTTGTGCAGAGGAAAATCGCTGTCCTCTTTTACTTCAGGCACCTGGGCTGGGACATCCCCCCAGCTGCAGCTCAGGGTCTGGTCATGCCATGGCTGAGGGGTTTGCTGTGCTTGCAAGTTCTGTGGGTCTTGATGTGGTCATCTGTCCCAGCAGGTCCATCCTCCAGCTGTGCCCTGTCAGGACCCCCAGCCTTTCCCCTTCCTGTAACCCCAGCCTTTGCCCTGTTGGGTGTCTGTGCCCAGCTGGGACAATCCCAGAGGCTCCCTGAGATGGTGTGAGCAGAACAAACCTCCTGTGATAGGGCTGGCTGTACTGTCCATGTTCTCCCAACCTGCATGTCCGTGCTGTCTTTGGTCAGGCAGGGACTGCTTTGGGACACACTCCTCCTGCCTCCCAAGAGCCATGGACCATGCCAAGCCCAGCCATTCAATGGGGACAGACCTATCCCCTCTGGGAAGGAGCTGCCTTCCCAGTCTTTCTTCCCAGCAGAGACTGGGAGAGCCTCTCCAGGGGTGTCAGCACTGTTCCCAGCCCATGGCACCATGGCACTCTGCACCCTCCTGTCCACCACTGGGGCAGTGTGTGACCATGCCATCTCCACTCCCTCCAGGCTCACCCATGACATCAGCCTTGAGGAATTTGAAGATGAAGACCTCTCTGAGATCACTGATGAGTGTGGAATCAGCCTGCACTGCAAGGAGAGCCTGGCCACCCGGGTAAGTGTGATGGGGAGGGGGAGAGGGATAGGGGTGGGCAGAATGTGGCAGTGGGGCTAGCAGGACCATCAGCCCCCGTGCAGGACCACCAGATCCTCAGACGAGTGATGTTTCCTCAAGGAGCCCACTGCCATGGCCCCAGTCCCCTCTGCTTGGCAGTGCCCTCTCCTCACTCCAGCACAGTGCAGGTTCTTTCTGAGCCAGCCAAACTCAAGGGACAAAAAAAGGCATCTCAAAGCTGGTGCATTTGGGTTCCCACTGTGCTATAGGGGTTTGAGTTTGTTCCTCAGGGATGAGCCTAAGGATTTGGGTGCAAATGGGGGCATGTCCCCATTTGAGCAGGATGACCAGTGAGCATCTAGCCCTTGACAAGCATTCTCAGGAATCAAGGACATTTGCAAGGTGGCACCAGAGGTCCCACATGGGCTGTGCCTCCTGTCCCCCACATGCATCCCTGGACCTGGGGATGCAGCTGGGCTGGCATGGTGAGAACTGTTCTCTGCTCACCCAAGGTGTTCTTTCTGGCTTGCTAGCTAGCTTTAGCTAGAGCTGTTCACAGATCTTTGGGAGGCTGGAGACCTGGAGGCTCCTGAAACAGGGGTGAAGGAGGTAGCTCTGACCCCAGCAGGCAGCAGGTAGAATAAAGATGGGAGCTGGGAAGCCTGTGCAGGTGCTGCAGCTGGGTCTCCCATCCATTTTAGAGCACACTGTCAAGAACGTGATGGGGTTCACACCACTATTTGAACTTCCCTACAAGGCCATGGGGGCAGAAATGTGGAGAAAAATTGATAATTACATTGGTTTTGGAAATACTGCAGGGAATTTTAAAGTGTTAAAGGAAAAGCCACAGCCTGAGCATTCTCACACCATTCAAGGAATCCCACACACACCACCTGAGACTTTTAACTGCTGGGACCAGAGTCTCTTTGCAGCAGGCAGCTCCAGTAAGCTTTTTGACCCCTCACTCAAACACACACTCACTCTAAGGCTGACTGGTCCTCCCTCAGGCTCAACCCTAGGTTTCCTGTAGCAAAGCCCCAGGCTCAGCTTTTATAAAAATATATAGTTTAGAGGTACAGCAGCAGGTCACCTCAAGCTGGGTGCCTGTGGAGAGGGACCCTGAACAAAGAAATCCCTGGGCAGTTCTACCCTTACAACTCATGCACCCACTCCTCAGACACTCTCCATGCACCTCTTAGTCCAATGGTGATTTTTGGTCTGGGGTCTTCTGACATCTTACTGGGTTCTTTCTGTGTGTCTGTGCAGGCAGGCCATACACTGTTCTTATCTTGTGGAGTTACAGCTTCTGCTGACAGCTGGAGTCTCCTTGTCTTCTGGTTTGTACTTCTGGTGCACCTGCTCGCTGGCAGAGCATGGGGAAATAAAAAAGCCCTAGGCTTGGGATAAACAGTACTCAGCAACAACCACAGCAGCATCAGTGTGTTATCAATGCTCTTCTCATAAGAAAGACAAAACACAGCACAGTACCAGCTACTAGGAAAATTACTAGGAGAATTAACTCAATTCCAGCCAAAAACATCTCTAGGTGTAAACTCACAGCTTGTGGCCCAAGGCTTCAGCAGATCCAGCTACTGATGCTAGGCAAGTAAAGCTGAGCAAACAACACACAACATTATAACTCTGTGAACCCATTCTAACTCATTCTACTTAGAACTTACTTATTTAAGCTAAGAACTAATACCTCCCAACACAAAGTTTCTGCATTTTGTCAACATGTTTCATGCTAAAAGATGCAAATGCTGGAGGAGCAGCCAAGTGGTTTGAGAATCATTCTGTCCCTCAGAGGAAATACTTCCTCTGCAAAACTGATAAAGACCCAGCGAGGACAGGAAAGGCACAAGAATTTGTCGCAGGTTTAAAATTAGAAAGTGAATTTGTGTCGTTTGGAATCCCTCACTGCGGGCAGGATGGTACAGACAGACCTCATCCATGGGACGTGAAGGTGTCTTGCTGTGCTCCTTGGTCTAATTCATGACCTTCCCAGCAAAATTTTGTCTGTTCCCAGATATGGGGCTGCTGCTTGGTATCTCTGCTCCAACTGCAGCCTCCTCCTGCTCCAGGATGTTATGGCCAGACTTCCCTGGGACAGTCTGGGCTCATGGGCTGTGTATGCTGAATGAAGGAGGGATAATGCTGCAGGCAAACCAAGGGCAAACCCAGTGCTGGGCATCCATGAGGGCACAGCTGCAGCAAGGGCCTGGCATTGGGAAGATTTCCTGCTTGCAGTAGGTGAGGCAGACAGAGACTGTGGGTGTGTTGCTGGATTCTTCCCATTACCCATCCCAGTTCCCCACTGCTGATAGCACCACTGGGCTCAGAGCAGAATGTTTTTTTCTCTACAGACTGCCAGCCCTTGGCTGAAGTTTGGCAGGAAGGGGAAGGGGCAGGGGGGACCTGCAGCTCAGCTGCTGCAGCCCTTCCTTGAGGCAGGGGGAAAACAGTTTCTTTTGCCCATTTGAAACAGTTAACTCAGGGGTTCCTGCATCCCTGTGCTGCAATACAGAGACCTGACCCTCCGCAGAGGGTTTGCTCGTGTTCTGGGAGCGAGCCCCATGCGTCCCCTGGGGACAGCTCAGAGCTGCTTTACACAAATGTCTGGGTGCACTGAGAGTCTGCTGGGGTGGGAGGGGGATGCGAGGCTGCCGTAGGGGAAGCAATGAGTTATTCATAAACACAGCAAAGGAGGAAGCTTATCACGCTCAGGAAAAATGCCTGCTAAAAATATGTCCAAATGGTTTATATGGGACACGGAGGATTGCCCAAGGAGCAGAACTGAAAGTGGTGACAACAATGGCTGTGAGAGGGGCTTTTCAATCCCAAATGTTGAAGGCAAGAGCCAGGGATCTTTCCAAGCTGATGGCCATCCAGCGCGAGCTCGGGGCGACAAGGTTGCAGATCTGCCTGATGGAAGCAGTCAGGCCCAGAGGGAGCAGCTTGGCCAGGTCTGCATGCAGCGCGGGGCCCAGCAAATCACTAATGACCAGCAGTCAGCATCAGCCAGCTGATTGCATCCTGTGGGGCTGGCTGGGGGTGGCGAGTCAGGGACGCTGGCACCAGGGCATGAGGGGGCCGTGCTGATGCCCTGCCCATGGCGAGCTCCTGGTGATGGGGCCACAGAGCAGCCATGGTACATAGGGTGGAGGCTTGGCCCTGGTCACCCCTGCAGTGCCAGGCAGCTGGTGAAAGCCTGGCCGTGGAGCAGTGTGAGGTGAAAGCAAGCTGCTGGCTCACTGGATCACACCAGAGCAGAGGGCAACGGGCAAGGGGGAGCAGGGTCTGGGGAGCACTGTGAGACATGGGGCTGGAGTCATGCAGCTGCCCAGCAGTGAGTCTCTGGAGAGATGGGCAGGCACAGCAAGCAGGAAAGCACTGATAAGGAACAAGGGGACAAACCCTGCCTGAGGGCTGCGAAGGTGACTGCTGGATGGGGACAATCAGTGACCTTGGTGAGGTAGGGGGTCTGGGCAGAGCTGGTTGATGACAAAACCCTGTGGTAGGAACAGGCAGCTGGTGCAGAGGTCAACACCCAAACAGGGACGGGTTTTGGGGTTTTTTTTGGTCCCAGAAAAACAAAGATGACCTCATTATGGGCTATTTTAGCAGCTCTTCAGAAATAGTGGCTTAGACACACAGAAGCTGCAAGGAGGCGTAGACTGATGTTTGTGCAAGAGGGAACAATCCACTGACGAGGCCCACACCTCATGGATGGGAGACCATGTACTAAGAGTGAGGAATAATCCCACGTGTGGCTGAAAAGAACCTTAATTTCAACAAGAAGTCCCCAGTGAATGAAAAGAGAAGTGAGGGATAGGCTGAGGAGAGGGCTTGGAGGAGGAGCATAGGTGTCTTTGCAGCTGTTGAATGGCAAGGCAGGAGGCCAGCTGGGAAGGAGTGGGGGCCACCGGGGTGAGGGACATGACCTCCACCTTGCCAATGGCAGCAGTCAGGTGTGTTGAGAGGGATGGTTGCAACAAAAGCACCAGACTTGGGGTTTGGCCTTGTTTTAGTGGCTTGGAAATCCAGGGTGACCAACCCTGGTTTCAGCAAGATGGAAACCAGCAAACAGCCAGGCAGAGGTTGATAGAAGTTTAGTGCTTTATCTATTTTCCAGGAACTGTGGAAAATGGTTAATGTAGGAATGAAAAAAAAAAATTAAAAAAAGAACCACCTTTCTTGGAAATACCTAAGAGCATGAGAACAAGCACCCAAAGGGAAAAGAGCTGATGCAGGGCTGTGCTGAACCTTCATGGGTCTCCATGAAAAGGTCTGAACCAGCCATGAAGATACAGATATGTGGAGGAAAAACGCAAAACACTCTGGTTTTTCAGCATAATAATACTGCTGGACATGCCAGGGGCTCTCTCTTGATGTTCAGCCCCACTGATCCAAGTGTGCTGCTGCTGGCAGCTGCTCCTGGAAGGCCAGCAGGACCCACTGCAAAGGGGGAAGCAGCTGCCATGAGCCTGTGATCCAGAGGCTGGTGGAGAGCTGGATGTGTGGGCTGGGAACAAAGGATGGGGCAGCAGGGTGGCTGCTTACCCCATGCAGCTTTTCACAGGCTGTCCCATGAAGCTGCCTCTGTGATCCATGGCCAGCTGTAGCTGCGCCAGGCCGGGGGCAGAGAGGCTTCTCCTGGCGCTTTGAAGCCAGCCGGTGGTAGGGAGAGGGGGCACAGTTGTGCCCTCTGCTCGGCGAGTCCCCCTTGCTTCCCTGCGCTCACAGCTTTCCCAGCTGAAGGTTTTGCCATTCCTCCGACAGTGAAGGCTGTGAGAGTGGGGGAGCAAGGAAGAGCCTTTCATCACTCAAGCAACATCTTGCATATCACCCCACTCCTCTTGCAAGAGCATTTCATTCCTAGGGAAGCAAGCAGCTTCCTCAGGTGGGCAGCAGCCCCCACACAGATGATTCCCCAGCTTAAACCAGTGCTCCAGGGGTGATCCCAGCACCTCTCAATTGCAGCAGGGCTCGTTCTGCTCCAGCCCCCGGAACCATGGATCACAACATTGGGACCATCAGAGAGAGACCAGTTGCTGAACACTGGGACTTTTTGCCATTAGGACGGCACCATGCAGGTGGGAGGTAGGATCAGCAGCATCACATCTGTCCCAGGGACAGGTCTGTAAGGAAGCAGGAGTGTCCTGACTTCACTGGGGACCAGGTGTGCATCTTGTGTTCATCCTGCCACAAGATTTGGGCGCTGGTGCTGCTCTCCCACACACCCTAATTTCTCCCACAGGGTGAAGGGACTTAGAGAAGTCACCTCACCATTGCGTCTGTGCTGAGACATGAGCATGCTCAAGCTGACCTTAGGTGATATGAACTTGTTCCTAGAGGGCTCCCGAGGCAGCCTGTTCTGGTGGGGCAGTGTCCTTCCAGTTGGAAAGTCTTCCCAGTGTCTAGTCCCTGCCCTTGCTTTGCAGATCACTGCATGTCTCACTCTCATGGTAAGGTGATTGATTTCTGTGTGGTTCCAGAATCACTTTGTTGAGCCACAGGCCATAAATCATACCTGCAATGGCTGTAGTTTCCTCCCAGCTTTTGAACCTGGAATGCTGCACCCCTGCTAGGGTGCCCTTTTCTTCAGAATGACACTGATTTGCTTTTCTGCATCCTTCTGGGACTTTTCCCTCTCTGAGTTTTCCGAGTGATTGCTACAGCTACAGGGTTATGGAAGCAGCATCATTAGCAGTCTAGGTTGAATGTCACCAGCTGACTCCAATACACCCACCTTGGCTAGGTATAATCTATTCAATTGGCATTTCCCTTCAGTTCTTTTCCCCTGCCTTGGTTTCCTTGTTAAAATCCATGTGATTTGTCACAGAAGATTAGTGACACAGAAATGCAGAAGTTGTGGCTTGAAGGCTAATGCTCAAAACAAGGGATTTAAATGTTTAAAGCCTCAAGAGGATGAGTATCGGCGGCAGCGCTTCTCCAGTTGCTCACCCAGTACCTGCAGGACTTCAGCAGGGGCACTGGGGGGAAATGGCTCCCATGAGAGGGTTTGTACTGTGCCTGCAGCAGGCAGAGCCCTGCCTATGCTGGCTTTTGTCTGACAGGTCAGGAGCTGGTAGCAACAAGAGCTCTTGGAGTGGCTGCCAGAGCTGCTAGGGCTGTTTCTCCTCCCATGGCTCAAGGGGCATCCTCCATGCAGCTGGAGACGTGGATAGTGTTCAGCTGCAAAAACCCACCCTTCCCCACCTCTGCCTGCTGACGAGCTTGCAGTCACCACAAACAGCTGATAACACAGGGAATTCAACTCGCTGATGCCAAGTTGCCACCTTAATTGCTGGCTGCAGCAGCTTGTGCATGTGCAAGCTGCAGTTAATGCAAGGAAGGGGCCTTGGGAAGGAAACCACTAACCTTTAAACACACACAGGGGGGACACTGGTGCCTCTTCGCCCAGCAATACAGCCACAAAGAGTGTGGTGGCTTAGCACTGGGGCCCAGCCGGGGTAGCGGGATGGGACACCTGCTCCTCACAGTCCTCACAGGCCGCGGTGGCCGCCCTGCTCCAAAAGGGTACAGGGGGAAGAGTGGAGCTGCCTCCAGCCAGAGCACAGCCACCACCAGCAGGTGGCTGGAGAGCCCGTGCCGGGCATCCCTCCCATGTGGCCTCAGGTCCCGATATATGCAAATGTAAGGAGCGGGCAGAGAAGCCTTGTCCTAGATGAGTAAGACAAGGGAGATGGAGCTGCTGGTCTCAGTAGGCATTACAGGGAAGAAAGAGCCTGATTCCTTTCAGTGGTCTGCAGTGAAAATTTCAACCCCATGGAGAGAAAAAGTAGCAGTAGTGCAGCACACAGTGCCAGTACCCAACACAGTGGTGGGTTCTCCATCTGTCAGGATGTTCAGGTGTGATGGGCAAGACCCCGAGTGACCTGCTCCAGGCAGGGGGTGGACCAAGGCTGATCAAGTTGATGACATGGTTGTATGAGTCCCAGCTGCCAGGACAGGAACCAAGAAAGGGCACAGTCTTGGAAGGAAGAATCATAGGGCAGCCCAGGCTGGAAAGGACCCCAAAGGATCCCCTGGCCAAACCTTGTGTGGGAAAGGGAGTCTGGGTGAGACGATCCGGCACACTCTCTAGTGGCGTCTTGAAAATCTCCAGCGATGAGGACTCTACCATTTCCCCGGGGAGGTTGTTCTGCAGAATGGTTGTTCTCACTGTAAAAAATGTCCTTGTTATGTCGAGATGAAACCTGAGTGCACGTTTGTGTGCTTCGTAGTGAATGTGACGGCTGCATGTAGCTACAGACAGGCACCTGCCGGGGATAAGGTGCCGGGGAGCCCCATCACCAAGGGAGGAAGGATGCTGCCCGCACCTGCCTGGGGAGGCGGGGAGGGGGCGCGGGGCTCCCCGGCTGCGGGAATAACATTGCTGCCCCTTTAAAAGGCAGCGGCCGCGGGTGCCGATGCGGCGGCCCCGGCCCCCCTGCCCGGCCCCGGCGGGAGGCGCGGCGGCCCGTCCCTCCCGCCCCGTGGCCTGATCGCGGGCGCTAATCCCGGCAGGGCCATGTGAGCCGGGCGGGCGGCGCGGCCC
>VZTE01003367.1:1134433-1152915 GCA_013397775.1 Eulacestoma nigropectus
CGGGGCGGGGGGAATAGAAAGGGATGGCGGGGCTCGGCTCCGCTGCCCGTCCCCGCGATGCTCGGCGCGGCAGCCGCCCCCGCCATCCGGGGGTCCCTTCTCACCGCCGCTCGCGTCCCCGGGCCGGGCGCAGCGGAGGCCGAGCCGGAGGGAGCGACTGCGGGCCCGGGTGTCCCCGGGTGCCGGGGACCTGCGCACGCCCTGCCGGGCCGCCCCCGCGCACCGCCGAGCATCCCAGCGCTGCGCTCGGCGGGGGTTCTTTGAGGGGGCTTAGGCGCCGGGTGGGTCCTTCTTTCATCCCTGCTGCCGAGGTGGAGAGGGAGCACGCCAGGAATCGTGTCGGGACTGAGATGTGCCCCGTCAGGGTCCGGGTGGCCTGGCAGAGAGCTGTGTGGCAGGGGCAGGGTGGGAGCTGCGAAGAGCTCCCGTGGGATGGGCAGCAAACGAGGCATGGATACCGAACGCGTGAATGAGCCATGGCGGGACGGGGCACCACGCCACGGGCTGGCGAGCCCAGCGCCGGCACCAACAGCTGGCTGGGCTCCAGCTGCCCCGGCTTGGGGCAGCGCCGGTTCTAGGGCAAGTTGGTGATACCAGGTGCCCCTTGCCCAGCAGTGGGGACCTGGTGGCCTCAGCTCTTGAGCAGTGCTGCTTGGCAAGAGGAGCATTAATGTCAGAAGCCTGTGCAAAATTTGAGAGACAGAAAAGCAACGCCCAAAATGGTGGCCAGGAGGACAAGGGGGTTCTGTTGTGTTGCTCATGCTCAGATTTTGTACAAGATTTTGGATGGTTTTACCCAAGACTGCCTACCCCACACAGCCGTGGTGTTACTGTCACCCCTGGGGTGGATGGTGTTTTGGTACCCTGCATGCTGACCCCCCAGGCAGCGGCTGGAGTCCCTTTGCCCTGTCGCTTCTGCAAACTTGTCAAACCCACGCAAAGTGCGCGACGTGCAGGGCTATTTTTGCCACCCTCCTGCGTTCAGCTCTGCCTTCTGCCAAGTAGGAGGATTTTCATCGTGGTGACGTTCAGCCGAGGAGCATGAAGTGAGAGGCAGGTGTCCCCGTGGGTGACAGATGGGGAGTAGTCGGAGCTGGGTGTCACCAGCCCAGCACCAGCAGCTGATGCCAGCTCTCTGCCTGAGGCCATGGGTGGGAGGAGGAGGAGGAAGGCACAGAGCCAAGGATAGGCGCCCGCAGGCAGCTGGCACCAGGAACAAAGGCAGCAGGGCTGGGGAGGCAGGGGAGTCCCACTGAGCATAATGGACAAGGGGACAGCAGCAGCCTTGTCCCACCCTGTGCAGGGACCTTGAGGAACAGGTGGTATGTGGCAGCCACATCCAGCTGGGGGCGGTGGGGAACAGCAGGGCCCTCTCCCAGACACTCAGTCCCAACCAGTGTCCGGGGGTGGGAGCAGGCCTCTGGAGAGGGATGGGGGTGGGGGGAGTTGCAGAGATGGTAGGCTGGGGAGGGGAAGCTGATGGTCCCCTTGCAAGGGGATGGCGGAGGCTGTGGAGCTCACTGGGAGGCATGGGCACAGCTGAGCTGAGGATGTGGGGAGTAGGAGAGGGGGCTTCGCTGCAGCTGGCAATGGGAGCCTGGAGCCAGCAAGGATGGTGGCACAGGACTGAGGCATGGCTGGCCAGGTAGGATAGTGCTGTTGGTAGGATCTAGTGTGAGGCTGGCTATAAGGTGCTTGGGGTTCCTGTTCTGGATGCCTACCTCTAGCCAGAGGCACTTCTCCCTGTCTACATGTGGTGCACTGAGGAGAGGACAGGGTGCAGGGCATCCCTTGGGGATCAGCCTGAAATCTGTCTCCAGTTGTGTGAGACACTGCATCCTCTTGGCCTGTCCAGCTCCCTTCTCCTGCACATAGTCAGAAGAGGGACCATGGCCATGCATCCTCTCCTGAATGCCCAGTCGGGGCACCAGGCACTCTGCCAGACAGGACGTTCACAAAGCAAGGCATCATCCCACCCTCTGCTCTTGTGGGGCCAGGATCCAGCCTGGTGATGTCTCAGTTGCTGTTGAGCTCTGATCATCATCCCTCTCCACCCTGGCTGGGCACTACAGACCCCTGAGTGCTCTGGCGCTGTGGGATGGGTGGGCTCAGTGGGCTGTGCCTTCTGTCCCAGTCCAGGCAGCCAGGCTGGCTTGTGTGTGCTGGCCCCGTGGCACTCTGCACGCAGAGGCCGTCGCCGTGACAGCTTGCCTGGCCCACATCCCAGCCCACCATGTCCCTGGGAAAGGCTAGCGGGGACGTGCTGTTATTTGCTTTGGCTCAGGAGGGACTCGTGGAGGCCATGGTGGGAGGTTGCCAAAGCTCTGTGAAGAGGGTCTCTCCCTCCCCACGTGGAGAGAGGGATCTGGCAGGCATGGTTCAGCAGTGTGTGACATGATGGAATTTTGGGGCAAAGGCTTCCTTCATGTCGGTGGGGAAGCAAAGTAAGGACAGGGCAGCTCCTGGGCTGCTGGTAACAGCTGTGAGTTGGTGATAAGGCCATGAGAAAATCCAGAGTCCCAGCGGGGCTTTGGTACTTAAGCAAAAACTAACAGTGTGGAAAATGCCACTGCTGCAGCTGGGGCAGAAACACTCAGCACCCATAGGAGGGGCTGGGAGCGTGTAGCCAGGGAGAACTTGGGGATGGAGGAGTGGGTGAGGGCTGGCGCTGCACCAGGCAGGATGTCACACCCTGCAGAGGCAGGCAGGGAGGACTCGTCTCCCATCTGCAGGAGGGTCCTTGTTAGAGGGGACTTGGTGCCCTTTGGTCCCCGGGTCTTGCAGCAGGGCTGAGCATGTGTTCCCTTGTGCACATGCATGGCCAGCCACCCAGGGCTGGGCAGGCAGGGCACAGCACCCACAGAAACTCGCCCAAGTGTGGGAGCATGGATGGCCTGATCCTGCCTCTCCTCTCCAGCTGCTCAGGATTGACATCTGCTAGTGAACTGTGTATGTGTGTGTGTGTGCAGGTATAGATTTGTATACATACATACTATCTGTGTGTGCCCCTGAATACACCCAATACGGATGTCTCCAGGGGCAAGCATTACTCTGTCCAGTAGCTGGCTTCCAGCTGAGCAGCAGCACAACACCTGGTCCTTGGGATTTCCCCCATTTCATTAAGTTGGGTGGTTTGAAGGTAAGCAGGGCTAGCAGGAGGGGAGCAAAGCATGCAGGCAGGCTCAGGTCTTGAATTTTTTGTCTTGGGACTGTCCAGCTATGGGCTCCTGCAGCTGAGTTCCCCTGGTGGATGAATGCAGCCCAGCTGGCTCCTTGTCCACCCTGCTTCAGCCATCATGCCAGCTCTTTCAGCAGCAGCGTGGTGAGATGTGGGGCTGGCGGGGGGTCTCCCCGAGCATCACGTGCCCCAGCATGCCCAGCTGAGAGGGGAGCTGAGTGGGTGCTGTGGACCCAGGGAGGGAT
Organism: Eulacestoma nigropectus; assembly: GCA_013397775.1. NCBI lineage: Eukaryota > Metazoa > Chordata > Aves > Passeriformes > Eulacestoma > Eulacestoma nigropectus. Next base: position 1,137,857 of record VZTE01003367.1, read on the forward strand.
GGGCTCCACTGTGCCACATGCTGTTTACTGTTTGGGCTATAAGGCAGCTTTGTTCTTCTCCTCAGGACACTCTGAATAACAACTCTCTGGGGAAAAAGCACAGTTGGCAGGAGCGGGTGTCCCGGTCATCGTCCCCTCTGAAAACGGGTGAGTTCTCAGGCTTTTGGCCAGGGTCAGCTCCTTGCACCCTTTCATGGTGTTGGAGCAGGAGGTTGGGGAAAACATACCACATGGATGCAGGGTGCATGTCCATCTTGCTCTCTACAGTTACCTGAAAGGAGGTTGTTAGTGAGCTGGGGGTTGCTCTCTTTTCCCAAGGAGCAAGCAGTAGGACAAGAGGAAATAGCCTCAAGTGGCACCAGGGAAGGTCTAGATTGGATGTTAGAAAAAATTTCTTCACTGAAAGGTTGGTCAAGCATTGAAACAGGGAATTGCTGGAATCACCGTCCCTGGAACTGTTCAAAATTGTGTAGATGTGGTGCTTAGAGACATGGTTTAGTGGTGGACTTGACAGTGTTAATGGTTGGACTTGAGAATCTTAGAGGTCTTTTCCAACTGAAATGATCCTATGATTCCGTGAGTCTGGGTGGCATCCCTAGACACCTTCCCTGTCAGGGAGCATCCCCCTCTGCGTGGCTGTCAATGCTGCTCTCCTCTCCCTACAGGTGAGCAGACCCCTCCCCACGACCACGTTTGCCTGAGTGATGAGGTCAATCACCAAAACAGCACAACCTCCACCAAAGACCGGGGCACATCCACGGAGAGCCCGTGCCGGCGCACAGCAGCCACACAGATGGCCCCAACCTGCGTTGCCTCGTCCCGGCCACCTGAGAAGCACCAGGCCACCAGCCGAGCCCCACCACATGGTGCCACTGTCGTGGTGGTAACGAGGGGCCCCGAGGCCCACCGGGACCGCATCCGCTACCAGACAGATGTGAGGCTGGAGGCCACAGAGGAGATCTACCTGACGCCCGTGCAGAAGAACTCGGACCCCCTGGAGACTGACAAGCCATTCCTGTCTCAGTCCAGTGAGAACCGCATGTCCATCAGCTCTGACATTGACACCTCCAGCTATTCAGCCCTGGCAGGGAAAACCAACCCCTCCATCAGCGAGGAGGATGAGGTGCTGGACTACATGTCCTCCCCTGACAAGACAAACCTGCCCAGGGCCTCCTGTGGTGGTGGGAGTGGTGGCTCCCGGCCAGGGCACAACCTTCAGAGAGCCTCCGTGAGTTCGGACACCAGTGCCCTCTCCTATGACTCTGTCAAGTACACACTGGTGGTGGATGAGAACGTGCAGCTGGAGCTGGTCAGCCTCAAGCAGTGCTACTCGGGCTACAGTGATGAGAGCGACTCGGCCACAGTCTACGACAATTGCATCTCCTCACCCTATGAGTCGGCCATTGGCGAGGAGTACGAGGAGGATGCGCTGAAGCGTGACTCAGTCTGCCTCTCCGAGGACTCCACCCCCGAGGCAGACATCCACTTCTCCAAGAAGTTCCTCAATGTCTTCATGAGTGGCCGGGCACGCTCCTCCAGTGAGTGCTGGGCACTGGGGGGAGGTGGGCTGGTGGCTGCCTGCTTGGGCAGCCCTGCCTGTCCCTGGTACACGCTCAGGAGATAGGAAGCCACCAGCAGACATGAGCCCCCGTTCTGCTTGCTGCAGCCTGTATCTTTGTCCCTGGTGGGCCAGGAGGCGTGGTGGGGCTTGGAAAAACTTTGTGAGTGTCAGGTGAGGGTGGCAGTAGGTATCTGAGGCTGCTCAGCGACTCCAGCCATGCCTCTCCCTCCTGTGGCAGCGCATAGCTTTGTCTTGGATGAGCCATCCTGCAGGACCCTCAGCAGACTGCCTGTCCCATGTCCTTCTCTTGGTTGTAATGATGATTTCTCAATGCTGACATATCCTCCTCTGCCTTCGTCCCCAGGTGCCGAGTCCTTTGGGTTGTTCTCCTGCATGATCAACGGGGAGGAGCAGGAGCAGACTCACCGTGCTGTCTTTAGGTGAGCTTGCAGGCACAGGCAGTGTCCCCAGCCTCGCGCAGGGGAAAGCTGGTGCTGCACTCCCACCAAGGTGGGGCTAGCACAAGCTCCAGTGTTTCCGGTGTGGGAAGCCCTGGGGAACAAACCCAGTGCCTGTAGCTCATGCCCTGCCCAGGAGCAACATTCGCCCAGGCTGCTGCATGGGCAAGGCGTCTGAGGGCAGTCGGGACCTCTGAGGAGCAGTTTGGGTGGTGCAATAGGGGATACCCTTCCATTAGGTGCCAGGATGCTGCTGCCTATTGAGCCCAAACCTCCTCCAGCGCTTTATTTAGCGTATCAGGTCCCCATGGCTACCAGGGCACTGCCTGGGTTGGTGGTGGGTGCCCCAGCAGTGTGCCAGTGAGAAGGCCACCAGCACTGCTAGCCAGCCAGCTGCTAGTGCCTCTCTGCCCAGGTTTGTGCCTCGCCACGCGGACGAGCTGGAGCTGGAGGTGGATGATCCTTTGCTGGTGGAGGTGCAGGCAGAAGATTATTGGTATGAGGCCTACAACATGCGCACAGGAGATCGGGGCATCTTTCCTGCCTACTATGCTATTGAAGTCACCAAGGACCAAGACCATGTAACAGGTACCAAGCCTCTGTGCGCAGCCTGCTCATGTCCCCATCTTGTACCGCATCCTCCCTGCTGAGCAGTCTGGTGCTGAGCAGGGGGCTGGGGGGAGGACCAAACTGGGCATCCAGCAGGGAGCAATGAGCAGCTTCTGCTGTGATGCTGGGAGTCGGTACCTGGTGTTGAGGGAAGCTTTTCCTGGGCAGGGAAAAGTGCAAGGGTTGGGAGACGGAGAGGGGAGGTGGAGTTCAGCCCACATACCTGGTCACCAGAGATGGTCCCTGCCATGTGCTCTCTCTTCCAGCTCTGGCCAAGAGCAGCGACTGGGTGGACCAGTTCCGGGTGAAGTTCCTCGGCTCCGTGCAGGTTCCCTATCACAAGGGCAATGATGTGCTCTGCGCGGCCATGCAGAAGGTAGTGTCCCACACCAGCCCAGGGAGCAGGAGCGCCCGCTCCTCCTGGCAGCAGGGCAGAGCCTCAGCGGGGAATCATCATCACTGCTCACAAGTCCCACAGCTTTGTCTCTCTCTTCCGCAGATTGCCACCACGCGCCGCCTCACTGTGCACTTTAACCCACCCTCCAGCTGTGTCCTGGAGATCAGCGTGCGCGGGGTCAAGATTGCTGTGAAAGCTGATGACTCCAAGGAGCACAGCAAGGTAGTGCCCCGCTCCCTGCTCATCTCATCCCTTCCCTGATTGCTACTCTGAGCTGGCTCGTGCCCTCTGTGCTACAGGCCATGTTTGTGTATGAAAACTAAGGGTCTCCACCCCACATCTGAGGGTGTGAGAAACCCCATCATCAGCATTTTAGGCCCACCATCAGGGTCCCCCACAGCTCGCAAGGCCCCAGCTCTGGGCAGTACTGCCAGCTGATGCTCTCACAGCTGCCAGGCGCGTCACTGCACTGGGATGCTGCGAGCTGAGCCGTACCCGGTAATCTGTCAGCTGCTTCTAAACCTTTCTGCTACTATTTTGAGTGGTGTCCTCCAGATCTGCCCTGTAATCTCTTTATCTGGCAAGGGCAGGCTGCTGATTAGCATTCTGCATAAGTAGCCTAGTAAAGCACCTTGGGATGCTGAGCAGAGGCAAGTGAGGGCTTTGCAGCAAGCTGTTGGGAAACCTCCCTTCCAGCTGGAGGATAGGAGTAGCTCATGGCTCTGAGTGCTGTGACAGAGCTGGGCTGAGGTTTCTACAAATCTTGCCTGTATCTAGAGGATGCCATCAACTTAGTTGCGCTTTAGACTTGTATAAATAAGTTTTCATTTCTGGCTGGGACCCTTTGGCACCCAGGCTTGAATGACTTGTTTAGTTCTAAGTTACCCATTCACGTTCTATCTGGTGGTGTTTCTCAGAGCCTTTTTAGTGAAGAAGGAGGGCTGTGTGTGCTGGTGAACAGCAGCACTGCCTCTAGCCTGAGTACAGTCTGACTCAGGGCCTCCAGGGAAATCCTGCAGGAGCTACTGGTGGTAAAGGCAGCTGGGGTGAGAGCCAGCAGGGCTGCCTGGAAAAGTTCCCTTTGTTCAGGTGCTTGAAGCAATCCTGAAACTGCTACTGAGAGCAGCCCAGGATTAGGCTCCAATTAATTTCACTCCTCAGTCTCCAAGTGCGTATTTCCAGTGGCCAGAGACCAGCTGCCCTTCAGGGGGTGGGGAGAAAAGCTCTGACAGTTCCCCTCTCTCTCCCCCAGGTAAACAAGTGTAGCCATTTTTTCCAGCTGAAGAACATTTCCTTTTGTGGGTACCATCCAAAGAATAACAAGTGAGTAGCAAGGAAGTGTGGTGCAGCTCCTGACAGCAGTCTCTCAGCAGAGGGGCTTTGCTGCCTTCCTCCTCCCTGCACGCAGCACGGCTGGGGCTAGGAAGGAAAGGAGGTTTCCCAGAGCCCCGGTTTGGAGGGCTCCCCTTCCCCTGTGAGCCCAGTGCTGAAGACATAGGCTGTGGCATGACCCTGGGGTGGCCACCAGGATTTATCGGGGGGGGGGGGGGTTCAGGTCGCAAACCCCTATGCTTAAGGGTGGGTACACCTCAGAGATGCTGGGGTACCTGTGCCTGCTGGTCTGCTGGTCCAGTCACACCCACTCTCTTGGCCCTCAGATATTTTGGGTTCATCACCAAGCACCCTGCTGACCACAGATTTGCCTGTCATGTCTTTGTCTCGGAGGAGTCCACGAAGCCACTGGCAGAGTCTGTAGGGTGAGTCCTGGCTGGGCAGGGAAGGCTGGCTCATAAAGGGCAGGAGGAACAAGACAGTGAGGCTCAATCCTGCCATCTCCTCCTATGTGTGGGGCTTGGATCTGGCCCCAGGCTGGCCCCTCTTCCCTCAAGTGAGATACTTGGCATGAGAGCCAGGGCTGACAGGGCTATGGGCATTATATTCCTGACAGTACTGGAACAAGTCCCAGTGCAAGGCTTCAAGCAGATGGCTGAAAGTCATGCACTGTGCAGGGAATCAGAGCAAGGATGGAGACCCTGTGGCTCTGGGGGCAGCCCTGGGAACTAATGCAGGAGGAGCCATGGGCTGGGGGTCAAATGGGCCACAGTGTAGGGAGTGAGGGTCAGGATGGAAATGGGGATCTGTAATTGCCTTGTGAGGAGGCTGCTGCTAAGCTTTGCCTGGTGCTGTGTTGCAGGAGGGCTTTTCAGCAATTCTACAAGGAGTATGTGGAGTACACGTGCCCCACAGAGGACATCTACCTGGAGTAGGGGCTGCCACAGGCACCTCCTGCACAGCCAGGGCTGCAGTCTCGCCCCTTCCCCGTGTCGTGCATGGACAAGAGCTGCTTTGAGCCTGGAGGAGGAGCGGGCCCGGGGCAGGGCTCCCCGGGGCACGGAGCGCCGCCTCTTTTCGTGACTCCCCTTCCTCGGGCTGGGGGGACGGGAGGGGGGAGGGCTGGACAAATTGTGTTTATTGTACAAAATACTTAGTTTATTCTATTGGAGAAGCACCCACTGGGTGCCCTGCTTGTGAGCGGTTGTGGGGGGCAGTAGCGTGCTCGTGCCCTTTCCAGCTGCAGGCTGGGGTGACAGCATCTCCTCCTTGTGACCATGGCACAGCTTCCCGTCACATCCATCTGGGGTGACTTTTAATTGCAGTGGCCGAGTCAGTCTCTTGCAGTATGATGAGACAGCAGCTACAGGAAACAAGACCCACATGCTGGCTCCTGCCTGGGAGATGGGATCAGCTCCCTGCCAGGCCCCTGGGGCGATGGCTGCTGGGCAGGGGTGGCAGAGGAAGCCCCAGTATCTCCTCTGCCAGAGCCAGAATGAGATGAGATAGCTTTCCCCTGCCTCTTTCCCCATCCCCATCCCTTCCATCTTGTATCCATGCCCTGGGGAGAGAGAAAAATTTCCCTCATACCTCCCTGCAGTAACTATACCCTTGAGAGGGAAGCCTTTCTCTGCCCCTTTCCCCTCTCCCCCCAGCTGCAGGTGGCAGAGGCAGGGCAGGGACACCCCAGGTCAGTGGGGCTCAGCCCCTGCACAAAGCTGGGTGTCTGCCTGAAGTGGGGCAGGGAAGGGCTAAAGCCTGCAGGGAGCTGTGCGAAGCACCAGGGAGGTAGAAGAGCTCTCCCAGTCCCTGCAGCCAGTGGTCTCTGTGCTTCAGCTGGATCTGCTGTGATGACAACTATTAAATATGATGGTTCATGGAGCAGAGCTACTGTGCTGTTTGTTTCCCACTACAGGGGGTTTGGGCCCTGGCTCCTTCTTTTCCTTGGGACCCCAAGAGGAGCTGGAGCTTCTCAGTATTGGTCCAAGAGCCCTGGCTGCAATCCCGGGAGGACAGAGATCCAATGATGATCCAAAGAGATTTCTGGCAGCTGTTGCTCCAGCCCTCACCTGCTGGGCTGTGGTGGGCACGGGGGCACGCTGGCTCACAGGCGCACATCCTCGTAGTACTCCAGCAAGTCCAGCCCGTCGCGCTTGCTTTTGCCAGCTCTGCGCAGCTCCACCGGCCGCTCCAGGGCCGCCCGCGTTCTGAAGCGAGGCTGCTTGGGTTTGATGCCGTAATCTGCGGGCACAGCAGAGGCTGGGCTCAGCTGCTCCCGGGGTTAGGGACAACCGCCCACCTGGAGGGGTGAGTGCATGGAAAGGGGGTTCAGAGGGGCAAGGAGAGCACTGTACCATCCACCAGGCCAAAGTGCTTCTGTGGAAGCTCCAGGGGAGCAGAGAAATCCTCAGGAACCGAGTAGCTGTCCCTACAGAGGAAAACCAGGGCCAGGAGTGAGCGAAGGTCCTACAGCACTTACCCAGGCTGGTACAAGAGCTCCCATGTGCTGCATCTTCCACCCAGGCTGGCCAGCTCTCGAGGCCTGGTGCCACAAGTGCCAGCCCATGTCAGGGGCCCTGGGGTACTTGCAGGTACCAGGGCAGGGAGGAGGAGGAGGGAAGTGCTATCACCTCTGGTGCAGAGGCAGTGGGAGGGTAGCCCCCAGCAGCAGGGCGAGCAGCAGCAGGCAGCACAGCATGGTGCACACTGAACAGTTCCACTGGTTCCACAGCAGTAAGGTCACAGAGGAGCCACCCTGGTTGCCCAGGACACCTGCTGGGTGGGGCAGGGGACATGGCCCCTCCCAGGTGCTGCTGCTGTCCCTTCCTACCTTGTCCCCTTCAGGTCCTGGGCTGTCTCTGCCTGGGCCCTGCCAGCTGCTGAGCCTTCGCTGTGCTGGTGCACGTCCCTCTGTAAAGCCACAGCTCCAGGGCTGTCCCTGTCCCTCAACACCTACTTGTGCCTTCCTCTCAAACCCTCCAAAAGCAGACCCTTGCATCTCATATCAGAACCACCCTGCCCCAGGAGCCAACACCTCAGCATCTTCCTCTCCTAAAAGACTGAGCAAAGGGAGCGTAGTTCCTTGCTCATGGCTTCTCCATGCTGCTGTTACCATGTTGCAGGGCCTTGCCAGCTGACGTGGCAACGCAGACCCCTCACACTGGCAGTGTCCTGTGGTCCCCTACTGTGGTGGCCCATGAGGGATGTGTGTGTGGGACTACATTTCCAGTGCTGGGTGCTGAGGCAAGAAGGCTGTGACCCCTACAGCCTGAGAATCCCTCAGGGATGGTTTGGGTAGGAATGTTCCTGATACTCATTTGGGGCACACATTCTACCCAGACAGCTGCCTGTGGGGCAATCCAGTGCCACCAGCTAACTAACCCTTTGTCCTGGCCAAGGGAGCCTCCACAGAAGCTCACTGCAGACTAGTACTTCAACTATCCCCCAGTTAGGAGACACAGGCCTCTCCTGGGCCCTCTATTAAAACGTAGCACAGCAGTATTTGCTGAACTAATCGCTTCTCCTCTGCCCTTGGCCAAGCCCCCAAGCACTGGCTGGCAGCCATTCTGCAAACCCTTTAAACACACATTAGGTGCTAGGAAAGCAGCCTGCACCCTGCAGCTCTGTGTACCCCCAGGGGAACCCCAGGACTCTGGGGACTGAGGCAGGCACTGGGAATTAGAGGCTATAGTCATCAGGTGAGCAACATGTGGGGCCCTGACTGACACAGGGCAGAGCAAAAGGCTTCTAAGGGACAGCGTATCCCAGGGTAGACAACTGCAAAAGTTGCTCTTTCTGACAGAGAGAGACCTGCTGGCAACCAGATACAGGGGATCCTATGCAAAGAGGGAGAGGCCCTTCAGCTCGGTTCTCTCCAGTCAGTTTATCAGACAAGACAAATCTGCTCCAAGCAGATGGGCCAGGCACGGCCAACACAAGCAGGTTGCAGGTCAACCTCAGCACCTCAACATGTGAGAAAATGCTCTCCAAAAAACCACTACGCTGCCTGGCTTTATTATAGCGCAGCTGTACAAAAGAAGAAAAATCAAGTGCTTCAAAAAAAGAGGTTGCCCCATCACCATCACTGCAGCCACAGAATGGTCCAGAGAAATAGGTGGCCAGAGTCTCCCCACACATTTAGTGTCCATCATTCACACCTAGATCTGTTAAAAAAATCACATACAACCCCCTCCCCACTCTGCAGAACAGGAGCTTCTCATCTATGATTTAACTGAAAATTAAGACATTATCAACATCCCTCCCCCAGCCTGCTTGCCCTCCTTAGAAATGTCCAGCCATGATTTTAGCAGAGAATAATCGTCTTCTCATCAGCCCCAGTTATAGAAATAGATTTTCTGCCAAGCAGGCAAGTAATCCATCAGTGGCCCTGAAACAAGAGAACAGAGGGATAACACATGTAGAAAGGCAAGAGTTTAAACCTGTATGTCTATGGGGTATATCCCCCACTTCTCATTATGATCCAAACAACCCCAAATCTCCACTTACACAACTCAGATGAACCCAAGAACAGAACAGTTACTTTTGCCAAGATGTGAGGCAACACTGCAATGTGGTGCCAGAGATCAGAGCAGGACCAAGAGGGGTGTGAAACATGGTCAGCACGGCCATGGTGCGGGACATCAACCACTCCCTCAGAGATGACATGTTCAAACTCCAGTGGGAAAGGGAGTCTACAATGTGCAAGGGGAAAACCCACATGCAGAGAGTCAGGAGGACACTGCTGTGACAGGGAAGAGGGAAGATAACTCAGCAATAGTGAGCAGGTGCAAATACAGAAGCATCTGCTGTAGAGCAAAATTGCTTATGTTGCATAGGGCTTAATGCAGGCTCCAAAGCCTCTCTGAAATCACTAACTGGAGGAAGTGGCTTCTGAGCTAGCCAGCTTTGTGACCTCCCCAAAGAAAGGGCAATCCCATGATGCTGGGCTGATGTAATGTCACATCACTGCCATGAATCACTCCACAAAAGGATTCACATCATCGGGGGAAGAGTGGGGGGAAGTGAAATGCTGGCCTATAATAAAGGGATCCTCTGGTGAAGGACTAGAACACAGACTTAGTTTGGCCCTTTGATTTACAGTCAGTTTCTGCCTGGTTCAATACTTCCAGGCACCCATTTACCCCTCCTGTCCGCACTGCGGACTAGGGATCAAGGAAAAGAGCTTGGAACAGGGCTGCAAAGTGGGGCCCTGCAAAATGGGTGCACCAGCTGAGGTGCAGAAAGGAAGCCCAGGAGAATAGGCCTAGGTGGCAGACACCGAGCTCTGCAGCCTCAGGGCACACAGAGGTTTACTACTCCTGGTCCTCAAGCCAGGAAGCAATTAAACTTTTCCTTCAGCATTTAAAAATTACTCAAGCATTAACACAGGGTGCTCTAGTGCCAACCTCTCTAGGGACTTCCCAATTCCTTCCCTGGACCGGAAACCAATTGACAAATGTTCCCAACAGCCCTCATTTTTTTTCACCAGACAGAAATGGGAATATAACAGTGGGACCCACTTACGTGTGACGAAGCCAACTCCAGGCACATAATCAGCCAACAAGCGCAGGAGGAGGAGGATCCTGCCCCTAGGAAGGGAGAAAATATGAACAAGTCCAGCTGGACATCTCCTGCCCCAGCTGTTGAACACACAAACAGCAATGGCAGCTGTTACACAAGGGCTCAGATTAACCTGGTCATAGGCACCCACACACCTTCAGATCTACTCACCCAGTCCCCTGACGCTATTTCAGTTAAAAGGGAAATTTTCAGCAAAAGCCCAGCAAGGGCCCCTTACTCTGAGTATCGGTCATAGAAAGGAGATCTCAGCAGGTAGTACAGCAGTAGGATGGTTCGTCGTCTCAGCTCCGCCCGCTCTCGCCTGTTCAGGTCTTTCAGATCACTCAGCAAGCTCAGACTGGAAGGACGAGGGCAGAGAGCTGAGTCACAGCAACAGCAGCCAGCAGGGAAAAGAAAGCGGGTTTCTAAAGCCCTTCACTCTGAGCTCCACACAGAGCAGACAGCATCAGCTCAGAACAGAGAGCAGTGTTGCAGAAGATGTGTCTATCTCCAAGGAAGGACCAGCCCCAGTGTGTATTTCTCTCAGTAGGGCCAGCCCAGGACTGGGGAATGGGGAAGTGCGATACCCAGCCACCACCAACCAAGCACCAAGAAAGACTCTTCATCAGACTGACCTCGAGATGTCCAGGACTGCCGAGAGGAGCCAGGGCTTCCATGATCTCTGGCCCCATACTCCTAAACTCAGTACTAGGAACACACAGTTAAGGAATGAAAAGATGAGAGATTCCTAACAAGAGGCATGCAGAGAAGCAATCCCCTGGGTACCCACAAAGTTCTGCCAAGTGCAGGCGAATACACCCTAAGGCAGGGCTGGGGGCCCCCGGGGAAAAGGGCTGGAGGACTTGCACCCATAGCTCCAGCAGCTGAGTCCAGCCACCAAAGCGTAAGAAAGGGAAGAGTCCCGAGGCCCGTGCGCAAGCAGAGCCACGCAGGGAAAAGAGCCGGCGAGGCACTGCCCTGCACCCGGGCCGAGCCCGCAGCACCCTCTGCCGGCACCCGCGAGCGGCGGGAGCCCGCACGGAGAAGGGCAGGATACGGTGGAGCAGGGGCCGGGTAATGTAGAGAGATTCTGCGATGGTTTCTTGGAGACCTAGAGGAGTGGGAGGCTGGTTCATCTCTTCCGCTCTTCGGCTCTGCGATTCCTCCCTCTGCTGGGGGGACCCCCAATGCCGGGACTGCAGGGATGGGGCTGAAACAAGCAGGTCTGGTCACAAACACAAATAAAAGCTTTGTCCCAGCTGGAAACTACGTATCACATGACCCTGGAGCCCCTCACCCCCCCCCGGCCGATGGGATGGGGAGAAGAATCAGAAAAAGGTAAAAACTCCTGCATTGACACAGAACAGTTTAATAACCAAAAAAAAAATAAAATAACAAAAATAACAACAATAATGACAATAATGAAAAGGAAGGTAAGAAAACCCAAGAAACACAACTGACACACAATACAACTGCTCACCACCCCCAGACTGATGCCCATCCCACTCCCCAACAGTGATTGGCCCCTCCCAGCCAACTTCCCTGGTTTATACACAGGACAATGACATTCTGTGGTATGGAAGATCCCTTCGGCCAGTTCAGATCATCCATCCTGACTATGCTCCCTCCCAGCTTTTTGTGCATCTCTTTAATAGCAGAACCCAGGAAACTGAAAAGTCCTTGACTTAGAGTAACCACTACTTCTCAACAACCTACAACATCAGTGTGTTATCAACATTATTCTCATACCAAACCCAAAACTTAGCACTGTACCAGTTACTAGGAAGAAAACAAACTCTACCCCAGACAAAACCAGGACACCTTTCTATCATGTTTCCCTGCTTTCTGCACTGTGAAAGTGTGAAACAGGAAAGCTCAAAGAGGTACTTGTAAGATCATGCTCCTCAAAGCATAACTGTGATGAAGAGTTGTCTCTGTTGCACGGCTCACATGGGAAACACAATTTAAGTGCTAGCCTTGCAGCATGTCTCTGGTTGCTTTGATACCCCCACCCACGCACAGCAGGCCCAGTGAGTGGCAAGATATGTCCCAATACAAGGTTCTACCCTTTACTGCTCACACCCGTGTCATCCACGAAGGCACAGAGCAGGAACAGCTCAGGCTGAAAACAGGCTCGGTTACTTACTGCTCTGGAGAGAGCGCACAACACGACTGGAACGCCTGCCAACATAGGTCTGATCCTTCCCTGAGGAGTTCTCTTCCATGCCTGCAGAAGAAAACAGCCACAGGGGTCAGGCTTCAAAGCAACACACTTCACACTCCAGAGCCGGCAGCACCCTCCCCTACGCTGCCACCAAGAAGAGCAGACTGAAAGGCTGATTTAGTGCAAACTGGACAGTTCTGCAGGGGCTAACAGTAGGCAGAGGTAAAAGGTAAATCTGCCTGACATTGCCCAGGTCTAGGGCCTCTTTCCTCATCATCAGATCAGGGCACATGCAGCCTGACTCATGGCTCAGCCAGAAATTCCCAGCTTAGCCTTCTCCATGCCCTCCTTCCAGATAGTAGGACAACCCTGCCACTAAGCTAACTCGTCCTCTGCAAAGGGTGCAAAGCTCAACACAGCTCAGCCTTGAGTACTGACACCTTATGGTTCCATGTGCTGCACAAGCCGCTGCTCTGATGAGTAATTCTAGCAGAACAAGACATGTGGCTCAGCAAGGCACCCAGCCAATGATGACAACACCACGGGCTCACCTTGAGGGTGGAGAGGCTGTTGCTTCTCCCTGTTCAGTGGCACGATGGGAGGAGACATCTGGATGCCAGCTTTGTACCACAGCAGGAGCAGGAGACGGAGGATGGCTCTGTCAACAGACACGTGGAAGTCTTCAATACCAGACTATGGAGTTGGGTTCCTGTTGCACTGGAGAGATGGCTTCCACAGAAGAGGGAAACACTCAGGTCTCCTCAGAGCAACTGGCAAGATGAGAGGTGTAAGTGCTCCCTTCTGTGGCACAGCATCCAGTACACCATGGGGCTCCAGATTCCCCCAGCCTCAGGGACTGGCAGCTCAGTCCTGTGTGGGCTTGTTTCTGGGGTACTATGGAGAGCCCTCCAGGTCCCCTTTCCGAGCGCATGCTGCCCCTTCCCCTCTGCCCACGGCACTTACTTAGCCAGCTGGATGAGGACAATGATGGTCCACCGGCCCATCTCCCCCCACACCCTGGCTGTCCCCATCTCTGCAAAGACCTCCACGCATTCTAGCACACTCAGCCAGGTCAGCAGCTTCTGCTGGGGCAGCGACTGCAAAACACAGAGGGGAGGAGGGGGACAGGATGTAGGTTCTGCTTGGGAGTTAAAGAGGGCAGAAGCACAGCCCAGTCTAGTGGGACCCTCAGAAATAAGCACCAGATGGCCTTGGAAGTCACAGCTCCAGAAACAAAAAGCAGTGCCTTCACTGCAGCTGGAGCCTACACACAAGCCCACTTATCTACCTCCAAGCAGGGGCAGACTGAGACATCACAGTATCACATGGGGTTACTACTCCAAAAACAGGGAGAACATCACATCTGTGTCTTATATTGCCTCTACCCCAGCTGACACAGCAGGATAGCCTCCTGGGTTGTGGCACTGTGCTTGAGCTCCACAGCAAAACTCTCCCCTCCTCCTCGTCCTAGAGCTGAGACACAAGACAACCTCCTCTCTGGTTAGAGCTGATGAGGGAGTGTGCTCAGAGTGGAGGGAAGGGGACCCAGAGTCCACATGCACACCAGAATGAATGCCTGCTGAACACAGCATCAGTCTAGATTTCAGGCATGAACTCCAAGACAGCGGGTGGTCTTCCAGTCTTGGTCTCTGCTCTTCACACAGGAACTTACTACTCCTGCCAACCACAGGGTTTAACCCACTGAAAAGCATCAATAAAGACAAATAATACAGTTGAAATTCTCTTCAACTTTAACCACCAGGGAAAGCAAGTCTTCTGCATTTCTGTTACACACCTGATGCTCCATTCAGGGAGCTGCCAACCCCCAATCCACGCACTGCGCAGGTTTGTAACAGAAGAGCCTTGTCTGCAAAAAACCAACCTCTTCCCCATTCCCCAAAGGGTCTAACAATGCTGGGAGCTGGCCTGGGGCTCATGCAAGAGAGACACAGCAGCAAGGCGCTTACATTTGTTTTACTCAATAGAATATGCAAAGGAAGAGTCTGACAGATGGAATCAGAGCTTCAGTGCTCCAGAGCCACTGCTATGTAAACAGCAATGGTTTATTCATCAACACGTCTACCTAGCTCAAGTTCTGAGCTTCTAAAAAAAAGCCTGTGGAGCGTCTTGTGAAAGTCGGGGCCTGATTTCTGTGGTCCAGGGAGTGCTCCCACTACACCTCCAAGCCAGGACCTACAGGGCAGGGCTGCTGTTTTACTTGCATTCGGAGGTTGCATACTTGACTGCAAAGAGAGGCCACAGCAAAGGCCTGTCAAGTTTCTACAGACACTCCCTGAAAGCTCCTGCAAGGAGGAAAGCATGTGTCCCAAATCCTCCTCCCACACACTTCAGCCTCACCACTGGCAGGCTTTGCTGCAGGTCCTTTCGGAGAATCCAGTCGTTTAACAGCACTAGGAGGTTGGACGCAGAGTACACTGGAAAAGGAAGAGAACACCGCAGAATGGATGCACAGAAAGCAAGCCGAACCGGCCCTGCTGCCTCTGCCCCCGACAGGGGACGAGGGAAGGAGGGCAGCAAGACATGCAGACTCCTCCCAGGAGCTGCCCGAGAATGCAGCCGGTCACGGACAAAAGCAGGGCCGGGGGAGTGGACCCTCATGCACCCGGGCAAGGGCACGGCACCGGTCCCGGCCCCGCTGCCCACCTACCCAGCTCCGACAGCGCGTGCGAGTCCGAGAAGCGACCTGCCAAGGGAAGAGAGCGGCTACAGCGAGCGCCCGGCGCCGGGGGAGCCCCCGCTCCCCGCTGGGCCCCGGTGCCCGCACCCCCCGGCACAGACCCCGGCCGGAGGGACGAAGGTCCGCCCGCCTCCCCGCTCCCGCACCTGGCAGCAGGTAGGAGAGCCCCCGCACGGTGCCCTCCAGCTGGGCCGTGGCGGCCGGGTGCCGCCTCACGTACTCCTGGTAGCGCTGGCACAGCAGGCGCAGCCGCCACACCGGGCCGGCTCCGCGGGCACGGG
>VZTE01003367.1:1153145-1281458 GCA_013397775.1 Eulacestoma nigropectus
GCTGGGAGCGTCCCGAGTGGGGATGCAGTTGCCGCCGGGTGAGGAGCTGGGCTGCGGTCAGTTTTGGGGCGCCCTGGGAAGGAGTCGTTCCTCGAGCGTTGCAGCGGGCGGGGGTCTGCCCACGCGTGGGTCTGGCGCTCCGCGGGGTGGCTGGGGCGGTGTGCGGGGTACCGGCCGCCTGTCGGGGGCTGCTCGGGAGAGATGCCGCGGCTGGCTGTGGCACTAGTAAAAAGTTCCCGGTGGCGCTGGGGAACGAGAGCGGGCGCCGGGAGGGGCGCTTGCCCCTTCGTCACCCACCGGGGAGCGGCGTGCGGTACCCCGCGTCCCTGCCGGGAGGGCCGATGTCCCCGCGGCGGCTCCCTTGGGCACCCGGGTCGCTGCTTGCCCGGCAGTGGGGAGCCTCGCTCTGCACCTGGCGAGGGCTGTGCGCGGGGAAGGGTAAGGTGTGACCGAGGGGGCAGGGACAGCCCTGCTCCGCTCGGGGCTGAACGGCCCGTGCCCACTTGCTGGGTGCGGAGCAGGGGAGGTGCTGCCCTGGGGACTGGGACAGGTCGGGGGGCCTCAGGGACGGGGGCTTTCATCCTCGCGTCCGTGCGTGACAGTGTCTGTCCCCGCCCGGGGCCGGGGGACCGGAGCGGGGAGCAGAGGGGCGGTGGTCGGGCCGTGCAGTGGGGGCTCTCCCGGAGCCCACGCAGGACCCGCACGGCCCCCGCTGCGCTCCGTGTTTGCCGCACTAGCACCGGTGTCCCCGTTCGCAGGCGGGAGGAGGCGCGGGGCCCGCCTGGCTGCAGCCTGTTGCAGAAGTGGCTCCAGCCTGTGCCCGGTCCCGCGGCCTTCCTCCCTCCGTGCCCTGCCCTGCCCCGGCTCTGCCTCCCGCTCAGCCGAGGCTGCCGGCCAGCCTCCCTGCCCGCAGCCGGGCCTGGCCCCGCACGCTGCCCGGGGCAAAGATCGGCGGTGCCCGTGGGCCAGGAAGCGCTTCGTGGCCTCTCGGGTGCGCACAGAGCTGGGCCGAGCCGCCCCTCCTTCCTCCTGTCCGGTTACCTCCGCACAATGGGCACAGTGTGTGCCTGCGGCTCCTCGGCGGGAATTACAGTTGCATGGGCAGGCACTTTATCCTTCCTGATCTCTCCTCTTCCCCCGAGGGTTTGTTTTCCAGCAGGCTGAGTTCAAAAAGGGCACGAGATACCGCTGGCAAGCAGTCTGGCGCTAAACAAACCTTTTTAGTTAGAATCACACGGATTAGACCCAACTTTCCATTGACATGCAGTGCTACCTGCCAGCTTCTCTGAATTTCACGGTGGCTGGGCGGCTAGTGTAAGTGCGAAGGTGGGTGAGATAGCACCCGGAGCCCGTGGCAGAGGTCTCCAGCAGTTTACTGGGGTAGGTGTGTGCTGCTGGTGACTCTAGGGGCATATCCAGTGCAGACTGCCAGAGCTGCTCTCCTTCAAGGAGAAGCTCTAGCTCTGCCAGACAGCAATCTGAGAACTGGCTGCCTAGGAGACTGCCAAAGACACCTTGTCTTCAGCCAGAGGTGAAGCTTGATGCACAAAGTCCTCGGGCTACTCTGAACAACACACCTAGATTCTGTCCCAAAGTAAGGAGCATTTTGGCAGATGCTTTCTCTTCACCCCTTGCCCCCAGACTCTGTCCCACCCACTGTCATGTCCCCTTTTGTTCATCTCCTGCCTGCAGTGAGTTTGGAGGACAGTTTGAATACCATCATGCTGCCTTTTTATGGTGAATATGCTGCAAGGGAGCACTGTAGGTTGGGCGGCTTCTCAGAGCAGCAGCAAGTCCATGAGACTGGGCAGGAGTTAAATTCCCTTGGCTTATGATGCCCATGGTGTGTGTGGTGGCAGGATAGGAGGTGAAAGGCTGGGTTGAGGGCCTAGTTACTCTCTTGACTGTGCCCAGAATGATCTCGGAGCAGCTCGTTCCTTAGCGCTTACTGTCAGTCTGGGTGCTGAGGGCTTGTGCTTACTGGAAAACCACTGGCTGTAACCGAGGCCAAATAGTTCCAATGCTCTGATGATGAGGGGTGCAGGCTCAGCATTAATGGTAGGAAAAGAAGCAAACCAAAAAAAAGCAAACGTTCTGCCAGCCCATCTGTGGGTACAGTGCTGAAGTCCAGCTCGCTTGGCTGCCAATGTCTCGCTCTTCGCTCAGATTCATGAGACCACGCCATTTCTGGGAAGCCTGACTCCAGGCGCAGCACTGCCAGGGGTATAAGGCAGTTCATCTTCAGTAAGCCTCAAAACACATCTTTCAGAGTGCTGGGGTAAGTGAGGATGTTTTTGTACAGTGCCTGCCAGAGTTGGAGCTGGGGAGCAGGATGTGGGAGAACAGACTCAGTATATTGATGCTTGGCTGTGTCTTGGGAGATGGGTAGTTGGGGTGGGAAGTGGATATTCTCCCCAGCCTTGTCTTCCTGCTGACCTTCCACTGCCAGAAGGAAGTAGCCTGGCAGTATGAGGTCAGGGATGTGGATTTTTTTGGCTGTGGTTGAAAGCGAGCAGTTATGATGTAGAATGAGATGGCCTTTCTGGCCCTGTCTCTTTAGGGCATCCCTTCCTGCCCTTCTCAGCTCTCACACCATGGTCTGGCTGTGTATTTTCTTAGCTTCTGGATGAGCTCAGCCAATAGTTTAGGATAGCTAGGGATAAATTATGACTTGATCCAAATAACCTGTAGATGGAAGCACGTCCAGGGAGTATTTTGGTCCCTGTTACATGAACCCTGCCTAGAATGGAAGGCCTTATTCACTCATGATATCCCTCTGGAGGCCAACACCTTTCAGGAAATCTCTGTCCAAATGAGGAGACAAGGGCAATGAAGCACACCATGCTCTGAGCATGGCAATGCTGGTGGTGGCAGCTTGTACTTCTGATCTTGGACCGCCCTCCTGGGATCTGGAAAGGCAAAAGCTGGCAGGGGAAGCTGGTGGTGTAGTACCTAAGTTCCTGAAGTGCTGCTGACAGGTCTGTTACTTGAAGCAGTAGTCTGAGGGGAAGGGAAACCTAGGTCAAACAAGTTTAAGGGGCCTTTTAATGTATGTTTTGGCTTGGAGGCATTTTGTTGCCGTTCTCTGTCAGGGTGCCCCTGCCCTTCCCAGCTTAGCTGAGACTTGGCATCTCTGGAAAATGACTCTTTTTGGCTTCCCAGGAGGAACAACATGTCTGGCAATGTGTGCAGAGCCCTGCTGCGAGATACTGACTGCCTCCTGCCTCCAGAGGCCTTTTCCAGAAAGCCATTTAGAGCCACAGATTGTTACTTGGATAACTCCCTTCCCTGATTCATTAGCAATGTGCAGTCTCTCCTGTAATACTCTAATCTGCCTGTGCCAAAGGCTGAAAGGGAGAGGCCATGTCTTTTAATAACCATGTGATGCAGCTGGAAAAAACTTTTTGACACGTAGTTCTCTGGTGGCCTGAGTTGATGGAAACACTCCAAGGGAGAGATACAGCTGGGCCTTGAGGGAGAGGGCACTGCAACGGCTTTTGGGTGTGTGAGGGGTAACTGCTTGTGGTTTCTGACCTTCCTTTCCTCCAGCGTCACCCTAAGCTCCCCTGACCCCACCTGGCAGCAGACCTGGAGATCGGTCCCACCATGCTGCAGGTCTTGCAGGTCCTGTGTGGTGCTGTGTAAACAACTGCTGGTGGCTGGGTTGCAGCTGTACGATGTGGGCTCCATCCTGGAGATGAGGCTCCTGCCATGTGCGAATGGGAACTCTGCTGTCCCAGTGCTGCCATGGTGGATCCCAGTGGCTAGCGCTGCTGTGTATGACAGGCATATATCTGGGTCTCCACACTCGGTATTAGCTCTGCTGAAGGAGCCTTTGCTTTTCGAGCTCTTTGCTGCTGAAAGTACTCAGTGTTGTTGCCAGCAGCTTCTGCTTCCTAGCCCAGGTGGAGGGACTTGGCTCTTACCTGCTGAACTGCTCCCTGGAAATGTAAAGCTCCGGTAGCACCAGGGTGAGGGTTGTGGGGTGTATGCCAGGAAGGCTTGGTTCATATCCTGTTCCTACTGCTCCAGAAGTACCCATCTTTGAGTTTCCCCTCTGAGACCCCTTTGGTCTGAGGTGGGAGCTGATCAGGACAAGCAGAGTGGGGATGATGGAGGAGACAGATGTTTACTGACATGTGCCGTAGGGTCCATACATGCCCTCTTTCACTGGCTGCCACCTTGTAGCCAGACTCTGAGGGAGACTCACAAAGCAGTTGTTTTGTTGGGCCTTGTTGCTGAAGGAGGGTTTTGCTGAGCAGTGCAGTGCTGTACTTCACTCTTAGAATTGCTGGATTTCACTGTTCAGGTAGCAGCTGTTGTTACTATTTTTTATTTCCAGCCCTTGTTGGGATTGATGTCACCTCCCTTCTGCCATATTGTGCTGTGCCAGGCTGGCCTGGGGTTTGCTGTGGCTAGAGGGTGCAGGAATACAGCACACTGCACACTTATTTCTCTGTGTGGGCCTTTAAAACAGGTGGGACAGACCAGATACATGCTTTTAGTAGGTTTTTACCCGCTTCTAAGGTCCTGCTCCTGCTGCATCTTAGAGCAATGATGTGTGGATAGAGGGTCTTTAAAACAAAATTCCCAATTCTTCTCCTTTGCCCCAGCATATTTGTGTGACTGTGCTTCTGTTTTGGGCTCTCTCCTGATAAGGAGATAATAATCCTTCTAGCTTCCTGGGAGAAGGGCTTATCCATTTCATCCTGCAGTTGTGGAATGTGTGTGCCCAGCTCTGTGGGAGTTGGAGGAAAGGGGTGCACTGGCAAGATGCCAGCAGAGGAGGAGGATTTCTTCTGAGGAGGGAGTACCATGTGCAAGCTGCTGTGCTCTCTTCAGCACAAGCTGTGTGCATGGTGTTCTTTGCCTGCTTTTTCTCTCCTCTGCCTTTACTCCTCTCTCCCTGTATGCATCTATTTGGACACACTCTCTCAACTGCCATTATGGGGCTGCCCAGGGCATGTCACGGGGGCTCAGGCTACTGGACACGATAGTTAATCCCTTTATTGCCTCCCAAGTTAGACACTTGCTGCTGTTATCATGTCTGGGAGGAGGCCAGAGAACTTGCATCCCTCCCCCAGCTCCTCATCCTGCTGGAGGATTGGTGTGAGGACTCACATGTGTTGTGATGGAACATGGTGGCTGTGGCTTTGCCAGCAATTCTAGGGACATGTGTAGAGCCCTCCTTGCGTGGGTGGGGAATGTGCCAAGGACAGTGCAGTGATCTGGGACTGGGAACATGCAGCATGCAGGTGGTCGTTCTTCCCTGGGCTGTCTGGGTAGCCTTGGGTGACACCGAGCCATGCTTTGTGACAGGCTGGAGGATAGGGACAGGACCAAAGTGTTGGGTGCTCTTATCTATGACTCTTGGATGTGCGGGGGCCTGTCCTCAGAGCTCTCTTATGCTCTTCACGTGACTGTCTTTTGGGTTTCAGGTGACAGCAAGCTCCAAAACTGTCAAGTAGAGCTGAGATGTCTCATCTGCCCTTCAAGCTGAGAATCCTTGGTTAGAGGGAGTCCTCACAGGCACCACCAGGCCGTGCCAACCTCTCCAGCTGTTCCTAGCCACTCCTGCAACATTGGCAGCCTTCAAAGGTTAGTTACCATGTGTGTTAAGTAGATGGCTTCCATGTGGTTGCTCCCTTGCTGTTCTAGTGCTTCTAAATCAGTAAACAGGGGATAATTGCATGGCAGAAGGGCTTGGCTCTGTGGGTATTTGGGACCTGTGGGAGGTTCTGGAGACAGCACTGGCACTTGTAAGCCCCCATAGCCCAGTTCTCGGGAGGGAAGGACCAGACTCTCCACATTAATCCTTTGAATAAAGTGTGATTCCATCTCTGTGGCTGTTCACCTGAGTGTGCATGTCTGAGTCCTTCTCCCCAAACATTACTATGGTCTATTGCTTATTTCTTGTGGGCAGTAAGTCACTGAGACCTGGACTGAGGAGCTGGAACAAGCTCTCTGGGCCAGGGAAAATGGGAAGACCCCCTTGGGAAGGCTGGGAGGTTGTGCTGGCATTGTTGTGTCCTAGCAGCGTCTTTTCCTTCCGTCCTTTACATCAAGTGTTTCTTTGGGGCCACTGTCTCTCTCCCTGCCGCTCATTAGTGTAGGGCTTGGCATGCCAGCAGGAGGGAGCCTCAACATGTCTATGCCTTGATCGGATTTGTCAAGGCTCCTTCCCTTTTCTTCCTGTTCATTGAGGTCTGAAACAAAGCAAACAGAGGAGAGGAGTTCCAAAGAATGGGAGTGAGGGAAGAGAGGAACGCTGGAGTGACAGGCTGCGTCAGCACATACGCGCCCCCCGCCTTGGTCTGGGGGGGCAGAGCTGGTGGCAGAGCATTTCGGGAAGTGAGGCCATTCCTTGGCACTCCTGTTCCCAGCTCTGGCACCAGCTGCCTTTCTCCCTGTGCTGTGGGGCTCCTATCCTCACTGCTCAGGTAGCTTCCGGAGCCTCAGGCTTGCTGCCTACTCTGCACGGGCACGTGCGCCTGAGCACAGCTTGAGGGAAGCAGGGCATTATTTGAACTGCTTTGTTTTCATGAGCTGTGGTGAAAGGTTTCCCTCTGTACCTGTGTCAGGAAATCTTCCCCTGCCAGGCAGATGCAAAGGAGCCCGGCATGGAGCTGAACATCAGGCCTGGGTGCCAGGGCAGCGAGGCACTGGCCCCTCCCCACCCTGGAGCCAGATAAGTGCTGGAACAAGGCCCTTTTGTGCAGATAGGTGTGTGGAGACAAACGTGCTCTGGCGCTTAATTTGTTTCCCAGGAGGCAGGAGACTCGGGAGGGGAGTCATGGCCAGCCAGACAAAGCTGCCACAGGTAAAGCTTTGTCCAGTCTGATAGATCTCCTTGCTCCCTCCTTCGTCATGCTCAGGCCATCACACAGTTTGCCCTTCATCCTGCCCTTGACACTCCCATAGTTTGGATCAGGGAAGGCAATAGGATGCTCAACAGCCCCAGTACAAAGCACTTGAGGTGAAATACATCCCTGCTAGTAACACCCCCCTCCTTGCATTTAAGCCACAAGGAACAGCCTTTAAGCCACAAGGAACAGCCTTTAAGCCACAGTCTCTTCTTTCCTTTCCTTCTTCCTCCTTGTTCTCTACCTTCTGGCAATCTTTGCACTCCATGGTTTAATTAAAGAGCAGAGCAAAGTGCTTAGACTCCAAAATGTGCAGATTAAGGGGTTACTAATCCTCTTCCTCAATGGGTGCTCACATCCTGTCCAGCCTGTTATCAAGCTTCTGTTCCTTGAGTGGAAACTTGGCCAAACTTGAGACCTCTACCTCTCTTCCTGCTTGCTGTGCTGAGGAGGAAGAGCAAGGGGTGACAGGAGAGCCGTAGGGGAGAAGCAAAGTGAGCTGTGGGCTTACGGAATTCTCAAGGTGGGTTTGTAGTCAGCACTGGCTATCATTGCTTTTTGTGTCCTGTCCAGTTTTGGTGCTCCAGGAGCAATAACGCAGGGGTTTGGTGTTTTTATTTTGGTTTTTTTTGAGTGCTGTCTTCCTATTCTGACAAAATAACTTCTCTGTCAGAGGAAGCAACTGCTTCCCTGTGTGGGTGTGCATGTGCGTTTATATGCTGGGTGATTTGGTTCAGGTCTGTGCCTTCACTGTGCATACACCCCTCTCTTGATTTCCCAAGAGTCTCTCTGTGCTCTTATTCCCAGTGTATGCCCAAGTGAGCTGTGCTGCAGCACTGCTGGAAGAGCAGGGCTCCCTCACAAGAGTGGGAGGCTGGTGCCTGGCAGTGCTGCATGAGGTCAGTCGTATTCTCATCTGGGGAGGCTGAGATCCCTTTATGGGATGTACAGGGTCAGTGAGAAGGTGAAGGTGGAGTATTTGTGGATCCAGCAGGGAAGAGAGAGTAGTGAGGATGAGTGTGGTGGGAAGAGTAAGACTCTTACTGGAAACATCCTGGAAGACCTGATCACAGGATGGTCTGCGCTCTTATGCCTCTGTCCCACTCCTGGTGCAGGCTGGGCACTGCACAGAGGTTGCTGTGGATTGCAGAAGATGTGAACTTTTGTCCTCAGCCACTCATCTGCTGCTTGGTTGAGTTGAGCTATGCTATTTCTTCCCTGCCTTTGTCCTTTGGTGTGCAAGTTCAAGGTTTAGCTCAGCAGTGTGAGAAGCCCCAAGGATGGGAACACAAGGAGCAGCAGGAGGGGAGGAGGGCTGGGAATGGTTAGTAATGGGTTTGGATGTTGGGAGTATTTTCCTTTCCACTGCCTGGTTTTGGGAACTGCCTCCCCTCTGGGATCCACTTCCCCTCCTTTTTTTGGCCCCATCAGTCGCTACCTCACTTCCAGTTTGCAAGATGCCCTGTATGCTTTTTTTGCAGGTAAGTTTTGTGTCTTAGCCTGGACAGCAGTTTTTCCTCCACAGTGTTGTCAGAGCCTCTTGGCAATGTGCAAGCTTCTCTGTAGCTCAGAATCACTTCTGGCCTTACAAAATGCCCAGGGCACCCTGAGTGGATGGCACTATTGCTGCTTGGGTTTTTCGAGCCTGCCCTGAGCCATTCTGGTTTGCTATTTATAGTGCAGTTGTTCCATTCCTGTGTGGACGAGCTCTGCTTTCAGCCTCGCTTGGGCACTGAGGGCGTTGGTGCCAGGAATTGCTCTGGACAGGGAAGATACATGAGTGGCTGCTTGAGCACAGCTCCCAGTCTGGGCTAGTCCCTTGTGGAAGAGGTACCAGGCTGCATCCGTGAGCTCAGCTGCTTTTCATGCAGAGGAAGCGAAGGGATTGCCTGTCTTTGTCGGTCGGCGCCTTGTGTGTGCCCGGCTGCTGGACTAGAGTTCGGCTTTGTGAGAGATGGAATTTGGAAGAGTGGTTCCAGTGACCAATACTAGCAGGACTAGTGAGGGACCATGGTGTCGTGAGCCAATGGCATGAAGCTGTGTCAGCAGAGGATTAGGTTGGTTATTAGGAAAAACCCAGAGGGTGGCTGGGCACTGGAACAGGCTCCCCAGGAAAGTGGTTACAGCACCAGCACTGACAGAGTTCAAGAAGCTTATGGACAATGCTCTCAGGCACATGGTGTGATTTTTGAGGTTGTCCTGTGCTGAGCTGGGAGTTGGATTTGATGATCCTTGTGGGTCCCTTCCAAGTCAGGATATTCTGTGATTCTGTGCTGGGCAGTTGGCATGGGAAGCCCTGCTCCTAGCATGTCCTCCAAGCAGTGACAGTGACCTTGTGTATCCTGAACTGCTGCCCACTGGGGCGGGTGGTGGGGTACCTGCCATTCCTGGCACAGGGCCCTGCTCTCCTCCCCCCAGGGAGTGTTTGCTAACCCCAAGGGAGCTCGAGCTAAGGCCTGAAAGGAGCCTGCAGCACAAAAAAAAATCAACACCCCCCCCAGCACCGCTGCTTGGGCAGAGCTGCTCCAGCCTTTTGTCTCATGATGCTCTCAGCTTGTCTGGAGACCAGAGCTGGACAAATAATTAATTGCTTGATTTAGTGCCCAAAATGAAAAGCTGGAGGGAAAAAAACTCAACACAGACAAATTTGAGAGACCCTTTATATTTTCTTTTAAATGTAATGCAGCTCAATTACAAACAAAACAATGCAAAATGAGACTTTTTTGCTTGGAAAACAAAGCATTTTGTTCTTGTCCAAAACTTGTAGTGAAGGAGCAAATAGCTCTGATCTGTCTGGAAACTGCAGTTTTCAATCAATAACTATTCAGCCAAAAACACTTATCCAGTTCTGCTGGTAACAATGCACAGCAGGCACTTGACAGCCTGGCTCACAGCCATGCCCCTGACACCTCCCCAGAGGTGGATGGTGCCGTACCTCTTGTGAGCTTTTCCAGGTAGAGTGCCAATCTGGTGTTGTTGGGAGTCCCTTTCTCTCCTTTTTTGCTGTAATTAACCTAATTAATTTTGCCTGAGGTGATGCAGACAAGCATGTGTAGGGGTAGATTTGGCCTGTTGTGCTGGGATATGGTCTCCCTTGTCCCACCAGGGAGCATCTCCTGGTTCAGGATGTTAAAGAGCATTTGAGGGGAGCAGGGGGATTTGGGACATGGGGTTAGTCCCTACCCATGGGCACAGCTAGCTGGAAACTTGGGGTGCCAGTACTGCACAGGATGAAATTCCCACTCCTTGCTGTATTGGCATGCTGCCTGCTGGGTGTTCCAGCTGTGCTGATGGCAGAGCTGGAACTAGTGGAGGGCTTGCTGGAGGCTGACTTGGATAAAAGCTGGAGTTCCCAGCTGCTGACCCTGCTCAGCTCTGACCCCAGGAACTGCTGCAAGCCCACAGCAGTGAAAATGTCAGGAAGTGGCAGGGGTGAACAGGTATTGATGCCCATAGCACATCCGGAGACCAGGACACGGTGAACCTAATGGATTCAGAGCTGGCCATTAGCTGCAGCACAGACCTCAGCAAAAATGCAGATAGCAGAAACCTAATCCCATCAGAGAGGAAGGGAGCTGGAGATCAGCCCCAATGCTGCTCCTGTTTCAAGAGGCAGTTGGGGTCCTCCTGCACAGTGCCCAGGCCTGGTCCCTCCTGTGCCAAGCCATGCTGGCCAGGGAGGCATGTGGATGAGATTTGATCCAGGACTCTGTGTCTGTCCTCAGTTAGGCTTGTGCTTCACCAGGCCCAGAAAAAGGCCAGTCAGTGTTGATACTTCACCTGCTGAGTATCCTCTTAGCATCAAACAACTTGCAGTCCAGGGAGGTAAAGCTGGAAGCAGTGTGTTAAACACTTACCTCCTCTGTGAGTTTCTTGGGGGTGTCTCAGCAGCACATTGTCAAGGTCTCATGGCAGGAGGAGGCACTGGGGTCACCTCCAGGTGCCAGGTTGGAGCAGCACTGGTTACCCCACCAGGCTGTGCAGGAAATGGGCTCAAGTGGGAAACCCATGACCACCATGGACATGCAGGGTGCTCCCTCGCCTTGAGCCTGGCACTGTGGTCACAGGGCTAGCTGAATGCTGGGGGAAGGTGGACTGCTCCAGATCCATGTCCAGCCAAAGGGCTGGACAGCCTTTGGGTGAGGGACTTCCTGCTGGCAGGGAATGGTTTGGCCCTGAGAGGAGATCTTCAGTTCTAGCCCAGAGTGAGATCCAGCTGGTAGTGCTGGCACATCTGGGTGGGTGTCCTGGTGTGTCCAGTGTGCTGCAGCTTGACACACACAAGCCTTCAGGGTCTATCCTGCTCTTTCCCTGCTGCAGTGAGAGACAAATGCAGCACATGCAGAGGAGTGCAAACCAGTGCTCTGGAACCTTCCAGCTTCTTCTTGGGCTTAAGAGGAGTGAGAGCACTTGGGGACTGTGTTGCTCTCTGGGTGGGTGCCCTTTACTTTGCCTGAGAGTTGTGGCAAAATGCAGCTGCCCAGCTTGTAAGCACTGCAGGACGTCTGGTAGGCTTAAGCCTCCTACGCCACACTTGCACGCTCTGCTGTGGCACTGGTCTCCCCACGCGTGCCCTGCATGCCCTCCATGGCTGGGGCTCTGCTGGGCAGCTGAACCCAGTGCCTGGCTGCGGGCAGGGAGACTGACTCTGCAAAAGCAGACTGTGTCTAGCAGGGCCTTGTGATTGGAGTCCCTGCCAAGAGGAGCTGCTCCCCTGATACACTCCTGGGTTTCAGATGTGGAGAGGTAAGCAGCAAGGCATTCCTGTGTCAGACCCAGCCTGAGCTTGCTGCTTTCCTCTGGAAACAAGGAAATGATCTGGTGACAGGAGTCTCTGCTTCAGCCAAGCTTGGAGCTTCAACACCCTTCAGAGACTTTTAGCTCCTCTTTCCCAAGTGCTATGGTCTCGCCAGAGAAGAAGATGGCTTTTCAGTGTGACCTCTGCAGAACAAAAAACTGAACTCAGAGCGGCTGAATTGTGTGTGTGGTAATCTTACGGGCCCAAGGAGAGCTTGATGTCTGAGAATGAGCTGTAACTGAGGCACAGCTGCCTGTTATCCCAGGAGGATCCTTTCCGGGGTTTTCTCAGCAGCTTGGTGGTGTCTGGGGGCAGTGGGGAGTCAAGGATGCTTCCTTCTTTTACAGCATGCGTTGGTATCCAAATCTGTGGGTGCTGCTGGATCCCACCTCTAGAACATGGTGGCTCTTTGGCACAGTTTGCTCCTCCCAGGGAAATACAAACGTGAAACTTTCACTTAAGGTTTGCTTATCATAAGACTGGGGAGGGAGGGACAGCATGGTAATCCGGAGCATGGGGTTTTAATCCTGCTCTCCTGGCCAAATTCCATTCCGCCTCTGTAAATTCCTGCAGCTATCCTGCTTTGCACTGCCTGTGTGGTATCTGCTGGCTGGCACAGCTCCCCCCAAGTGGCAGCATTTCAGGCATGGGGAGCAGGACTGGGAGGTGACCCTGAATCATAAGGCACTTTGTCAGATAGGTGCTGCAGCACACACTTTAAAGGTGATCTGCTGAATGAGGAACCAGCCTGTCCCCTCCCATCTCTTTGTAAGAGCAAAAGTGATTGTCCCCACTTGCCTCTCTTCAAAGTGTGGTGCCTTTTCCGAGTCGCCAGTCTGGCTGTGCAGCTCTTGTCACAGCTTTTGGGCCCTTTCTCACCTTCTGCAGACCTGGCAAGTTGTTGCATTGGGCTTCTACTGAGGCACTCTAAGCAGGTCAGCTAAACTGTCACTGTTCCAAAAATGAGACCTGGGAGAAAAATTTGCTTCTGTCACCTACAGCTAGGTAAGACAACAGGAACCATAGCTCCATGAAATCACTCCTCTCTTGGCTGCCCTGCAGCTTTTTACTGGGAACAGCCAGGCTACCTCTTCACTTGTAATGCCTGGGGGGCAGGCAGTAGAGGGGGCAGCAAGCCTGGGGCTGTCCCTGTGCCCCTTCAGGCCTCTGGCTTGGGCCTCACAGATAGTGTAGTTGTGCCTCAGCATCCCTCTGCAGGTGCACATTGGCTCTAGAAGAGACAACAGGCTAAGACACCCACCCTGCCATGGGTCTTGCTGCCAACTGTGATGTTGTGGGAAAACAGAGCTGCTCCCCTCTGTGCTTGCAGGGCTGGAGGAAACATGGTAATGAGGTGGCAAAATTTCCACTGCCAGCTCTCCCTAAACATTAACTTCTCACCTGACTATTACTGAGCCGTAGAGAGCGAAGGCCATTCAGGCTCAGCGATGGGGCCTACAAAGACAGGGAATTTCCTGCAAAAAAGAGTGGATTTTGGAGGAGTGGAGTGCCAGCACATCAGCAGCTCTCAGGGGGAGCCTGGGGCAAGCAAAGTAGCTGCACTTTCCCAGGAATGAAGGTTGCTTGTGCATGGAAGGGTGGCTGGCAGGCAGCCAGCTTTGGGCTCCTACCCACGCCTCAGAGGTTGGTGTGAGCATGCACTGGTGTTTGTGCAGCTGCCCAGCTCTGTTGGCATGACATTCCCTGTCCCCTGGCCCTTGTCCTGTTGTCACTGGAGGCAGGGTGTCCCAGGCATGACCTGGCGAGACCTGGGTCCTGCCTGTCCCTTCCCCGGTATATGCTGTCAGCTTCTTTCAGCGAGAGAGGGGACACGGGTGCCTTTTTCTGTCCCAGTGGCTGTGTCCTCTGATCCCTGCTGAAGCAGGAGCTGCTTGCTCCTGGGAGGAATGTGGGGGAGGGAGGATAACCTGCTGTGAACAGCACTTCTGCCCTGCACCCGCGCTGGGGTTGGAAGCAGTATTGGGAAACCTCTCGTCTTACTGCTGGCTGTGCTTGTCTGGTGAGCAAGGAGACTGAGGAGGGAGGGCGGAGAGGCCCAGGGCCATGACTGCAGGGACGGGTAGAGCCGGGAGGCTTGCGTGCTGTGCCATGGCTGCTGGTACCCACTGTGCCCCTTGCCCAGGAGCTGCTTCCAGCCTTGCCCTCTGCTTGCTGTGTCTCTAATGTTTCACAGAGGAGGAGAGGCTTTGTAGCTGCCTTCTGGCTTGTCATCTTCCCTCCACCCCCATGAACATCCTAAAAACTCCCCTGCCATGCCTGTGCTCTCCAGCAGCCTATCTGTTCCTGTCCTGGCTGGAGAAGGCCTGGCTGAGTCTCAATGCACTCTGGTGCTGGGAGCACACAAGGTATGGGGACCAGGAAAAGCGTGTGGAGAGGCTGTGGAGGTCCGCTGGAGCAGGAGGGGGTTTCCTCTCCTGGAGCAGTGCTGTTGGCGGCGGGCTGCGGGAGGTCTGGACTGCTCCCAGAGCATGGGTCAGCCCTGCGTGGCCATGCCTCAGCTGGAGCACATGATGGATACCTCGGGCCAGGGGCAGGACGGTTCCGGGAGCTGAGCGTGTGCCCCGGGGCGGCTGGGGGAGCAGAGGGAAGAGCTCCTGTCCTGGGGAGCCGCCGGCTCAGAGGAGCAGCAGGGCAGCCGGCGCGTTCCCTCTCGCTGCCGGGGCAGGACTGGGCAGAAGGGCGCTGCTGAGGAGCCGCTGCCTGTTGTACCGGGGCTCTGCGAGGGCAAGCAGGAGCTGCCCGAGCGGGAGGTAAGCGTGCCTCCCAGGGCAGCGATCTGGGTGCTGCTGTGGCTGCGCGGGCAGGCCGGGGCCCGCCGCGCCTCGCCCGGGGCTCTGGGGCGGGGGCAATTCACACTGCATCGGGAGTGCTGTGCAGGCGCTCCGTATCCCAGTCCCTCTGCCCGCTGCCGCTCCTGGCCTCCTCCCACCGCACCAGGCCCCCTCCAGGCGCCCGCGGCACTGGACACCCCCGGCAGGGCTTCTCCTTCTGCTCCAGCCCCGGGCCAGGGCTACCGCCTTTGCCCAGCCCCGGGGCCGGCGCGGGGGGGAGCAGCAGGTAGAGCCTCTCTCTGCATAGTTAGCATTCCCAGCCCCGGCCTCCTGCTCCTCCTTCCACCCTCCTGCTCACTCCTGGGGCGCTGGGCAGGTCTGGTTGAACACTGCACCCTTTCAGTGAGCCCTGCTCGTCTGGGCCAGAGCAAGGATAAGACAGCAGGGAAACAGTTCTTTCCCTTTCAGATCTACAGTGAGGCTTGCACTCTGCTCAGTTGAAGGGCGAGTGCTCTGACAGTGGCCAATATCTCTTCTCTGGGTAACAGCAAGGGCTGCATCCCACCCTCGCCGTACTTGCATCCCAGGTTGGCCGTGGAGCCCCTCTTTGCCAGTCATGGGAAGAACAGCTGGGCTCTGCCGCCATCCCGAGGCCCCCAAAGATCTCTCAGTGGGGACAAAGCCTTCTGCACCTGCCCCAATAAAGGAGGAGGCAGGAGCTAGGAAGGGGGTAGATAATCCTGATGCTTCCCTTTTTTTGCAGTAAAGGAGGGATATTGAGGCCTGGGAGTGGGAAGGGAGCTGGAAGGAGGATGGATTCCTCCCAATTTACTTTGGGCAACTCTGCACCCCTGGCGCTGGGGGCTCTTGAGTAGAAAGCGAATTTAATCTCTTGTTTTGTTTGTTCTTTCTTCCTCTGAAAGGGGGGCCGGCGGGGTGTGCGGGGGGAGCTTGGGTTTGAGAGCGGGGAGGAGGGGGAAAGTGTCAGATCTAGAAGGGAGGAGTAAAGGGAGGACAGGGAAGGCAGCCCCGGGAGGGAGCAGCTGCAGTGGGCTGCCAGCCGGCTTGGGAGGTGCCAGGGAAGGAGGAGGCAAGGAGAGAGGCAGGTAAGGAAATCAGCGCCTGGGGGGAAGGCAAGCGGCCAGGTGAGGAGCAGGACAAGGGGTGGCAGGAGGGGTGGGGGTGCTATGAGGTGGGGGATGGATGAGAAAAACCTCTGGGAGAGGTCTGGGAAACTGGCTTGCTGCTGGTCCCATCCAGTCCCACAGAATTGCCGTCCTAGTAGTGTGTTCACATGCAGGCTGGGGACAGAGTACCATTCCTGCAGTGAGGGGCCATGCGGGTAAGTGGGAGCAGGATGGGTTCTGCTGTGTGCCACCACCTTCTCTCTCCTTCGTTTGCGCTAAAGTTGCTTCCCTGCCCCTCAGCTTCCCCGAATGCTGGGTGCTGGCTGACCTCCCTGGCCTTTCCTCACCATGCCCCCCTGCCATCCCCCTCCGGCCTGGCCTGGACAGCCCTCCAGCTCTTTTGTGGACCTCAGCACGTGGGATTGGAGACAGGCTGGCAGCAGCATGGGGAGACCTTACCATGTCCAGCATGGCCCATGGCTGTGGCAGAGAGAAAGGATGCCTGGACCTAGTGTGCTCCATGTGTCAGCTCCCCCTTCCCTGCCGTGCCTGTGCTTGGCCTGCTCTATAGAGCACAAAACCAGGTCAAGGCCGGGCCTGGCTTGCAGGGAGCTGTGATGCCAGTGGGACACCTTCTCTGCCAGGAAAAGGGGTGCAGCTCTCAGGGGCCGTGCCTACTGCCACGGGAGCTCAGCTGTATCTCCAGTGGGCTGGCGTGGCCATGCTCCCGCGGGCTGGCCATGCCCCAGCCCTTGTAGAGCCTGGGTATCCCTCGCTGGGGGTGGATGGAGCCATCCCTCTGCAATTCCTCCAGCGGGCTGGAGCTTGCACCCGGCCCCAGGGGCCGAGGGGAGGGTCGGGTGCGGCCGTGTGTGTTCTCCCAGGCTCCAGCCCCCGCGGCCCCATGGGCATCTGCACATCAATGAGCTCCAGCGGGGTGTGTGCAGGGGGAGCAGACCCTAATCCGGCCCATTCAGCCCGAGGGCAGCTTTTGTTGAGCCTGCAGATGTTGGTGCGCCGAGGGCGCGGGGCCGCGGGCAGGGATGCAGAGCGAGGGCAGGCTGCGGCGGGGGCAGGCGTCCCCTTCCCGGTGGGGTCTTGGCCTGCCCGGCCACCTGGCCCCCGGGGTCCCGGGCGGGGAGCGGGGCTGGGCCCGTCGGGGGAGCGCCCCACCGGCGGCGGAGGAACGAAAGCGACCTAACTTTCATTGGCAGAGCCGCGGCGGGGTGAGGAGGCTGCCCGGGCCGCCCGGTGCACCAGTGCGGCCGGGGAGCGGCTTCCAGCGAAGTGTTTCGGGTTTTCCCACCGCAGTGGGCGGGCGGCGGCGCTCGGGTGCGGGAGTTTCCCGAGCCCCCGGCCCTGCGTGGGCCGCGCTCCAGCCGAGGCGGCGGGGGAGGCACCGCGGCCCTCCCGCGGGCAGGCTCCGGGGCCTCGCCGCCCGGCTCGGGATGGCCTCGGCATTATTACCGCTCCCCTCTTCTGCGAGCCCTAGGCCTGTGGGCTGGCAGGGAGCAAGGCACAGAGCTGGGGTAAAGTCTCTTGGAGACCTCCTTCCTGTTCCCATTCCTCTCCATGTTTGAGGTCCCCCCCACAGGCTCTGCAGTCCTGGCAGGATGGTGGGACAAGTCTGGGGGAGTGAATGTTCCATCGTGGGCAGGAGTGTGCTGTCTGGAGAGGTAATGGGTCTCTGTTTCACTGCTTTGCTTGCCCGGGTGATGTCCTAGAGGGAGCAGGTGATGGAGGATGTCCTGCTGGGGGGATGTTGACACACCTGGGGTGTACTGCTGGTGACACCTCTCTCTTTCCCCCTGTCCCTCACAGGCTCTAGGATGCCAGGGCCAGCGGGACTTGGGCTGCCCACCTGATCCTTGTTGCCCGTGTCCTGCCAGCACATCATGTTGCGCTCCTGGCGCATGAAGCTGAAGTTGCTGCTTGCCACAGTGACCCTGGCCATTCTCCTCTCCTGGCTCTACCTCTTTGTGGGCAGCCTCGAATGTGAGTGAGTCCTTCTCGTCCTCCTCAGATCAAGGGACAGTCTGCAACAGAGGGTGGGCAGTGGGGATTAGGCCTTGGGGTGGTTGCTCTGGCCATGCGAGTCGCTGCAGGTGTATCTGACTTGAGGACATCTCCAGGGACATTTCTAGCAATCAGGGGAGCAGAGCCGAGATGTTGGCTGGGCATTTGTGAGCTGTGCTGGGATCTCTCAATTGTGGCTCTGCCCCACCATCCACACCTGGGCTCTCCTGGCCTTGCCATGCTCTTTGCTTGCCCCTATCTCTTCCACAGATGGCCGCTTCCTCTTGCTGCCACCCTGTCTGGGCGAGCAGCCGAGCCGGGATGTGGAGCGGGAGGCGCTGGCCTCGCGGGTGCGCAGGGTGGAGGAGGAGAATCAGCAGCTCCGGCTGCAGCTCGGCCAGGCTCAGGCGGAGGGCAGCGACGGCAGCCCGCAGTGGGGGGCTTCTGCCGAGGACAGAGAGCCCCCCGGGGGCGAGAGGAGCAATCTCACAGCCTGCCCCCAGCAGCGGACAGTGCACAAGTGTGAGGTGGGTGGTGGCACTGGCATGGTGGCATTGTGGATAGGGAATGTCGGACGGGAGGCTGGGACCCTGTGGAGCATGGATGTATGTGCAACTCACCTGGCACTGCTCTCCCTATGCTCTGGCCGTGCTGGGGCCTCATCCTGGCTCTCCACAGTGCTCAGGGGGCCAGAGTCAGTGGGTGCGGGTATCTTCCTTCTCCAGAGAAGGAGACCAGACAGGAGGAGTGGCAGCAAGACTCCTGCTCCCTGCTTCTGAGTTAGGGAACTCCCACCTCTCTCTGGTGCTCCTTCTGCATGGGAGAGGTTGTGTTGGAGTCTCACCCTGTAGTGTGGTCCCAGGGAGGAGCTGACAGCCCCCGCAAGGAGGGAGTGTCCGGTCTCAAAAAGGCACCGTTTGTCTCTGGGCAGCTCCTTCACGTCGCGATTGTGTGTGCCGGGCACAATGCGAGCCGGGACGTGGTCACCCTGGTGAAATCCATCCTCTTCCACAGGTAACGGGGAGATGTTGTTCCAGAGGCCTGCTGGTTGGGGTTCTCAGATGAGCTGCTGCAGGCTGCAGCGGGGCAGTGATGCAGAAGAGGGGCTCTAGGACCTCTCTGTACCCCTTGTGCCACTGCTTAGAGGGACAGAGGGGAATTTGTTTCCCCCAGAAGGTTTTTTTTCCATTTACCCCCTCAGCTGATGTCTGTACCATGAGAGGGATGGGGGACCATGTCCTCTTCATTCTGCAGTGATGCTGAGTTTTGCTGTGCTTGCCCTTGGCAGGAAAAACCCCCTCCACTTTCACTTCATCACAGACTCAGTGGCCCACCAGATCCTCCAGACGCTCTTCCACTCCTGGATGGTGCCTTCTGTCCACGTCAGCTTCTACAATGCCAATGACTTGAAGGCAGGTGCTTGCCCTCCCTTTGCCCTGTCCCAAGCCAATGCTCAGAGGGTCGAGGGGAGCAGCAGAGAGGCACGAGAGGATGGAGAGTGATTAACTTTTTCTTGCTGATCCCTGGCTCACCCCCTCCTCTTTCTGGGCTTGTTGCTGGTGCTGCTGAGAGGGGAGCACAGGGCTGGTACTAGACGGATGGGGAGGCTCCTTGCGGTAGCACTGCCCTGTGACAGAGCCGAGTGCCCCAATGAGACACTGGGGTCCAGATGGGGGTTCTGGTGGCTGGAGGAAGAGCTCCAGGCTCAGCTGGCTCCACAGCTCTGCGTGCCCTTGTGTTGCTGGCCTCCTCTGCAGGGGCTGCCAGGACACACAGCTGTCCTGCCCAGGCAGGGGAAGGGCATGGCCATGCCCAGCCCTGAGGTGTGTTGCCTTGCAGCCAGAGGTGTCGTGGATCCCCAACAAGCACTACTCTGGCATCTACGGGCTGATGAAGCTGACACTTACCAAGGCACTACCCTCCAACCTCTCCAAGGTCATTGTCTTGGACACGGACATCACCTTTGCCACTGACATTGCTGAGCTCTGGGCTGTCTTCGGGAAGTTTTCTGGTGAGGACCGGGTGCCCCTGGGGCCCTGGCAGGGCCTTGGGTGCTGGGCTTGGGATGGCAGTGCCTGTCTGCCACAGCACCAGCACAGTGGGTTTGCTTGGGCCCTCTGAACCAACAGCAAGATGAGCTGCGTCCATGTTCCTGTGTTTTCCTCAGAAAAGCAGGTGATTGGGCTGGTGGAGAACCAAAGTGACTGGTACTTGGGCAATCTGTGGAAAAACCACAAACCATGGCCGGCCCTGGGACGTGGCTTCAACACAGGTGAGTATGGGCTGCCAGGATGGGAGGTGCAGCCTCATGGCATATCCAGTTGAGGTGGCACTTGGCACAGGGAGACAGGGAGAGGCTGAGGTAAAGTAGGAGAGTGGTGGACACAAGAGGACTGCTACAGCATCCCGGAGTTGTGTGGGTGGGCACAGAGAAGTGACATGTCCCAGGGGCTGAAGACATGCAGGCAGCTGTGCCTCAGCTCTGCAGTGGCTGGGTGCTCTCTCAGTGACCCAGTGCCCTCTCCCCTGGCACTCAGGGGTGATCCTGCTCCTGCTGGACCGCCTGCGTCGCCTGGGCTGGGAGCAGATGTGGCGGCTGACAGCAGAGCGGGAGCTCATGAGCATGCTCTCCACCTCGCTGGCCGATCAGGTAACTGTCCCTCCTCTGGGGCGGGCCGGTCCTTCTGCATTCCCACAGCACTGCTGGCACTGGGGACCTTCCTTGTCCACCTGTGCACTCACCTTTGTCTCTCCTAGGATATCTTCAATGCGGTGATCAAGCAGGACCCATCTCTGGTGTACCGGCTTCCCTGCTTCTGGAACGTGCAGCTCTCTGATCACACCCGCTCGGAACAGTGCTACACCGAGCTCTCGGATCTCAAGGTGGGTGGGGTTGCCGCTTTTGAGACTGGGGAGGGCCTGAAGGACAGTGCAGGCACTGGAGGTGCAGGGGAGTCAGCATGGGGTCTGAAGGCTTGGGAAGTGTGGTGCTGCTGCCTTCCCTTCCATGGGGTGACACACTACTGCCCAGGTGATCCACTGGAACTCGCCCAAGAAGCTGCGGGTGAAGAACAAGCACGTGGAGTTCTTCCGTAACCTCTACTTGACTTTCTTGGAGTATGATGGGAACCTGCTGCGCAGGGAGCTTTTTGGCTGTGCCAGTCTTCCCAGCCCACCCAGGGACCAGGTGAGACTGACTGCGACTCTGCCCCCAACCCCAGAGCTTTGGGTGGGCAGAGATCTCATGTAGCCGCCCCTGGGGCTGCTCCCCTCCCTCACCTTCATGGTGTTGCAGTTGCAGCAGGCGCTGGAGGAGTTGGATGAGGACGATCCCTGCTATGACTTCCGCCAGCAGCACCTCATGCAGCACCGCATCCACCTGTTCTTCCTGCAGTACGAGTTCCTGGCCCTTCCCGACCCCACCGATGTCACCCTCGTGGCCCAGCTCTCCATGGACAGGTACTTGCTAGTAGGACTGGCGGGAGGTTGGAACCCACCTCCACTTCTCAGGGCAGGCTCCACAGCTTTGGAGCTACCAGGGAATCTCATTTCATCATTCTCACACCCCAAGCTGGGAGCATCAGTTCTTCCTGCTCCCTCCTGAACTGGGCTTGACTGGCACGCGGCTCTCTGGAGGTGCCCGGTTCTGGATTTGGCTCAGAAGCTGCCGCGGGGCAGATCTGCTGCTCAGGCCGTGCCCTGTGCTTCCCAGGTTACAGATGCTGGAGGCCATCTGCAAGCACTGGGCGGGCCCCATCAGCCTGGCGCTGTACATGTCGGACGCCGAGGCGCAGCAGTTCCTGCGCTACGCCCAGGCCTCGGAGGTGCTGAGCTCCCGCCGCAACGTTGCCTACCACATTGTCTACAAGGAGGGGCAGTTCTACCCCATCAACCTCCTGCGCAACGTGGCCTTGGCCAACACGCAGACGCCGTACGTCTTTCTGACGGACATCGACTTCCTGCCTATGTATGGCCTCTACGATTACCTCAGGTAAGGCTTTCTCTGGCTGACTCTTACTCAGCCTGCTGGGCTTCCCAAGCACCAGAGTTTTCAGGAAATGCCCTGGATAGCAGCTCTCAACATGCAGGAACTGTTTCCTTTGTGTTCAGCCTTGGGATCCTGCCCTTGCTTTTGTCAGACACTAGCAGATGAGGAAGGGGCTGTGGCTGTGAGGGTTGCCCTGTTTCCCTGCATGGTGCCACTGCAGTTTGTTAAAACCCATTAATACCCGTGTGGAGTGGTGGGCAGGCTGGAGGGGATGAGGAAGGAGGCTGTGGCCATGCCTCACAGGGAGACCTCACACCCTTCCTACTACCATAGGAACTCCATCCAACAGCTGGAGCTGCCCCAGAGGAAGGCAGCTCTCATTGTGCCGGCATTTGAGACCCTGCACTACCGTCTGACCTTTCCCAAATCCAAAGCAGAGCTGCTCTCCATGCTGGACATGGGCTCCCTCTACACCTTCAGGTAGGGACTAGCACTGTCCCACCATCCAAGCAGAAGCCAGCTGTGTACCCTTGTGCCTTGGGGCTGTGCACCCCCTGTCTCAGAGGGGGTAGCAGACCCCCTGCATCCTCTACTGTCTCAGTCTCTCATTTCCATCTCTCCCCGAAGGTACCACGTATGGCCAAAAGGCCACGCCCCAACGGACTATGCCAAATGGCGGACGGCCACCATGCCCTACCGCGTGGCCTGGCAGCCAGACTTCGAGCCTTACGTTGTAGTGAGGCGAGACTGCCCCAGGTATGACCAGAGGTTCGTGGGCTTCGGCTGGAACAAAGTCTCCCACATCATGGAGCTGGATGCGCAGGTGGGTGAGGGGCTCCTGGCACCATGGAGGCGCTGGGTGTTGTGGGCTGGTGGCTGGGCAGTGACGTGTTGGTGCCACCAAGCCCATGATGGTAAGGGCTGCTGCTCTGTCCCCAGGAGTATGAGCTGCTGGTCCTGCCCAATGCCTTCATGATCCACATGCCCCATGCCCCCAGCTTCGACATCTCCAAGTTTCGCCTGAGTGCAGGGTACCGGAGCTGCCTGCAGACACTGCGGGAGGAGTTCCACCAGGACCTGTCACGGCGATACGGGGCTGCTGCACTCAAATACCTCACTGCCGAGAGAAGCCTGTGATGCCTGGGGACAGCGGATGCGGGGTACAAGCGGCACACTGGAGAAGGGAGGGTGCAGGGCCTCCCTCCTGCCCCTGCTCACTGCCGCAGCCCAGCCCAAGGGAACGGAGTCAGCAGCACAGCCTCTCCAGCCCACCCAAGGGATGCCTGTAGATGAGATGGAAGATATCACCTGCAAGAACAGGCAGTGCCTGCAGGTCAAGCTGCTGCAGCCTTCCTGTGTTACAGGGGAACCCTCCCCATGCCAGGGGCCAGGGGTGGGGTCTCCTCCCTTTCCTCTTTTAGCAGATGTGGATTCCTAGTCTCTATTAGCTCACCTTACCTTGAGGCCTGGCTCCTCCAGAGACCTGGGAGCTGTACCTTACCCTGTTCTGCCTTTGCTCAATGGTCCCAGGTCCCAGTCCTCCACACACCCCTCCGGGGCTTTGGTGAGTTGGAGATGAGGTTGCAGAGCATCCCTTTACGTCTTTTGTGGAGCAGGCCCAGAGGAAGTCTCCCAGCACCCTGGGAGGAGTGGCCAGGGAGTATTGTGAGTAGTTGGAGCCTTGGTTCAAGCCCAGATCAAGGCTGGCTGGTTAATGGGGGGAAATATTATTACTCCCCATCTGTATGGATGCAGTCTCCAGTGGAGCTGGCCCTGTACAGATGATGTGGGAGTCACCCAGAGCAGGATGAGCTCCCACAGCAGGATGGGCTGTCTGCTGTCTCCAGCAGTGAGCTCCCAGGATGGACCTGCACCTCCCAGCCTGGAGCAGCCAAGCCAGTGACAGACCCTGTCCTGTGCTGGCACTGCCCCACAGGGCAGGGCTGCCAACCCTCCCCATGGGCAAAACAGCAGCTTCATGGGCCAGCACATGCTGGGAGAAATTCCTGGCAGGGACCACTCTGCTCCTCTCCAGCTCTTGGCAGCACAGTTGTTGCCATCAACAATCAGGGATGTGGCTGACACTGGACAAGACCATAGCTGAACACTGTGGCAGGAACCCCATGCTGGGAGCAGCTTGACTGGACACTGTTCTACTGCTGTCACACACTGGAGCACAGAGGATGCATTGCTTTCCTCACACTATTTAAATTATTTAATACTTTTCTCATAAGAATTCAGTAATTAGGGTGTCTGGGGTTTGTTTTTTTTTTAATCTTTTCTTCTTCCCAGATGATTTTGCTGGTGGCCCTGGAGGCTCTCCAGGCCAGTTGCTGCTGCAGTCTCCACTGTTCTCTTAGCTTTGCTCTGGGCTGCAAGAGCCAGCTCTGTGCAGGGTGAGGATTTCCGTCCATGGTGGGAGTGGCTAAGAGGAACCATAGAAAGCGCGGGGGATGGAAAGGGCACAAGCGCTTCTTGCTTATTCTCTCTTTTTAATTTAATTTTTAAATTAAAGCTTTTTTATTCTTTTTCACATTCTTGTTAAAACTGCCTGGTTATTATTTTTTTTCTGCTGTGAGCCTGCATGTGTCGCCTGGAGGGAAGGCAGTGGGAGGAGAGCAATGGAGTAGCCCAAGCCTTGGCTGGGGAGAAGCATCACTGGGCTTGCTCTGCCTGGTGCATTTGGAACCCTTTCCTGTTGGCTGGGCACAGGGGGAGGGTTGGGGAACAGCAGCGGCGGGCAGAATTAATGCCCACGTTACCAAGTGGCAGGCACATAGGTGCCCTGAAAGGGCTGGTGGTTGCTGACTGAGGTGGGCTTAAGGCTGATGGTTCCTGTGCTGCAACGGGACCTAGGCAGCCTGTCCATGCAGCCAGCACCCCTGAACTGGAGCCTGGGGCATCGCAGCTTAGGCACAGTGTCAGTTTAATCGCACCCAAGTAGAAGGAGCTGTGGTTTCATGTGCCAGTGCTGCAGCTCGTCCCTGAGAGCCTTGGCTTTGTAAGACTCTTAGGAATAAAAGCTGGCTCTTAGGCCCCATGGGATGCCAGCCTCGCATCTGCAGGGGGGAGGATGAGGATGGTTTGCCAGCAGCAAGTGTTGAGGCTTTATTTGGGAAAGGGCTGGGAAGACATTGCTCATCACTGTGAAGCCAAGCGCAGCTCCACCCCACCAGTCCCTAGCAGGCAGTTTTTGTTTAACACAGACAAAGCTCACTGCCACCGTGCTGCGGCTGCACTAAGCACGATCGGAGCATTAGATCAGATCTCGACACTGCTAGAGACATGGTGGAGCAGTGCTGAGATGGAGCAGGCCTCTTCCAGACGATTCTCTGGTGGATAGGAGGCAACGGAAATGCTGGCTCTGTGGTTGTTTTGGAAGGTGTGCTGGTATGCCTGTAGCAGGAGGGCTGTACACCATCATTTTCAGATACTCCTTCCCAGCCTAGACAGTCCCTAGCCAAAATGTGCCTGCAAGGGTGGAGGTACCTGGAAGTAAGCCCAGCTCGGGTTGGTCTCCATGGGCCCTCTGCTGGGCAGCATCAGCTGGGAGGCACCCACAGAGTCAAAGCCAGGGAGATTATCTGAACTGAGCACAGGCCCTTTTGGAGCTAAAATTAATTTCTCCTAACATAGTGCCCTTCTCCCTGCCAAGAAAACGAGCCCGAGCATTACACAGCCCTCGCACAGAGCCACGCTCAGAAACGCCTCCTGGGGCTGGGGACTTGCTATGGGCACTGCTACAACCCCTGTGCCTGTGGGACCCACTGTCCCCACCTGGTACATACAGCTAAGGAGACAAGAGATTTTACTGTGTTTTATTTAGTAAAATGTTAAAATAAATAAATACAAATTGATCAGATGCTCTGTACCCCCTCCCCCCAACTTTAATTTGCTAAAATCTAAACACATTTGTACCAAAACTGAAACCACAAGGAACTTGAAGGCAGCAGATACTGCAGATCACTATGAGCATCAGGCTAAAAAAAATAGAGATATTTAAAAAACCCAAACCAGTTAACAAGTGGGTGTTCTCATGGTGTGATTCCGTGACAACAGAGCAGTACCAGGCAGAAAGGGCATTTTACACCAGGGCCTGCAAGGACAGGAGATTGGTGAGGAATGGGGCAGCACAGGTGCCACTGGCTCATGGAGGACAGAGCCCATGGCTTTGCCATTAGAAACCCAGCTGGGAGAGAAGCTGCCATTGTCCCACGCAGCACAAGGCTCGTGGCTGCAGGGACAGCACTGCCAGAACTGGGGGCTGGTCACCAAAATCCCCTGGAGAAATCAGACTGGAGGAGGGACCAGGCTTGGACACGGAGCCCTTCAAGGTCAGCTCCTGCTCCAGGCCCATGCCAGGACTCCCACTTTACGACTCAGTCCTTATGGAACACCAGGGTGGGCATGAGGGAATGGGACAAAGCATGGCATACAGGTGGGGTGGTGGCATCAATAAATCTACAGAGATGGTGCTGCTGTGATCACAGGAACATGAAGCCATGACTGAAGCCTGAGTATTTTCTCCTAAACAAGCAGAGCTGCCTTCACAACCCTCCTGCCCTCAGCTGCAGCCACGGTGGGTGTTTGCAAAGTAGAGACAGTCAGCTCCCTAAAGAAAGCTTGGCATGGGCAGCCACCCCAGTGCCGCACCAGACCTTGCAGGTGGCTGCAGCTCACCACCACCTCTCTGTGTCCACTGCTGTTGACACAGCAAAGTTGTTTCCTTCCTCCACAGGAGCCCCAACAGGCCGGCACTAGCAGGCTCTCCCGCTCCCTGCTGTTACCTTGCTTAATCTTTGCCTAATGGAGTTTGTGACACATGCTTTGCTTCTGTGGGGCTGTGAGAGGAAGCTCTGACAGTGTAAGATGGCACCTGGGGGGGACCTTGCAGCTGTGACTGGAGTGAAGCAACTTGTGGGACATGACTGCTGCTGGCTCTGTTTGCGTGGGGCTGCTGGGAAGCTGCCCGAGTCTCAGAGGCTTATGCAGAAGCAAAAACCTTCCTCAAAGAGGGTCTTGGCTGCCTGTCACATGTGACATCAGGAGTGACTCAGAGACAACACCTTCTGGAAGGGAGAGCTGACAGGTAGGACACTGCCTGCCTCTAGAGTCAATCACTGTTTTGATGTCAGTGATAATTTAAGTAAAGAAATGTAAGAGACTATGATTAGAAATTACACATTAGCCCAGAACAAGCAGAAACGTGCAGCCTCCTGCCGCACCCAGCACGGAACTTCTTTCAACAGTGCCTACCCCAGTGCCTGCAGCCATGGAAATCTGCTCTTCCAGACTCAGAACTGCCAGTACCTGCCTTACAGAGGGGAACGTGAGGCACAGAGCAATCTCCTTCCCTCCCCCTGCAATTCTGGCATGCCCCACCTGAGAGGCCAACACCTGGATAACAAGCCAGGGGAACCCCTGCCCTTGCACGTGCACAGCATGTACCCAGTGCTGCTGCAGTTTCAAACCTCAGTGCTGGGGATCCAAAATCAAGGGTGGCCACAGAATACAGCCGCAGCAGCTGCCCTATCACACTGCCTCCCTTCCCCACCTGAGCTATTCCCCCAAGGCTCACTAAGTTCTGGCTGCTCGCTAAAGAAAGTGTTTTGTCGAAGCTCAAAGGCAACAATACTTCATTTGTTTTCCAAGAAAACAGATGTAAGAACGTTGGTGACAAAAGGGCAGGAACTGGTTGAGGTTTACTTTTGCCAGTGTAAATTTAGGAAAAAGAAAAAAGATGCAAAAGGTGGTGCTGAGCTGATCGATACTGCTCGCCGCTGCTGCTGCCTTTCTGTGCCAGCTCTCCACCCAGGACAGACAGAGCCACCCTCACAAAGCTTTTGGGTTCCCCAGGCACTCCTGATAGTAAGCAAGTCCTTAAATACTTCTTCCTTTCTAGAACTAAGGAGACTGGGCTAAGTTTCTCCACCTGAAGCCTGCGTGGATACTAGAGAGCGAAAAACAGGCACAGAGCTTATCTCTGGTTACAGAGGAGAGCTGGGACAGCTGTTTTCCCAGGAGAGTGCCCCATGGTCTGGCTGCTTAATGTAGCGTAGAGGCAGGTCCTCAGCCCCTCACAGGTTACATTAAACTCAACACATGCCCCTGTTTAGCTGCACTGGTGAAACGCCCCGTTCCACATATCCCTAAAGAAACCAGATCCTGAGAAAACAGAGGCATTGCTCACACAGAGGGATTTTGGCACAGAACTGCCAGATGTGACAGCCCAGGGAGCAGGAATCTTGCATAGATACTCCAGGAGGTGGCTGAGAAGTACCTGAATCACACATCCTACTCCACATTGTCTCCTTCACTCACACAGAACCCAGGACCTCTGGGAGCTGATGCTGGTTTCAGCTAGGTCAATTGTAACACTTGAAGATGCCACCACACCAGCAGAGCTGAACCTTTATCTAGTTTTGGGAATGTTTCTAGACAAGAAAATGTTTAATTAATATGGTCCAGATTAGAGTAGGCTCTGGCTGCTCCAAGGTCTGCTTGATCTGCCTTATCCTCGTGTTGTAGCTTAGAAGTCAAATAAGGCTCTCGTCAGGATGGGATCACTCAGCAGTAGCAGAACTAGGGATAACTTAGTGCCTACTTCCTTTCCCATCTGCACCCAAGCAGCTCTTTTCTCCCACCACACCTGCTCCTTTTGGAATATAGACCAACCCATGTCAGAACTTGAGGTAGGATAAAGAGTGTTTTTGTTCTACTCTTTCCACTGAACTTGCAAACCCTGTAACTGCAGGAATACCTGTCTACTCCGTATTTTTTTCTTCCTGTTCTGCTTTACCCCATGTAATCTTTGTTTCCTTTGCTGCTCCTGCTTTTTCTCTTCCTTTCCGTCTCCAGCCCTGCACCGCTTCTCAAAAGAGGTTTCTGTCCTTTAATTTGTCCCTTCCAGCGTCCACCTCTGGCCCAGGGAGATGGGAAGCCCTGGCCTGGCTATTCTCATGAGATACACTCCAGGGACTTGCACAGCACAGTGATTTCCACAGCACCCATGCTCTTGGCAAGCCTCTTTTCCATTCATTCCTCAGATATTTTAGTAATACTGACAGGGATACAGACAGACTCTCACACAGGTAAGCTCTTGGTTTTCTGAAACAAGTCCACAATTACATTAACCTCTGGGAGAGGTTTGTCTTTTCATGGGTCTGTAATTACCAAGCTTACCAGTGCATGGTATAAATAATTTTCTTTATTGGCAAGTTGATCAACTATGTGCTCAGCCTATACAAGACACAATGATGCAGAAAGTTCTTGTCCCAGATAAGAAGGAAACAGGAGGGAAATGGGAGCTAAGGGTAAAGGATAGAGAGACTCATATTTTTCAAGTATTACATTCCATTCTGTAGGAGTTACAAACGGGACTGAGGCTTAAAGAAGGGTCTGAGTAAGACAGCAATAACCTGGAGACAAGACGTCTGCAGCTCTCACTTTTCCTGAACCCATCTGATTTTTGGGTCATTCCCTGGTGCAGGTCTGACCAGTGAAAACAAGGATCCAAAAGAATGTCACTGCAAGGTTTGCTCACACCCTCAGAGACCAGTACCTAGCTGGCTGCTGGAGAGTTCTTTGGACCTTCTGCCTTCTGAATGCCAGAAACTACAGAATCCATAGTGCTTGGGAATGGCCTTTGCTGAGGTAGTTTGTTGGCCAGGCAAGCCTAAGTGCCAAATGAATTAGCTGCACAACAAAACATCTTCCTCTTTCTCCAGGTTCCTGACTCCTACACACCTGTCAGAAAACTCTTCGCAGTAATCTAGCAAAGCTGAACTTGCCTTGGATCTCCAGAATTCCAAGGGATGACAACAGGAGGTGAAGAAGGGTCAAAACAATTCTAAAAAGACACCACGAACTCTGCCCAAAGGGGTGTGGTCCACAAGGAAG
The DNA here is from genome assembly GCA_013397775.1 of Eulacestoma nigropectus. Classification (NCBI taxonomy): domain Eukaryota; kingdom Metazoa; phylum Chordata; class Aves; order Passeriformes; genus Eulacestoma; species Eulacestoma nigropectus. Next base: position 1,182,629 of record VZTE01003367.1, read on the forward strand.
TGTAATACCAGTATTTTGGTGGTTATCTGAGCAGCTCACTGAGAGAGGCCCTCAGTAAAAGAGTGAATTTGGTTTAACATCTTAATATGTTATTTTAAAAATACGTTTCATTAAAAGCATATATTCATCATTAGTGCTTCAGAAGAAAAGAGGGCGGGGTGCAACCCAGCTGAGGAAGAGAGAGAAATGTGCACTGCAAATTCACAAATGTTTTCTGCTGTATCCACATGGGAAAGAAATTTCAGAGTTTATTCCCTGTATTGTGGGCTACCACAGCTTGGTGGAGCTAAGAGGAAGATTTCACTCTGGGTTCTCCTGAGTGCTGACCATGCTGCTTTCAGGGCTGTCTCTGCAACAGTACAGGGAAGATGATTTGAGGTGAAGGAGGTCAGAATTAGGTTTCACATTTCTAGGTATTTGGAATACAGATTTGCTTTCTTAAACTTAGTAAAGATACAATGCAATATTTCTGCCAACAATAAAACCAATAGATCTGCCCATAAAATTACCACCTCTTTAATTTCCAGGCTTTTAGTTCATATCCCCACTGACAGAAACTTGCTTGCAACATAGAACAAAGCCCTGTTTTGCTCATGCAAAACATTAGTTCATCCTACCAACATGGTAACTCCTGGATAATGATGTCTTGGAAGAATCAGCCATGCTACTCATCCTACCTTCCAATCATCCCTAGAAGTATTGCTTTCTCCATGTTTTGTACAGCACTAAACCCACTACTGGCTCTAAACAAAGACAGTGAGAACACCAATGGTGATACTAATTCTTCTAGCCAGGCCACAGGCTCACTTTCCCACTCTGACCACAACACACCTTTCCAGATGCTTAAAGAACAGATTGCAAGGAGAAGGGAAAAAGCAACTTCTGCAACACTTGCTCTATTTCTGAGCAAAGGAGTAGGGTGACTTCTTAAAGCTCTTAGTACTGGGCTGAGAGCCAGGACCATCTCTGATATGAGATTCCTTCGTGGTCTCATCTCTTCCCTTATAACAGAGATTTAAAAGCCACTTGTTTCCCACCAATGACAAGCGATGACAAAAGAATTAGTTAATATCTTGATGGTGGTTTGGAAATACAAAACCACAGCCATTATGACAGCTTCCCAAAGAGCAGAAGTTTTAGTACAAAATCATTCTATCTCAAACATTACATGAGAAAAAACCCCCAAACCAATACAAACCCAAAAGACAAGCTTGTTTTAAGCTGTCATAGAGTTTAAATTTGTCCTTGATTGGAACCTCTTAGAGCAGCTAGGAAAAAACCCATTTTCCTCCATATTTAGCAAACATCAATTCCCCTTCCACCCTACTGTTGGTAACTGGGCAGAGATAAGCCCAATTTACTGTGTCTACACAGCAGCATCATTGCCAGTGTCAGTGCAGCCCTGGGAATGCTCCTTGCCTATTGGCTGATACTGTTGCAGAGCCAGCAGAAAGAGTATCCAAACAGGATCAGTGAGAGAGAAAGAAAACTACCTAAGCAGCATCAAAATGTCTAAGATCATTTTTCTGCCAAGTAATGATTAACTAAAGGCATCCTTTTACAGACTGGAACACAAATGCTGTAACAAAAGGGTTCTGTACTGATTTACTTGGATTCTGGAGACAAGCAGATGCCTCAGGAAAGCAGTAATAGCTGTTTTAACATCTCCTGGCTGGTTAACTGTGCTCATATTTAAATATGGCTACTAGTGAATTTCACTTCCATCCTCTCCTGAATTAGCAAAGAAAACAGAAGGACTATCAAGTCTCCAGGCATAGCCTCCTACCTCCAAATAGTGCAGTGCTTCCAAGAGAGCTGAGGTTAACACAAAAATAAGAGCATGAGAACCACAGACTCTGCACACCTATCCCTGGAGACGGTCTCTTATCAGGAATGCTTGATGCTTCAGAAGATGATGTTAAGAATCACCCAGGTGCTCAACTAAAGACCAACATGTTCCAAAAGGCAGTTTCTCCTGAATATCTGGCTGTTAGCTGATGGCTCATATTCTAGAGAAGGCTCATGTTCAGTTTGTTTTCTCTCTTCAACCCTTGAAACAGTCCTTTGTTTAAATGCTATGGGTTGCTGGCCTAGTGCTGCCCAATGGTAATGACCCCGTTGGTAACTGGATTGATGGAAGGACATTTTTAGTGTGATACATTTTGACGCTGTCTGCCCAGCTGTCTGTCTCCCTGCCACTTCTGCTAACTTATCCTTGAGCTCAGCTAGCTCCAGAACAGAACTCAAACATCAAAAGACAGAGTTGGGGTTATCACTGGTTCAGCTGAGGTGTGTGTATAAGAGTCACTTTCCCAACTAGACAAATGTGAGAACTCAGGATATCAGTTCTGAGCTCAGAGCTGAAAATAGTGCACACTCCTACAGAAGGAATAAAAGTCCTTTAAGGGCAGAAGGGCAACCTAAAGGAGAGGAAATAAAACAGCTCCAAGAACCCCACAGAAGCCCACTTGGCTGCGGCAGCAAAGAAACTCTCTCAGGCTATGTAGTGTCTGGAGTGTTCACTTGCTCAGAAATGCATCCTTGAAATGCAAGGCTTTTCTATCTTCCACTATAAACAGCTGAGCAGGTCTGCCTCGCCACCCAACATGCTCTCAAGGCCACCATACCCAGGACACTGCCTCACCTTGTGTGTGCAGTGGCTCAACTCTGCTCCCACTGGAAGTAAAGGGAGTTTTCCTAGTACTTCCAGTGGAAATGGGCTTTGCCCAAACGTGTATATGCAGTAGTGAAACTAGACAGCTCTGGGACACAACCCGATGTGACCGGAATCAGCACCCTAAACTGAGCCAGACCTCACAGTCAGGAAGCACAAGGCAAGCTCTGCTGTCTGGAGTGAAAAGATTATACATTAGAGATGAACTTCTTGAACAAGAGGAGATAACGGAGGGTGATTTCAGTCCAGCTCACTGTCTTTCATTCTCAAGCTCGAATCCGTCGGTATCACAGAACTATTAAAGCCTTATACAAGCACACTGCCAACTGCTTTTCTCTGGGTTACAAACATATGGAAGAAAGGGAGAGAGATGGTACCAGCAGAGACAAGCCTGGGAGATCCTCCAGGTGGGGCGAGATCCAGCACTGTAGGATTTGATTCTCTTTAGACTTTAGCCAGTAGATGTATGGTATAACCTATGGAAACTGTCCCATTAGATTTTAGAACACAAACACAGCAGAATGTCATCATAAATAAGCAAAGTCTGTGTTAAAAAATTCTAAGTACACAGCATTTTCTCCAGTTCTGACACCTTTTTAATAGAAATCACTTGTTTAGGAAACAAATAGCACTTTTGTAATTTTTTTTACAATGTTTCTTACCTTGATCTTATTTTAAGTAACACTAGGAAGACCTCAATATCTTTTATTTTCCTTTTTAATTTAAAAAAGTTGGTTTTTTTCCCCCAGATACAAAGATTTTGCCCTTGCATAAAAAAACAGTGCCCAAAACGATGACACAAGGACTCACAAAGACTCACTGTATCTCACTGACACTATTACTTCTAATCTATACCATGCAAGGTCCCATCTACCTCTTTAATTAGACTGTCAGCCTGAAAAACAGCTTTTCTATTCCTTATTTAGTTCTTGTTACCAAAAGAAGAGAAAGGAAGTGAAAGAAAAGGACATTTCTCTGTTGAGTTCACACATCTGGGTTATGTGCTACTTTGTTCAGGATACCTTTGTTGTTTATAAATACAGAAAAGGGATGGAATCTCATTTTCAAGTAATTGATGCACATTTTCTCTTGGGACACCTCCATCCAATGCTCCAAGCTGACCCTGAATTCTGGCCCTCTATTTTCCCATTCCCAACACAGACTTTCTGGATGAGTGTGAGGACCCACAGGCTCTCAGGCACATGGTGTGATTCTTGGGGTGTCCTGCGTAGGGCCTGGAGTTGGACTCAATGATCCTGATGGGTTCCCTTCAAACTCAGCAGATTCTATGATTCTATGTGCTGGTTACTCACTGAAAAGTCCATCTCCTTTCCTTTTGTACATCTCCTGTCTAAACAATAGTAAATACTGCTTATTTGATAGACTTGTCCCTTTTGGGCACTGGGATTTGATAATTTATATTTCTGGTTTTTTGGTTTAATAGTACTGAGAGTTTAGAAACAGGAAAAGCCCATAGGCTCTTTGGACTTGATTTTGTTTTCCCCTAGCTAAACAAACTGTTCTGCAAATAGGAACTTGAAACCTGCTCTCCTCCCTTATCCCTGCTCCTCACCCCAAACAAAAATAAAACAAACCTATAGTGGCTGTGGAGGCTGCTGCAGGCACACACTGGTGTAAAATATAGAGAGAGTAAATATATTATTTCACTTGGCATGGTGCTGGCAAAGAACCCCCAGCTGGCACTATTTCATGTAACATGATCCAAACTTCGCATGTACATACAGAATAAGAAGGATCAATTGGCAAACTCCGGTGCCGCCTGGCACAAGCATCTTCACGCTCTCTCTGGAACCAAAGAACTAAAGAATTCTGCACTTTCCAGAAGAAATCCAGTTTTGCTTTTCTAGAGTTTCTTTATTTTGCTCTTTCTCCTCGCCGCCACCTCCCTTGGCTCCTTCTTAACTTCACTGTGTTATTTAGTCTCATCGCCCTTGTTACAGTTCACCATGCAGCTCTGGGAAGGGGAGTGGGCTAAGGTGGAGGTGGCAGCATTAGTACTGTTAGTGGAGTCCATGCCGTTGGAGATGGCTACTGAATTGACCTCAGAGTTTATGGGTTTTGAAAGGTCGATGCCTTGGATGAGGCGGATCAGCTGTTTTACCTTCTCCAAGGAGCTGTGCATCTCCTTCTGTTTTGCAAGGATGGTATTCTTCATTTCCATGCATTTCTACAGCAAAACAGAAAAGCAGTAATAAGTTCAAGCTTATGAATGAAGAAGGTAAGAGAAGGAATATGATGTTCACAGATCTACATGTAAGTACCCAGAAAAGACTGCAGCTGCAATTTCACTTTTCCAGCCTAGAAGAAAAAGAGTCTCTAGGCTGTGTTCACAGGAGGATTCATATTTGCAGGCTGAGGAAATAAATTTCCAAGACATAGCTGTCACCTGCTATCGCTCCCTTTCATTCCAAGGTATTGTGCAAATGAACACAGACAGCTCCATCCTTTTGTATTTCTTTGGAAGGAAAACTTCCAAGTGTATGTTCTTACTATTTTTTCTATTAGTATTGCATTACTGAAAGTTCTTTAGCTCAGATCTGCAAGCTCAGGCATCCCACTGCAGCTGACTGCTGACAGTGTGTGTGCAAACCATTAATGGGATACAGCCTTTGCTTTCACATACATTTTAGCAGGAACATCACTTCCTTCTCTCAATAAGTAAAAGGGCACTTGAAAAGGAAACCAAACTCCTCTTCATTTGAAAATCTCATTTTGTGGCCACTTCATTCTCTTAGAAGTGGTAGTAACATAGCCAGCTCATCAGCTAAGAGTCAGGGTAAGACTTTAAAAAAAGCCCACAAATGATGTTTCTAGAGTGAAAAACTGCTTATATGTATATTTGAAACTCACAAAAATGAGGAAACAGTAGCTTCGTCTGTTACACTCAGGTTTCTACATGAAGATGGCAACCTTCCTACATTTTTAAAATCTTATATCCATGCTGATCTCCAGACACTGTTGGTTTTAGCTTTACTATCTTCACATGCAGCTCATGGCATCATAGTAACACTAAAAAATCCAGACCTAATGTGCCTGTTTTGGACAGGTCCAATATAAGGATAAACATTCTTCTTGCCCACCGCCAATCCCTCATGTTAAGGGCTTGCATCTGCCTGGGTGCATTGCTGAGAAACAGTGTAAGTTGTCTAGTGCTGCTCAGGTTACACCCAGCAACTGCTAACCAGAAGGTGACAGTCCCCAGGACTGCTAACCAGCACCTCACAATCATTTTATTTGTATTGACAGGACTGAGAGGTCTGTAAACATGGGACACTTTTGCTCTAATAGCCAAAGACAGGCAGCCCGGAAAGTGCATCTGTATCTAAAAAGAAAAGTCTGCAATTATGAATCCAGCCTTACAGATGTTGCCGCACAGGAGATTCTGCTTTTTTTCATTGTGTGATATTTACTAGGGCTGCACCAATGAGGGGCTTAAACTTCACACTGGCAACTCAAGAGACTGATTTGCATATTAAGGTGAGAAGAGTGACTAAATTAATATGTATGTTCCAATTACTGCAATAAACTAAGGTGGAAACTAAAGTTTCTGGTTTGAAGTATGACACTGTCTAGTTAATAACATGCAGAGACATGTGCAGTGTCCAGCTGCTGACTGCCAGCGCAACACGTCAAGGTCCTGAGAGTCAGCCGGGAGTAAATGGTCATTCTTCCCTCAGAAAGGTCTGGAGAGTGCACCAAGGCTGTAACTCTCACTGCACACAGAGGCCCAACCATTCTTGTTTAAGTGAGCCACTAGAGAATTGGACTCAATCTACTGCCCACAGACAAAAACGCTCTGAGTCATTTTTGTCACCTGCTGATATTATATGTCACCATATGTCTACGTACATGTTCAGCATGGATCATGTTTAAGAGACTCAATGTAAGTATATGTTGCCTTTATTTCATTCCTGCTCCCCAAAGTCCTAAAAAGCAACAGAAAGCTCTCACTCAATTCTAAATAAATCCAGTGGATGACAGGTCTAGTATATGGAGTCACTCTGTAATAGTTTTCTCCCTGCATTGTGGCACCAGAACAGAGGTGAAGGGTTATTTGGGAGGACAATACTCACTGTTATAGAATTGCTGAGCTGTTTGACCTTCTGCTCTAGTTGTTCTCTTTCCTGTTTTAAATCTGAACTCCATTTAAGTAGTTTCTGTTTTTCCTCTTCTTTTGCTGCAAAACAGAGTATTAAACAGAATATTTAAACTATTTGTCTTACAACAGTGGATAGAGGGTCTAAACTGCTTCATGTAAAGAGGGAAATTGTGTTTAAATCAATGCTTAACAACTTGTGCACTGAATCACCCCCAAAATTTTACCTACAGAGACAAGCACAACAAGCTTAAGAAATATTTAGACTGCTATTTTCACTTCACTAGTGATTAAGGTTATTTCCTTTTGTATGACAAAATTTCCTTTTGTAAAGGAAGTACCATTCTACCCCACTCCCAAAATAACGTCTTCCATTATTAAAAGTGAAAGAAAGTGTTCGTCATTTTCTTACCTGCTTTATAGGCAATATATGAATGAACAATTGCTAAAGTTCCTGGCCATGGGATTGCTTCTTCCTTCTTTAGCATCTGAAAGAAAATTTTCATAGAGATTTAGCTGGTAAAAAGCCTACCTCAGAGAAAGCAAAAAGGAGAGAGAGAGGGAAAGACTGAGGATTTTCTTTCATGACTATCATTAGCCTCAGCCCTGTTAACATGAAGCTTGACAGACCTGATTTGAGATTTAACAGAGGGAATTATTCACAACTGTATTGTGGCCCCTACAAAGCAAGCCTATTTCTTACAAATGTCAGCATTTTCTTAAATTCCCTCCATAACCGCAAATAAAGTCTACTAATGATACTGAACAACTTAAAAGAGGAATGAAGAGATAATATATCTGAACTCAAACCTTGCCAGGAGACATAAACATTACTTCATGGTTCAGACAAATCGCTGATCTTAGTTTTTCCGGGAAAAAAGTTTGCATGCTGCAGCCTAGTCTCCACACCATACATTTAAACATCACACTTTCTGGCTAGTAAAACATGGAACTGTCCTATCACCCCTTCCTATCAAAATCATCTTAATAGACTTGTCAAACTCTCTTTATAAGGGTAAGCACCATTAATGTCTTTTGGATCCTTCCTACATTTTGCTTTCTAACAAACTTTAAGAGCAAAGACACATATTTTTAGTACATGATCAGAGTGGTGTCTCAGAAGACAGAGGACTTGGTCAGTTCACAGTGAAGTTACTCAAATTTCCCCCCTAATTTTGTTGGAAGCTATCACAGAAACATGAAGAAGAGGGATAAGATGAGAGTAGGCAAGAGCAGGAGCACCCAAGTCATAATACTCCCTCCTCTCTGGCAGCTACTGACCAAGTCACTTGAGCTTTGCATTTTCATTCTTCTGAGCAGCACATCATAGGTCAGGCTGTTTTCTTACGTTACCACCTGGCGCACCAAAGGCCATGTGGGTGACCAAGCAATGTGCTGCGTTAGACAGGACACAGCTTCAGACTGCCTATTATCAGCAATGCTTTGCAACTTCTGGAGCTCCATGGAAGGGTTAGGAATACAATAGTTTACTTCTTCATCTTGTAATCTCAATGCAATTATAAACAAAATATTAAAATAAAACCTGCTCACTTCAATTGTGCATTTTCAGAGAGTGATCTGGAAGGAAGAACCAGGAAACTGTTCTTTTATACTCATTATACTGACGCTGGATTATATTATTAAAGAGATCACTGAAGACAACCTTTCTGATGTTTGATTTATATAAGCAAACAGGGGCTTATATTTGCTCTACCTATTGAGGTAGGCTTGTGCAAATGTTTTATTTATTTGTCCAGAAGAATATACTAATAACTTTTGAAGAAACAATGAGCTTAAGATGAACAGCAGAATTTCTGTGGTTTGTAGATAATCTTTCCCAAAAGTCTACACACTTTGATCCAGAAAAAGAGTAAAAACATAAGGGTAAAAAAAAAAGACCCCAAATTTGAAACCAAGACCTGACAGGCACACATTCCAACAGAGGTAATAATTCAATGAAATTCACACAAGCCTTATTGCACATCAAATGGATTTGTTTAGTGTCAGGTTGTCTTGGTCTAAGTAACCCAACCAATCTGGTTATTTTCTTTTAACACCAAAAAGTCTTCACATGCATTGTATATAACTCCCCGTCTGTCAAACAATACCTGGTCTTGACATTTGGGACAGATCCACATGCCCTTGGGAATGGTTTTCAGAGGTGGGTCCAGACAATCCAGGTGATAAACACGTGAACATGTGTCACACATCAGCAACTGCCCGCTTTTTCTGCAAACGCTGCAAAAATCCTCATGGATATCACCCTACAAAATTGAGGGGAAAGGGTTTGCGTGAGAGAAAGTGAGAGAGAGAAGGCAAAAAGTGAACTTTGGCCGTTGATATCTACATCTTAGTTGAATTCAAAGTTTACAGCACTAGCTGTTTCTAAGGGGATTCCAAAAGGTCAAGCCCTTTTTTAGACTGTGAAACAGGAAAACCATGCCAGATGTCAGAAACACCAACATCTGTCCTCCCAAACACTCTCTCTGTCCTCTCAAGGCAAAATGGCACAGCAAACACTTATTACCATAACTTCTCTTAACAACTGCTACCTCATAGCCTTTCTTCTTTAAGATTCCCTCTTTATTCTGATCTTTTTATTTGCCTGAAGTGATGAGCTACCCACTTTCTTAACCCTCCTGATTTTGGGATGTAAGCCCAACTCCACTCCAGGAATGCTGATTAGCCTGTCTCTTGCCAGTAATAGTATGTAAGAAACCCCAACTGAGTGACTTAAAAGAACACTGTCAAATATTTAGGTCAGCTTTAAAAGTGAAACCGTAAGGAAAAGATGTTGTACTTCTAAATGAAAAAGAATAGAATGAATTATGTTCTGAGACAATTCTTTTTACTTCACTTGGGCTACCTCAAGTTGCACCAAAACAGCTGTGACTCAAAACTTTCTCATTCTCTATAGACAGTGGATTGTTTCATCACTAACATAGACTCAGATCCAGGACAAAAGAGTGCCAAGAGAGATTTTCTAATCTTTTTTTAAAAGAAAGACTTGAAAACATGACTAGCCGTGTCTTTTAAAACAACTAGGTTTAGTTACTATTGCATTTCCATCAGAGAGAATTCTTTCCTACAGCCATTAACATCCCAAAAATGTAGGTCTGATTTCTGTTTCTTTTCCTTCTTTCTCTCTTCTACTGTTTTGATTTGATTTTCGGATATTTGAACAAAGAGGCATGATAGAAAGATGGCTTGGCATCCATAGAGGAAGCAAGGGGCACCCCACCCTCTCCTCTGACCACTGGGCTGTCCCAGCAACTCCACATATTCAAGGCCCCACCTTGGCATCTGAAGTACAAACTTGTCACTGACTTACAATGAAATTTCACACACTCCCCAGATCTGCAAGACTGCAATTTTAAGATGTGTGTGTTGAGCAGAACTGTGGGTACACACTCCCCTGTATGAAATACCAGCGTATGCAAGTTTTCATTTTGGCACAGATCATCCCTTCACGTGTGCAAATAACTTCTATCATTTTGGAGGAATAGCAGATTTGGCCAGGCACTCGCACATTAAGGTGCCATGCAAGAAAAATTACAGTAATCTCCACTATGGATCTCATAATACACATGTAAAAAGAATGACACACGAGCATTCTGCTCAGGTTTCTACTTCCCAGCTCTACTGCTGATGAGGCCCTTCTTCAAAGGGAAGGCTATTCTTAATTGCCAAGGTTAACACTGATTTCATGTTTTGTAAAGGATCAATCTCCAGTGAATTTTCAGTGCCATGTTTTGGATCCATAACTCCCAGGGATCATTGAGAGCTGAGCTGTAGTATTACTTCATCCTTTAACACCAAAGAGCTCCTCAGTGTTAGATGAAGATCTAAATGAGTGACATTCCATGCTTCCTGTGAAGTGATGTGTTGTAACCAGGCTGGGAAGAACTTCTTTCTCTCTATCATGCATTCCCTAAATACAAGGAAAAGGCGGCAGGCAAGAGATGTCATATAAGCTAAAATAAAATCCTCTTCAAGATAAGGAAAAGTTTAAGAGGGAAATTCTCTCATTTTAGAAAAAAAATTCTGTTCTAGAGAATTATGTATCTTAAGATGCTTTAGTTGCCAAAGACTACACAATAGCTCTTGGTAACAAGGTGCAAAATTACTGGTGTGCTGAAAACCAAACCTGTTATGTCTCATACCCTGCAGAAAGAGACCTACAAAAGAGACACATGCTGTTTCTTCTTGACAGGGAGACATTTAGAAATTTAGACCCAGAATATCCCAAATTCAACTGAATGCTGAAAGCCTGTAGTGATACAGGTGACCAGTGTGCAGTGCAGCTGAATGCATGGAAATGACAACACACATGCACAAAATTCACAGTCCTGTTTTTGGTAATGGAAAATTCAGGGCATTTCCTCAGAATTAACAACTGTCCTTGTCAAAATCCCAGCCAGTGTTTGATTCCAAAGAAATGCCCCAAGTCTTATGGACAGTTAATAAATATATGCATGAAGGGAGGGCTGGATTTGGTGTTGTGACGTGCACCCCACTAACCTCAGCTGCTGAAGCAGCTTGGTGTAGGCTATAGCCAGCCAACTCAGGCTAGAGCAGAGCTCACTGAGGCTGCTCTGACATGCTACAGGCTGAAGTGACTAAAGAATAATTTCAGAACAGATACCATAAAAGGTGATTTAACATCACTTTCTGCTCTACTTCCTCTTCACAAGGGACCAAGAAAATAAATTTAAGCTTTCTGGACAGCTAACAGTTTTCCTTATTTTGATAAAGTGTCTAGAGCAGCAGGGCCTGGCTTTAGGCAACAGAACTGAATAATACAGTATCAAATGTATTTTGTGCTTGGGTATGTAATATCTATACTTATATGTATATTTCACTGGAATAACATGGAAAACTAAATATTCTGCAACAGGAATTGTTCCTGACCATGAAAGAATGATGATCATAGTGTATGATGTAAGTGAATTAAATTATCAGAAGCAATACTAATTCTGGCATTTCCTAACTTTTATAGGCTTGACTTTGCAGTCTCAATGTTCTACAATGCTCCTCTCAATGGAAACACTGTTTTGATGTGTTTACTAATAAAAAGGTATTTCGTGACCAAAGACTTGCATCATCACTAAAATGGAGATTTTTGCACAATTCTTACTGCTGAGTAATTGACCTTCAAAGGCAATTGCCATCTTCCAGGTGAGTATGCCACTACCGCATGAGGGAGAACCACACATAACCAAACGGCTTATAGACAATTGCCAAATAGGAAAAAAAAAAAGCAAGAGAGAGATAAAAAAAAGAGGTTTTGCTCAGTCCTGCCTACTGCATTATTTCCTTCCTTTTCCCAGGTTCTAGTCCTACTTTCTACTCCTCCATCCTTATCACCAATGCCATCTTAAGTTTCTGCTTCATCCTCCCTTCAAAATTTCTCCCTGTCATTCAGAGAGTAACATTTCAGGAGAAATTCAAGAAGGCTGTTCTGGTCCACTGTGCCTGATGCCAAGTGCTTGGCCTGATTTGCAATTTTCATAGGGTGGCTAAACACACAGATTACTCAAGTGCTAAATCCAATTTTCATTCTAAAGCCTATAGGAATTAGACCCTTAATGCAAAAATATGTTAAAGATAGGCAAAGCTGCAGTTTTCTTCATTATCTGTCTGATGAACTGCTCCATTATTTTAACTGAGACTTCTGAAATAGCCCTTTTCCTTAGGCATGCATTTGTGTTTTCATTTTTAAGTGTTCAAAAGTTCCAAATCGGAGTCTGTAACTACAGAAAACATTTTCTGTCCCATCTAGAATAAAGAGACTTTTCTATATTCTCATCATCTGCTAACAGTGTAGACCCTCTTCAACATGACATGGTCTGGCCTCACTGCCAAAAGAAGCAATCCTGATTTCTCCTGATTTCTCTGTATGCCTATTCATTTCACTCGGCATGAAGCTGGCACGAGAATATTTGTGTCCATAAAATTAACTGGATTAGGGCGTGATCCTGGCTAAAACTAACAATTTTTAGCTATGTCAGTTCCCTGATGCAGATCACTATGTGGCCTTAGATATGTCTGTGCTGAAACAACAGACACATGAGGCATTTAAGGGATGAGAAAAGACTGCTGGTGACAGGCAGGATAGCTGTCCTCAGTGGTAGCACCTGGCATAAACTTGGCATGAGCATTTCAGTGGATACTGTATTCTCTATCGATTTGAGTTGCAAGGTCCTTAAATGTCAAAGAACTAATCCTCCTCTTTGTCTTCACCACCAGCATGACTCGTACTATTGCTGTTTAAATACAGAGTACTTTTCCAGCACTATATTGCACTTGTCCAGCCAAGGATGCTAAGGATTTTTACAAATATGGCTAAATTCTCAAAACTCAGACAGGAAAAACATGCAGCATGACAAATACATAAATAGAGGAAACCAAATCACAAAAAAGGCATGTGTCTGCCCAAGCTTATACAGCAATCTTATGAGAATATACTAACAGAAGAACATCTTCCATCTTATGATGGCAATTGGAAACCATTCCTTTATTTACAATTAGCAAGTAAGAACTATAAGATGTGACGAAGAACAGATATTTACCTCCTTTCTGATATTTTGCTGTTTCTGAAGATTCACATTTTGTTTCATAGTTTGTTTTTAATTAAAAATATTTTTATGAGCATTTTGAAATATATTTTCTACTTTCACACGCATTTTATATTAAATGGAATTTAATACCAAGTATTTCTGAAAATTCTACCAAATTAGCCCAATTGATAGTGAATACGTATTGAATGTGACTTTGGTATAAAATTCTTCAGAAAAATCAAGCTCTTTAAAAATATTAGTTCTGTTGTGTATGTATCAACTAAATGCCTCGTCTGGAAATGTTAAAGGCGATTTATATATGATTTTATAGGGGAAACAGTGTTACTGTTCTGTATTATGATATGTACAGCAAAAAGAGAATGTTTGTTACCTGCTAGGTAATCTTCCATTGTCTCCTTTAAATCACTTCAACTTTCATTAATTAATTTATATTAAAGCAATCCAGAACCTAGGCCTAAATACAATCCTAATTCAGAAAATTAAGGGCATTCAGAACTAGATTTGAATGCTACAGAAATTTATTCTTGATTTAGCTTGCTGCCATCAGGCACTGCAGAAAACAGGGCAATAACTCATCATACACTTTTGAGAGCTCTTACACAGTAGGAAAAGATTCAGCAGTATACACACACATCAGAGATGGAAAAGACCCCCACCACATTATCCAGTCCTTCTCTTGGGGCCAATGTACAATATGTGCTCTTCAGCATATTTGCAAGCTTTCTGTACTGCTTATTTTTAAAAGTCCCCAGAGATGGAGCTGTCCCACCTTATCCATGAGGGGCTGTTCCACAGTCCCATTCATTTGGTTGTCAGGGGAGGGTTTTTGCAGTTAAGTGCTATCCTGCTCTCAAAATGACTATATAAAAGAGAACCTTGTAATTCCACATGTGTATTCCCTCGGTATCAGAATTGCATCTATTTATTTCAGTGCTTCAGACACATTTGTACTACTTCTATTGCTGTTACCTCTGCAGAACAAATACAGTTCCGAGGCAAGGAACTGGCTTCTATTGCCCATTCTATGTGGTCAGTAGAGTTGGTCTCTCAGTCCATGTTCTCACAGTGGTGCAACTATACAGATGAAAACAGAACCCAACTTTTCCTTAAAGGCCATTTTAAATGGTTGGGCCTCAAATATATGTGACAATGTCTTTTCTAAAAGAAGGACTGCAGAAGGAGTTTGTAGCACTGGTATGAAGAAATAAGCAAGCACCTTTTGATTCTTAAGCTGTGCCCTGTAAATACCAGTCTTCAAAAAGCAAGCACTTAAATGAAAGTACACTCCAGCTCCCGAGAACTGTTTTACCCCCACTGAACAGTCACAACACACTTTCTTCCAAATCAGTGCCGCAAATGCTGCTCCTGACTGTTCTGCATGACGAAGCAGTTTCCATTCTTCTCTCATTACAGAAATACAACTTTTTGTTATTATGGCCTGTAACTCATACTTTTCATTCTCCTCTTCCCACCCCCGCCCCCACCCCAGCCCTTTTTCATGGATGACAGATTCAAGTCAGTCAGACAAGATCTCAGACACTACACAAAGGAAATGAGCTCATCTAGCATGCCTGGTGCCTCTCAATGTTTCAATCCACTGAAGGAGTTATAAATAAAATCTCTACAGGATAACAACATAGGTGCAGGAAGAAAAAGGGAAGGGTGTTAAAGAAATGCTGGACTGTTTCACTGCACTGAATCAGGACAAATGATGAGTGAGATTAAAGAAACAAAATCTGCAATTATTTTCCTTGTGTCTGTTTCGCACAACTTTCTAAAAGTAACCCCCTACCCAAGAGTTACTTACGTCTGTGGAGCTGGGGCTAGGCAGGGACACGGGCTGAACAGCTGCGGGAAAAGTAAATGTGGTCTCTGTCTTTTCATTTTCAGGGGAGTCAGGATAACTGGACAGAGGGGACGTGGGGGTCAAAGCCCCAAACCCCAACACCGTGTTGTATTTAGGTGGACGACCTACATATTAACAACAGGGAACACAAAAAAAAAAAAAAANGACAGTCAAAAGGGAAAAAAAAAAAAAAAAAAAAAAGAAAGGAAAAATGATCTTACATACCTTTGGCCAGTGGTCCTCATTGGCTAGCGTGAAAAAGGAAATGATGCAGCACAGAGAGGAAGTTAATATAAAAGTTACAAGTGGAAGGACAGAAGCAAAGATTTAAACATTTTTTAGAAATCTTTAAGTAGAATTTTGCAAGGAAAGAACATTTAAAAGATGTATTTCAGAAGGAAATAGAAATAAGCTCTGTAGAGGGTCAAAGAATCATTCCCAAAAAGCAGCATGGGGACAGTTGCTACTCCTAGAAATGAGGCTATTCAGTTTTTAGGGGAAAAATGTTGGCATCAAAGCTCCACAGAAGCTACAATAACTACTATTAAATCCTTTCTGCTGTTATCCAACACTTCCCTATCTTTCTAGTGCCAGCATAAATCTACACAAAGGTTAAGTCCTTTATCAGAGGCCAACACTCACCACCCCCCTGCTTTTCTTCCCCATTTTTTAAACCTGTTAATTCACAGATCAGCACTTTCTACCCTACTGGTACATTTTTAAAATTAGGCGACCTAAGAACAGGTCTTGTTGTCTGACCCATAACTACTATCAGTTTTAACCTACCACTGGTCTTCTACTGTAACCCACTCCAAATTCTGTGTTCTTTCTTAGACTTTCTCTGTCAACTATGTTTGATTATGCACAATTCCTAGATACTGCTTTAGAGTAGCAGATGTGCAAAATGTCTTCATAACAATTCTTAAAAATTTATGAATGCAAAGCAAGACAGCAAAAAACCCAGCATGCAACCATCATTTCTGCCTTCCTTCTCTAGGGTAATTTATGGATATGTAAACATAAAGGAGTTAGGATCTAGGAATAATTCCCCAGATCTTATGTTTACAGATTGTCAGTCTATACCTATTAACATGCTAAACCTTGCATTTAAGGTCTGGATATGTTCCAGAACTAAGTATGTCCTTGGAAATGGATTTCTGCTAGTGATGTCCATAGGTGAAATTTCTGACATGTTCAGCACCATCTATAATTAAACTAAAGCTCTCAAGGGCACATGCTTACAAAAGCTTTTCACTCAATATACTGCTGTATTAAATTACAAAACAAATGTATACTTCCAAATCTTCTGTCAATTGAAGACATGTGCTACTAATTTGGTGCTGATGCAATGTAAAAGCTCAAAACAGGGCGGGAGGAAAAAACCAGAAAGTATAACAGTCAGTTGCAAAAACAGGCTAAGAGAGTATCAAGTACAAATGCATGCAATCATTTTCATTGATACAGTAATGGTTCACAATAAGGTCTAAAATAAAATTAAGACATCATTACTAGAAGAAGAACATTTACTTATCCACAGAGTAAATGCAAAAACTCTATTTAAAATCTACATCATATCATTTTAAAAAATACATTTAATTTTATTAGGGAATAGCATTAGAGACATGTCTTTTATTTAAAAACAGCATAGCTGCAGAGGACTGAAAACACGTATCAAGAAGAGAACATGCCAAATTAATTATTTCATCTCACAGCCAAAACCCCCAAACGATAATGAAACTGGTCAGTGCTAGGTGGGACTGGTTTGATTTTATTTTTAATCTGATTGATTACTTTATTTAGACAGAAAACTTAGGAATAGAGAAGGTATTACGAGTCTTTAAGGACTGCAGAAAATCATCAAAAATCAGGTAAAGACTGTCAGATAGGTGTAGTTGATGCCATGTACAAAAAATGGCATCACATTCTCTCCCACGCTGTTCCGTTTCACCTGTTTCACCATAATCTAAGCCTTAAAATTTTACATGTTCTACAGAAGGATTTCTTCTGAATAATACTGCATACCTATATGAAAGATCATCTCTCATTTTAGGACAAGTGGCACTCTGGTTACACAGTATGAGCACAATAGCTTTTCTTGCTCAAGGTAAGTTCTTTTGAAGGACCCATCCCTACTCCCAGTGGGGAACAAGGCTTTTATCACACTAAGTTTCCTCTCCTATTCAGGGCACAGATGCTTTTTCCATAACCACTTTCTTCTTGACAGTAACAATACAATCTAGTCATTAACAAGAGGATCTTGACAGCAGCTTCATATCACTAAATGATGTTCAAACATCTCACATTTCTAGTGAATATCTAGCGAATTGGGTGGTTTTTTGTTTGATTTTTTTTTGAGAGTGAAACTGAAATGAAACATTGAGCTGCCTAATAGAACTTGCTATGCTAATCTCTAGAAGGCATGGTCTTTGCCTACCATGGAAAGTTACTGGACAAATGAAGTGCTGTAGAGTCCTTCTTGTTTTGCTCTTCAAATCAACATGCGGACACAAATGCCATGTGGAGGAAGAGGCATTGGGCAGGGAGACGGGTCTGGGTATACCTCACCTCTTTTACGTGTCCCGGGATGCATTGTGCTGTTCAGGTACGTCACTGTACTCTTCTTGCGCTGCAGGGAAGAATGGAACAATTTCGGTTGGAGAACATTTCTGGTAATAACTATATGAAGCAGCTGAGGAACAGTACAGTAAGTACTAAGTGAGATTACTGGCTTCTGTGTTTTCTGAAGCACACCTACAGAAAGGTTAGCTTTTTACACTGCTTCTGACATCTGAACTGCTTCAGGCTGATACACAAGCTGACCAACAGACGTTGCCATTTGACGTCAGCTTTATAAAGGAGAAGGCAGAAAAAGATGTAAGTACTGGAAGAACATCCCAATGTATTTACTATTTAAAAATCTGAGGGTCATGTCATTGCAATGGCTTTTTGAACTATAAATGATAGCTTGCCTTTCTAGTTAGAACTGAGAAAGCTTAGAAGGTAGCAAGATGTTAGAAAGACACTCAAGATCAGAATGAAAATACCAGCATCCCCCAGCAAAAAATTAATACCTCAGGCTCAAAAACGGCCCCACTGTACACTGGATTTGCTGTTGTTCTTCTTTTCCTCTCTTGTCGCTTACTTTGGATTTCTTGTAAAATAAAGCATTCAGGTTAGAAAACAATGGTTCTCAGAAATTATACAAAGTCCTCAGAATTCAGTTTGCATGTGAGAAGAGCTGTAAAGATTTCTACAGAACATCAATCATTCCCAGTATAGGCAACTGTGTTATACATTTAACTTCTGAGGTTTGAAAAATAGCAGTTGACAAGGAATACAAATACAGTGCTCAAGTAACTAATGAAATGGTTGCCTTCTTCTCACCAAGTAGTCCATGACTAAGACATTTTAAACTCATGGTAAGTATAACTGGGATCTAAAAAAAAAGCCTCTGGTAACCTTTCTGATACTTAAAAATACAGTACAGAAATATGCAAGCAATTGAAATTATAGGCTGTCTTTCAATATATAGGATTAGAAGTTTAAATTATAAATCAAATTATAATCCATTAACTCATTCATTACAAATTACAGCTCCATGAAATAAATGAAAAAATCTAGACATAGGTTACAGTAAAATTATCCACGGCGTATCTCTGCAGATACAGGGGATATTCGGAAGGCATTGATATTGCCACAGATTTCTTTCCTACCATCAGAGCATACACTTTCTTCCCAACCTCTGCTCTCTGTTGCCTAAGTAAGTGCTTTGTTTCAATGTCATAAGAGGAACTAAAAAGTATGCACAACAAACTAAGTTAGATCAAGAGTACAGACATCCCAAAGGTCCTATTGTGCAAGAAAATACTGCATTTAATACAAGAAATATTTTGGTACCCTACTTCCAATTCAGAATGACCATGAAACAAGGAGCTCAAGAACCAACCTAAGACATTTTTCCTACCTTCCAGGTGGTCATGAGTAACAAGTCCCAGAGACACCATGAAGGCAAGTTTCTGTGAGGGGGAGAAAAAAGATCATGAAAAGTACAACTGTTAGGACGAGTTATGTCATTTAGGCCCTTTAAGGGCAATTGACTGGTAACTAAGCACCAAAAATATTTTTAGTAATGCTTTGCTTCCATAAATCACTTTTCATTTATGTATGTCAAACTTCTTGAAAGAGGACAGACAAGAGCCCCATTTTCTAGATGGGAACCTAGACTGAGATACTGGGAAATACCCATTGCTCATGATCACACAGTTGGCAGAGCTGGGAACAAGCGAGCAGTTTCTTTACTTCCATTTCAGCACTGAACTGACTATTAGAAAATACCAACACAATTCAATTGCCAGAAAAGTATTGCTAGTTGAAGATCATTCTCCATCTATTGTGAAGTACAAGGAGCCAACTCTAGGTTAGACTTGCTATTTGCTAAGGGCTATGGCTTTCTTAGAAGATTCTAATTTTAATGCAGGAAATGCAGAGACATGTAAAAATCAGAATTTTATTGTGTAACTGACAATAGTCAGAGCTCACACAACAGTCTGAATCCATCTACAGAAACAAATGTAGCAGAGCATTTAGCTGTAATCAGTTCCAAAGCTCTTCATGGCAGAAAGGCTTTAAGAAATTCTGTCCTCTCTTTCACCCCAAACTAAACTGGACTAAAACACAAGCAGAATGTGAATATATGTGACTCTTTCCATCTGGCTCACCAGAGTAAAATATTTTATAAAGCAAAACAAAGACATTTCTTTAGCTTTGAGAATAACTCCAGAGTCTAAAACCTCAAAGGAATGGAAATCAACACTGTAATCTAAACCCCTCTTTGAAGGAAGTATCTCAGAGAAATGACGATCTTCTAACTTACAAAAGACTCAGAAGCCAAATGCATTCCAGAACTGAAAAATGCAATGCACTGTATGTATTTAGATTTCTTATTCCGTAGCTTTATCAACTACTGCTGTCTAACAGGAACATATGGAATGTTAAAGGTAAGAAGTCTTGCGGGAACAGAGAGAAAAAATATTTTCTGAAAGACAGTGTCCTTTTTTTTCTTAAAAGAAAGCTCTGGGTATGTTCTGATACCTGTGGATTTTCTTCTCGTTTTGGCTTCGGTGCAGCAGGTGGAGTAACTGTACGACTTTCTGTTTGCTTCTCTTCTGTTTCCACATGTGGTTTAATAGTCTGAAAGAAAACAGTGTTTCTCTCATTCAGTGATAAGAATGACTTTTTTTACTTTGACTATTAAAGCAAAACAAATACTTTTGCAGTTACAGGAGAAAAAAACGTTTAAAGCTGGCAGTGAACTAACAAAGACTTCATTGAGGAATCTGATGTGAGAGGAATGTTAAATAAGGTATTTTCATTTAACAAAGAACGGAACAGCCTCATCACCAATCCATTACCCAACACAGTCCACAAGACATAACAGTGATTTTAAGAGTTAACTTTGTTACAGAAATCACCAAAACATATGGGAGTAACAGACACTTCAAGAAAACTCATCCCATCAAGACTTCTACCTAGAAACCATTCTGCATGGCACATACGTTTTGTACTTCTCACTCCTCAGTCTCCATATTTCATAGAATTATGAATGGCTCAAAAACTGTCTCTCTGAATCCCTCAATCTCAGATGTTTCTGAAGCTTTTTTCTTTTCTCAAGTCATAAATCTTCTGCACAACATTCCTCAGCCTATAGCATGGATGCTGAGGCTATAAACTGAGTGAGGTAAGCTACAGAGAGACAAACTTTTCCCCTTCATGATATGGAGAAACAATACAGAAAAATTCATGTATTATTGAACCACCACCATTCTTCTATGTTTTTCTGTAGTTGCCAGTAATTATTCAAAGAGCAAATGAATACTGATGACATCAAAAGGAACAGGCATCAAAAGTTGAGTATTGTAGAAGTACAACTTCAAATCACATGGAAAGGGCACACATTGCTGAGTAACTTGTGGAACAGCCCTGAGGTATGCAAGAACCTACTCGAGACTTCACAAGCAGACCTGAGCACAAGCACATCTTTCATGCACATGATTTTCATAGTCTCCATGAAGATTTCAGAAGCAGAAAGAAGGTAACTTCAAGGTACATTAGTTTAGGAAAGAGTTATAAGTGACATATATACTACTATTCTGTATATAAATTATATAAATATTATGTATTATAGGATGTAATACAGTATACAGTGTTACACTACTACTAACATACAATATACAAAAGAGTTAAAAGTGAATCAGAATATTGCTTTACTTGAACGGACTGGCAAGGACTCTCAGTTGCAATCCACACTGACTTAATTTTTACTTTACAGAACTCTTTTCTGGAGAGAGACTTTAAAACTAAACATACAGAATTCTCTGCTTCTGAAGGTCTCCTTTCTGCTCATTCAATCCAATTTAGACACAGGGAACTATCAGACTTCAGAAGCTGAGTGAGACTATTTTGCCTCCAATCACAAGATCGCAAGATCAAGGGACCATGGAAGAAATGGCTACATTTATCCTGTTAAATATCCCTACAATTTTGTGCAATTTTTGCCTTTCATATAACCACCCTTTGAAAAACAAAAGGGCTTGATATGAAGATGGATTTCAGCTTGTACTTGTTCTCCAAGATAGTAGTCAAACCCTGCAATGTAGCCTGCTTATGAACTACTGACGTTTAAACAGTAGAGGGAGCATAAAAACACTGAAGCAGGAGAAAAAGGTGCCAATGGCCCATATTAGAGGAAATGGTAATTTCTATCCCAAGAGCTGCAAGTCATTCCATAATTTGTACTGCCATTGGAACGTGAATATCTTCAGCATCCACTGAAAATTTCTCCCTGGTTGTCGTTCTCTCCAAACCTGCAGAGTGAAGCAATAAACCCAGTATCTTGCATTAGTAGACACTTTATCTGTACCTGTTTTTCAATGTTTGGTTTGCTGATCTGTACAGTCTGAGGTCCAGCGAGCCTGGTACCCGGTGCTGCTATCACAATGCTGGTGAGCTGTGCCATAGGGAAAGTTTTGGCTATGGTTGCTGTCTGCCCATTAACTACACGAACTGGATGTATGGAGTTCTGAGAGTTGGGTAAAGAGGTGGGTGTGAACTTTGTTGTCAACATCACAGGCCTCTGAATAAGCTGAGGAGCTGCAAGCATTGGAGGAGGTGCAGGGGCAATAGGAATGTTATTTTGGGCAACTGGTTTAGGTCGAACCTACAAAAATAAAAGAAGAAAAAGAGAAAAAAAAGAGAGATTTGCATATCAGTATTTCAAAATGTACTTTTACTAAGTCTTTCAATGCATCCTGTATAATCTGCAGCAGGCTGCTTTATTTTTTTTAGATAATGTAATTTTAGCATACTGTCCTAAGTATGTTAAGAGAAAAAAGCACTACATTTTCAAGCCTACTTATATAAAACCCATCCATAACATTTCCATACATAGTCACTGTCCCTGAAATGGTATTTGGATGCACAGACACTTATACTGAATGTTTATTGCCAAATGCCTTATCTGTATCTAAATTAATATCTTGGTTTTACAAGCCAAAAAACCCATGCAATATTTACAGGCACAGCTGAAGCACTCATGTTAAAAGTGTTTCAGGGCTTTGTAATGAACCTCCAAGAGGTTATGAACAGTTGACTGTGCCCTGAAACAAGTAATTATTTTTTTCAGCAAATACCTGTTATCTTTGTCAACTCTGTATGTTATTTAGATACCTGCACAACCAATCTTGATAAGCCAAAAAAGTGAAAGATTATATATTAACCCCTTACTGAAAGTGATGAAGGTACAGGTAAATGCAGTCATTTCTCTTATCTCACAAGAAAGAAAGGAGCCACAAGAATCTTCCAAAACTCCATCACCAATACTTGCTTATTTCTTGTCCCCATTGTTAAGTTTGTACTCAACAATGGACTTATAATATCATTACAGAGCACAGAAGTAAAGCACATTACTTTAAAAATAAAGCTTTTCTTTTCCTTATTTGATTCCTATTGTCCTATCCACCTTTAACACTCCATAAAGCATTTTACCATGAAAAACTAGGTCACATTCCAACAGATCTCACCATACCCAAATCTTAATCAGATACCAGCCTTTACTTTCCTTTCTCACTTTGCAAAAGATTTAGACTTTTATTCACAGCACCACATATTTCATACAAATTAAGTAGTTCATCCAAGATATTTTTTATTTTTGTTACATAAAGAAGCAATTTATGTCCTTGCCAAACCATGAAAAAAAAAAGTAAACCACAAGTTTTACTACTCAGCTGAAAACAGAGGTCACTCTCTCTTGCAATACAGACAATCTAGAGACATCTCATTTTTCCTTTTTTTTTGCTCATGAGCAGCAAGCAACAATTACAGCAATTTAAGGCCTTGAGTGATACTTTGATTTTGATAACACCTATTCCATGGGTTCATTTCATTTGATGCAAACAAGATCATATATAAACATCATATGCAAATTTCATAACCCTAAACTCATGTAGGCTGGAAGGCAGCTGAGAAGGTCTCTAATTTGACCTCCTGCTCAGATCAAGGCCAACACTAAATGCACACTGGTTGGCTCAAGGCTTTGTCCAGATAAGTCTTGTAAAACTTCAAGGACAGAGCTTTCACAACATGTCTGGGAAGCCTCTTCCACTCCTAACTGTCCTCAAGGAGAGAAGTGTTTCCTTATACGCAGTCTAAAATTTTCCTGTTCGAATTTATGAACATTGCCTCTAATTGTCCTGCCAAGCACCTACGTCTCCAGCTTCTTGTTTATTTCCTTGCTGATACTGGAAGTAACAGTGCTGTTAGGGTCCCTCCAAAGCCTCTTCTCCAAAAGACCAGATTCCTTGGCCTCTCCTTCGAGGTCATATATTCCTGCCCCCCCCCAATCCCCAGCTATCTTTGCGGCCTTCCTTCTCATGCTTCATTCAAATTTATCAACCAGGGTTTCCAAAACTGCAGGGTGTTTATCAGACTCAGTTTTATGATTGCTGAGAAAAGGTGGATAATCTCTTCTCTGAATCTACTGGCTGTGATCCTGTTGATACAGGTCAATATGCTGGTAGGGTTCTTTGCTGTTAGGGCACAACACTCATTCAGCTACTGTCAAACAAGACCTTTTAAAACGTGCAGCTCCTCAGCCAGTCAGTTCCCAGCCTGTACCTGTGCAGGGGGTTAGTCCATTCCAGGCACAAGACTTTGCTTTTTTTCATGCTGAGGCTCAAGAAATTCCTGCTGGCTCCTTCCCTGTCTAGGGATCTCTGCATGACAGCACTGCCCTGAAGAATATTGACTGCACCCTCAAAGTTGGTATCATCTGCAAACCTGTTGAGGATGAATTGTCTTCTCCAGCACATCAGCAATAAACACCAACACAATGTTCATCAAAAGTCTTTCCTATCTATGCTATAATTAAGTTCCTCCTTCTATTGTTTGTTCCCTGTATACTCACTTGTGGAAGAAAATTTGGACGAGGAGTAAGTCTGGGAGGAGGGATGAACTGCGGCACTTTAATGGGCTGAGGCGTAGCCTGAACCTGCTGTAAGAACATGAGAAAGCTCAGTAAGAGGTAAGAGGAAAATTTAGCTTTGAAGTTGTTCACCAAAATCAACATCCTGAATATTCTTTCAGACCTGATGTCTTCTGTTTTCACTCTGTAAATAATTTTTCACAGCAAGAGGTTCCTCATTAGAAACGTATTAAAGACAGAGCTAAACCTTACTGTCTAGATCCTACACACCTTGCTTCACAAATTGCAGGCATATTTCCTTTTAGTTCAGCTGTACTAACTACTGTGCTCTGCAGTCTAAAACCATTTCATTGATGATAATAAAAACTCGTATTTGTTTTAATCATTAAAAAATGACATTACAACAGACAGAAAATAATAACAGACTTTGATATCCTATATGAACTATGGTCTTTTCATAGTGAATGGCATACAGAAGAATGAGAGAACATCTCATGCAAATAGTAAAGATCTCAAAGTTACAACTCTTTTAGCAATATTAATGACATTATGAGGGGCTCTACATACACAACTTGAAATTTCCAAAAGTAGGCCATTCATTTGAAACAATTAAGATCTGATTTTAAGGAAACCTAAGTACTTCCCTGCGTAACTCAAATCAGCTGCATGGAGCTGCCACATGATTAACCATTAAACAGCACTACCAGCTACCCTGAGTACCTGGGGAGATTCTCTGAAATTAATGTTATTTTACACCCTCCTATACTTCTGCTCACCCACATAAGATTGCAATTTTCTTCAAAAAGGTCTTGTACTAATTAATGCTCAGAAAAATATTCTGATATATTTGATGAAATTTGCTACAGAAACATAAATCATGAACTAGTATTAAAACATAATTACCGCCTCAAATCTAAGTTATTCAGCAAAGAAATGAAGCACAGACACAAAGAACAGATGAGAGTGATGCAAGGGATGACACAGGAAAAGAGAACAGTAGAAAAAACTCCACTCAAATAGTCTTCTCTATTCTGATCACAAACATATGCCTCATTGGGAAGCAAAATCAATTCCATTTGCATTATTAAACTGTATTTTAATAAATATAGATAAACTGGATTTATGTTTAATAAAGCCATAGCCTTTACTTCGGAAGTAAAATTTCCCCGTCACTTTGTTATATAATTAATGCCTGGTTTGCAGACCTAGAAGCCTATATAATCCAATTCTGAAACACTGGTTCTTTTATTTCTAGGTGGCTAACTATTCTGGAAAAGACTGTGTGATGTAGCCAAAGCACAAAATTTGTATTTCCAAAACACACATATTTTTAAAGAAACAGCATCTGTTTATGCATTTGAAAAAGTGCTGAGTGAAGACACGGTAGTGGGCAGACTTTAGGGATGTGTCTAACACCGGAGACTTTTTCATGCAAGAGAACAAGAGATTGACCCAAAAAACCCTAAGACGAAGACCCAAACTGCAAATGAAGAAAGTCTGACATCTCCTTTGGCTAAGAAAGGAGTAGGAATTCTGCAGAACACAGCCATACAGATTCAGTAAGGGCAAAACAATCACTACTGCCCCATGACCACAGTTACTAACATGAAACTTTACACAGAGGTGATGATAGCACTGATTTAATTCTATAAAGCAAAACAGTAATAACAACCCACATGGAGAGAAAATGTTTTTCTTACAGACTATCACTTCAGCAATGTCAGCTAGTGAAGACTCACAACATGTCCCTACTATCCTCCTTTCTGTGTAAAACCCTGACCGTTAATTTTTTTCCAAGAGCCCTCTTGTTAACCAAACCCATACATATCTGCAGGGCAAACACACAAAATGCTTACCAAAGTTACTGTGTTTTTTGTCACTATTTGGACTGCCTCAGCTCCTGGCCCAGTGACCTTATTTGTTGTCTGGAGGTTGACTGGTGCATTCTGCGCATCAGTGCTGAGGACTGCTTTCTGATTGTTGTTGATAGCAGTAACCATGGCAATGGTAGGTCTCTGACCCACAACAGAGGCAGGCATGGTCGCAGTTGCTGCTTTCAAGACGAGAGGTAGTGTCTTAGTGGTGATCATAGAAGCTGTAGTTACAGTTTTCTAAGGGAAACAGAAAATACACTGTAAGAGACAGAGACACTCTGTATCAGACAGGACGTGGGTTGGTTAGTCAGAAACAATAGACAGCATGAGAAAGAAAAGGCAGCTCTGAGGCTATCTACCTGCTGTTCAGACAAGCACATTATCTTACGCCTATGAAAACTGCATAGCTAGAAAGCATTCTCATTTGAGGCACCTGTTTGGTCTGTTTTAATTTCCTGCAGCATTGCAGATTGAATCAAAACAAATTCTTGAGAAAATTAAAATTAAGTGTTAGTAGTGGCATGTGCATTTTGGATCTTTCTGTTTCACGTTACTTCCAAAGAGGCACTGCCAATATCAAACCTATAAGATGGAGGTTTATGAAACGTAGCAGCAACCTAGCTTCTCACCAAATAAAACTCTTATTTTCAAATGGAAACTGTAGTTACAGTAATCCTCACAATCAGAGAAAGAGGGGGAAAAACATTCATAAGTTGGTTTCTTTAAAAACAAAAATATATTTTTATTTTGGGCATCCCAGTTTCAGCTTTACTGACACATATAGTTATCTTGCACTGAACTTTCTTTCCTAAGAGTATCAGTAGGGTTGTCCTGAAGCTGCAAGAGCTGGTTGTTAGTCTGTCCAGCTGCAGGCAATTAAGTTTAACTTCTGCGGAATGGGCTAGTTTTGGAACATATATTTGACTGCACGATTGCTCTTGGCCTGTTTTAAAAAGAGTGGTTTTGAATTATGTAATATCAGCATTTATCTGAAATGCCTCAATACACCGTGCCCAAAATTCCAAAGTTAAAGCAACTATCATTTCACAGTTTTGTTTTAAAATGTACTGTCTTCCAAATGCTAAGGAAAATGGACATTACAAATCTCATTCAAAAAGCAACAAGGTGAGCATCTCCATATAAAACCAGAACATGATGCAAACAGAAAACTCATGACAAGTGACACTCGACAGAATGGCAAATGATCTTATTTCTTTTCTCTTTGGTGTAAAAAATCCATTGTACCAACGGCACTGCATCTTCAAAATTTTAGTGGCATGCTCAAATGCTCTTAGTATTAAATAACCACCATTCCCTCCTGATGTCAGCTCTAGGTTCTACAGAGGAAAAAATGGAAAACCAGGCATCAGGCAGTCTTTGTGTTCTAAACATGCCTGATTCAGACTACTTGATTTTAATCATACAAGACCTTTATCCTTGTTCTAATAAAATATTTCCGGTTGGATTCTTCAGTATTTTCACCAATACTGTTCCCTTAAGCAGAAACACAGTTTACCTTCACACCTCTAATTTCATAATAATTAAACTATGTCCCCTAACTGTTAATTATGCACAAGTGTGAAAAAATTCACTGTATAATGCCAAATCAAAGGATAATTTATGCTTCAGTTTTATACACTTATGAAAAATCCAGACATAATTGAATTTTCCTTGTTGCAACACAATTTTCTTAACTTTTTATCTGAGATCTAAGAGCTTATCGACCTCTGCTGCACCTTCCCCAAAGCAAGAGGCTCCATTCCCATAATGCAGTAACATTATTCAAGCTTTTCCAATGAGATGTAACGTTGTATCATTTTCGCAAGCATTACATTCAGCCATAAACATTTTAAAGAAAGGTGTAATCAATCAGGTAATACAAGGCTGTGACTCTTTCAAGGGGTTCCATTAACTCTGCAAGTACTCAGAGTACAGTTTCAGTCAGAAGATCACAGACCTTGAATATCCCTGTTACTTTGCTGAGCATTAATTAGATTGCTTATTTTAAAAAGTAGTCAATGCATTAATTCATACTGAAGTGGCATTCATAGTAAGTCTGCATTATTGCACATAATACTGCAATAATATGACCTTTTAGCAGGCTTGTTGCTTATGAAAATTTTCAAAGCCCTTCTTACTGTACATATTATGTATATTAAAATGTCACTGTTAATTGTGGCATATATACCTTGATTCCTAAATTTGATTACTCTGAAAACAATCATTGAAAGCATTCTCTGTACTGACATAGCCCTGAAAAATACGTTATTTACAAAAGCAGGCAAGAAACAACTCCATAGAGAGACAAAATATTTGACTTTTCTTTGCTGAAAAAGCTTGAGAGACAGTAAGACAGAAGCACAACTTTAGATGCAAATTGTGTGCAGAAACAAGTGAGGATACTTCAGTATTTTACCAACATAAATAAAAATAGAGAAGTGTTAAGGATAAAAGCTGGCTTATTTATCCAAGGGACAGGACAACCTGCCTTCCAATTTGTAACTACTTTCCAAGTACTACTGTACCAATGGTAGTCAGAAGAGTGTAGCAGTTTTTTGACTGTTTCGCTAGAGGGCTCTTTAACTTTGAACAAAACCTCAATTTTTACAACCCAGGAGATGACCTGGAAGTTAATGAATGAATGCAAAGTGTGGAATACTGAGAAACACATGAAACTGTATTTGCTCTCCTGTTTCCTGACTGAGCAACAGAGATCACTGATAGAACAGCAATACAGTGTTTGCCTATAAATACTTTAGGACACAGTAATATTTGCTTTTTTGTTCCATTTTAGTTTTGATATTGATGTTGCTGCTCAAAATGCATTTTCCTTAGTTAGGTTTGCTTCATTTCTTATATACTTTTGTCAAAAATACAATTAGCTAAGCTTCACAAATGCATTTTAGAGTGCATCTAAACCAACTTGCTGAGTTAACAAGAGAACTAACAGCCCAACCATTTCTCTCTTCTGTGCTTTCAGAAAAAGGGAAGATGAGAATCACAATTGGTCAAAGCTGTGAGTGTGATTCACTGCAATGTGCATAAAGCAAACTTCATGGGTGAATTTTGCCATCTGCCTATCCAGGTAAACATGAGCTCCTAAGATTGCCTCAGTAGGAAAAAAGACTTAATATACACTTCTTTTTACAGAACACCTCCCTGTTTTTTCTAGTACACTTCTGTAAATCAAAATATCTGAACAGGAGAAACTTGAAATTCTCATCTTAAGCAAACCACTTTCTCTGTTGAGTTCTGGGATTATGTCTCTAATCCTATACTGTACTGAAATTGAGTTCACTTTCCCAATAAAGACACTACTTTCTAAAACTTGAACTCTGCAATTAACACTGTACACTCTTAGACAAATCCTTGAAAATTCAGGTAAGTATTATTTGGTATGACTTACATCTATTTAAAAAGAACCAAGCAGAAAGAAGAAGGAACTTCTTGCATTTTGTTCACATTTGTAGAGGGCATTTTGTTAGCCATTTAAAAATAAAGGATTCTAATCATATACCTCATACAGTGTGTGTAAAGTATTTGCTGTTTCTTGAGACCTACTACATATGGTCAGACTCATTCATGCACCTATGGAAAAGATAGGTTCATCTCCTAAACTTTCATTTATTTTTAAGAAAGATGATACTGCCACCCTTCTTTTCTGTGGGGTTATGATTCAACTTTTAAGCAGTACATAATTTTTTATACTCAGATTGGAGATTTTTGCCAAAAAACCCCCAGAAGACCAATATCTGCATATGCATAGAAGAAGAAATTTGTATTGGTACACTAGCAGGCATAAGTGAAAGTCTGCAGTTTTCCCTTTGCACATTTCCTTTTTTAAATTTTCAGTGAGCTTCACCTTTAGTAAGAAAAAGAATTGTTGTAGCTTTTTACCTGTGATCCTATCACGTTTGGAGAGGGTGCCGTGGACTGCTGCTGCTGTTGATGGTGATGTTGCTGTAGCTGTTGTAGTGGTTGTGGCTGTGGTGTCTGTAGTTTGTTTTCTGACTGTGCCAATGGCTGTATTTGAAATTTACTGTCTGGCTGTTCCTGCTTCACTATCAAATTCTTTCGAAGCTGTTCCACCACTCTTTTCTACCAGACAAACAAAATAATAAAGAGAAATGATGACAGTTATTTAGCTGCACATACTAGAGAAAATAATAACACCTAAAGATACATTTATTTAATGTAAGTAAGGAACTGCTCTGAAGCTTAGTGGGATTCCTCTTTTTGGAATTTTAGATATTGGTGTTATCTAATAGGCACGGTGTAAAATTGGCCACAGAGGAGGATTACAGCCCAGCAAGGTGATGTCACTGTTCTTGCAGAAACCCACTGACCAAATTTCAGTGCGTTGCCCCAAGAAGTTGCACTTACATGGAAAAGGAAGTTAAAAATAACACAACCATTTTGACAATACCAAATGCTTTGACTTCTTTTATTTTGTTTTGAAGCATTAATATTCAGACACAGTACAGAACATAGAGATGGAGAAAAAACCCCAAAACATCCAGCTATTTACAACAACTGGAAGAATATTTTTCCTCAAATTTCATTCACACATGGTTATGAAAGTGTGAGCTAACAAAATACCTGCTCTCTTCATTTTGCGGGCATACAGTAGACTTACGATTTTAAGTATCTTGCTTATGATGAGCTAAAACAGCAAGGTGCCTCACATAGCGAGTGTGTACCTCTAGCCCAGAAGATAACAAAAAGGGCAGGTTCCCAAATCAGCAGATTTGAAAACTGGAACTTTAAAAATCCAAATAAATCCCACAAGCAACAACCCCCCCACCCCTGTTTCATAATGTCAAAATGTGTGAGCTCACATGATCTACCTTCTAGCAAAAGACTGAATTCAGCGACTTGAAGGTACTGGAGAAGGACTGCCTGGCTTCTATAAAACCCACAGCCCTGGCTGAGGATGCCTGCTCAGCCCTGACAAGAGAAACACAGGCCCAGCCTCACTGAAAATTCCGGGAGTTAGTAATGGACAGCAGCCTGAAGGAACTATTTTACCCTGCATCCAGTGAAGTGCTAAAATCTGTCAAAGCCTAAAAGCTGTAAATTGTTTGTTCCCTTCTGAAACAAGGATAAAATAATAGAAGTGTAGAAGGCATTTTCCTGATTTAGATATTTCACATAGTTTTAAATGTCCTGTGTCTATCAGCTCGCTCGTACACATAATAACTGAATAATCATTTAAAATCCCTTTCTGAAAAGATCAACCATGTTAACATGCAAATCAACGTGCAGCATCAGCAAGCAGATACAAGAGCTGAAAAAACATTTCCAGAGAGTAACCTAAGGGGGAGGAGAGAAGGCAGCAAAGTAGGAGAGGAAATAACGCAATGTGCTTATAGAATACCTGCCAAAAAATGGACTGCACATACACTGCACAGGAGGCTAAAGAATTACCACAGCCGGCATGAACAGGAAGGGAGTTTTTGTCTTCCACAGCTGCCAGTATGAAATTCAGGGATAATGGTGCTCTTCTACTGGTTGCCTGACTGGAGGAAATCAGCAGCAATGGCCCAAGAATGAATTTCCATCTTGTTCTTTACAATGGGAGGAACATTAGTGAAAGGATCAAAAAAAAAAAAGAGAGAGAGAGAGGGAGAGGCAGGCTGAGGACTCCTCTGCCATACTGCTACAGCAGGGCAAGAGCCAGCGAGGAGAGCAGGGGAGCAGGAGCGAGGTGAGTCACATGGCATTCACACACCGCCTGTTCCACCCCCGGGCCTGAACCACGGCCTGCAGAGATGGGGTAAAACAGGACCAAAGCACAATTTGTATTAGTGCCTTGTGCAAAAACTGAGGCTCAGCATATTTGGCACAAGATGGATAACGGGAGTGGAAAAACGCCGTTGCTCTGGAAGTCTACGCTAGGCTGTTAGAGGCTGCTGAGAGCTGCCTGGCAGCAGCATATCCTGCCATCCATATCCATTATGCAGATATTAAATTGGAAGAAACATCTAACGCTTTTAAGATTCAGAGAGTAAAACAAGTTTGCACTGCATGCCAATTGCTTACGCAGTTTAATAAGCTGCTTCTACCAACTGTCAGTAAAAATACTACATTGAAGCTACAGAAATCATTTTACTATCTCCAAGACTGTTGGGATTATCTGTTTGTTTGTAATTATCAAGAGAGACACTCTGAACAGCATATTTCAAAGTTCCATAGCTGAATTAGCAAAACCAGATGAGTCTCTCAGAGTTGCACGTACACGGGAACTCGGAGCAGATCTACTCCCATTTTCAGGGCTAGCCTCTGCGTCCCCCTCTGCACGGCCTCAGCCCACGCCGCTGGGCTGACACCGCACGCAGCGCACGGCTCCTCCGGCATCCTGCTGGAAGTGCTGCTCTGCTGCCACACAAGCGCCCAGCACGTGTCTGTCTGCAGCAACCTCAGCAGAGCCTTCTTCGGTAGGGAATTAAACAGGAGAAACGCTTGTTTCTTGTTATGAAAGAAACGCTTGTTTACTGTCAGACTTCATTAACACTGTATTTTAAAACTGTTCCTCAGTTATTTGACTGTTCTTAGTCAATTTTAAAGACAGTGTATGCTGCAGAAAGTACAGTCTGTATGACTGAGAATTGCCAAGGCTGATACCAAGTCCTAGCTGCATGTTTTACAGACTGAATGCCAGTCAGATTCAGGTGTTCTAAAAGTACCGCAGAATTCTTAAGAAATTCCTAATTCTTTAAATGTAATCATTGCCATTTTTCCTTCCCGCTCTTATTTAAGAATATTTAATTCAATTCTTACTGACAACTTCAACATTTTGAGATTAACTCAATCACAAACACATCATCATGTACACAAGTTTTCTGCATGTCATAAAGCTCTAGTTCTCCTCATATTCCTAGAATAGTTTCTTTTCCTGCCGTAATATGAATGTATGAAAAGCATTTGTCTTTCAAGTTTACCGAACCTTCCTCAAAACTGAATGCCAGTCCTCTCTTTACATCCACAATGTGAAAGAATTTAATAATCTCATCCTCTCTTCTGAACTGTATTCTACCCAAAAAGGAACTGCCAGCCCTGCGCAATGGTTACTATCAGACCACTTCCAAACCCATTTGTCGAACAGTGCCCTGTAAGCACACGACATCATTTCAGAGCTCTTGCTGCCTTGACATCTTTATCGCTAATCTCATCAGGAACCGTTCACACCACTGAGTTCAGAGCCCAAGACATCTCATATGACCCTTCCTTAAAGTTAATAATTGCAATCAATATTGTGACATTTTGCTATACCACTTTCTCATTCATGCCACAGGCCAGATCCTAACACAGCACTGGAAGATTATTTTTGTTTGATTAAGCAGAAAATAGATCTTCTTGGCCATGTATCTGTGCCAAAAGACATCTCTGTGTTCATATAAAAACTAACGTGAATATGTTGTTATAGGGGAAGCAAAGTCCTTGGAGCAAACTTGAAACTTAGTAAGGTTCAAGGTTTTTATCCTTATTAGCTATGCATTATTTGCATTTTAATCAGTCAATCAAGGAAAAAATAGTTCTCTGAGTACATCTCTCTCTTTAAATACTAGATCCCTTGTATTTGGTAACACATTTCCCTCTTTTTTCAGGAAACTCATTCAGAAAAACATCCATATCTAAAGGAAAGTCTGTTTTTAAACTTCAAAAATCAATAAAAATTAAAATATAAAGATATTTTTAAAATGAGACAGTAAACTAGTGTACTAAATAACCTTGCGATACATACATTTTGCATCACAAAACCAAAGCTGATGTGGTTTGAACTGCTCAGTTGCCTGCCAGTGACACACTTCCCTGCTCTCCCAATCTCAGGAAGTCAGCTATTATGGATCCTCTGTTACCTGTGCCCTCCAATGACCAAGATGTTCTCTGGGATATAAAAGCTGCCTACTGTTGCGAGTGAAATGGTTAAGAGGAAGCACTGATTTCAAATAAGCTCCAGCTTGGGAGTGGGGAGGATGGAGGGAATTTCACTGCTCTGCAATCTTCCTTTCCAGCCTCTCTCTTTCTTTGTCAGTCCCATTCCCTGTCACTACCCAAAGAGAAAGATACCAAAACTTCCATGGCAGAAAGAAGCTAAAAGATTTTGGAGATCTGGTACTATTAAGTCTTTAACCTGCAAAGAGGGTGCATTTTGGGACTGGAATTTGGGAGTGGAAAGATTACAAGCAAGGAGAACAACTGTACACTCATCTACTGCTTTAAGATGGTATCTAAAATTTAAAATAGTGAAGTCCAAATATAGAAATTGATGACGCAGAACCTACACCAGTAAGAAAAAAAACCCTGTTGTACAAACCTGCTTGAATTAAATTCCATTGAAAGAATGATCTAAGGACTACAGAAATATTTTCAGCTATTTCTGTGGTTATCCTGTGTTTTTATGGAATTCTGCACTTGTGGCTTTGCTTCACTTACAGCCAGATCTTTTTATCAACTAAAAAATCTAAACCAACTAAACTAGAAATAATTTTATTTCCAGAAAAAAGTGATACAATTTCCTACTTCTTAAAGGTGATCAAAACGGCACTTACATCTTTCAGTCAGAAAAGGCTCCCCTGAGGCAGAGGTGCTTGAATGCTGAATGGAAATGTAGCAGTGGGACTGGGAGATCACCTTCACCTCATATTTGAATGCCTTACTGGGCATCATTACTGAAATGTGCACTCTTTCTTTATACAGCTGAAAAACTTGCATTTTTTTAAAGCTTTAGTTAAAATATATGGGTATCTAACCTTACCCAGCCAATGGCCGCACTGCCAACACTCCAGTAACTGTCCCAAAGAGCATGTGCTGCATTCAGCTCACAGAAAACACAGCTAAAAGCAGCACAAAGACACGAGGACTTCTGCATGTCTAAAAGAGGTTGCAGAGCATGTGAGGGCAACTGAATGCGTCTCCTCCCTCTGCCATGATGGTTCTGTGAGATAAACTGAACCATACACTTACAATACTGAGGAGCACTAGAGATGAACCACTTCGTTTTGGTACCCCTAAATTCATGAGTTTGCTTTGCAGTCTTAGTATCTTCAATACAATTTCTGACTATGACATATGGTACCTTGTGTAAAATGGAATTTAAATAAAACTTAATTCCGTAAAATCTACTTCAATATTACGTCAAATAAATATTGTGAGACAGCACTGGCATGATGTGAAAAGTACTTCTGTCATTAAAAATGCTGGTACACTTATCACACTTAATTATATTTTAAATTAATTCCTACAGATGTGATTCTGAAACAAACGCACAGTTCAAACATGAACATACATATTTTGAAAGAGATGCTGGTTATTTCCTTTATGATAGAGAAACACCACTTAAAGCTGCTAGAAATCATTCAGAAGCAGATTATGACAGTTCCGAAAATAATATTCTTTCCTTCATTCTTAACAGGGGAGAATGCTTAATTTTTTTTAAATTCAAAAACATAGCTAGAATTAGAAATTAAAATGGCCAAAAATAGTTGTTGTGCTATTCTGCTTTATGTGACTTCTTGATTGCTTTATTTTCAGTACCGTGTCTTTTACCATTTGCAGCACCATAAGACCAATTAATTTTTGGAAGGGAATGCTGTACTGTGAAATGCCTTATGCATCACTATCTTCTTGTTTTAGAATATTTACTCTTGCATGAAGCAGAGTACAGAGAATGAACTAGTAGAGGCAGCATATATAAAATGTTTTCCTGCAGCTTACATATTAACTAAGTGTGATATCTAGCTTCTTACCCCAGCACTTACGTTAACAGAAAGAAACTTGCAAGAACAGCAACAACAATTAAACAATGAAGCAATCAATGAATGGGGAATTAAGTGTCTGACAACAAGCAAAACAAAACAGGAAAAAGAGTTAAGTGCAGTACTTTGAATGCAATTAAGGAAGAATGGAATGAAAGGAATGAAATTTTTTTTTTTTATATGACAAGGTTTGACAAAGTTTGTCTTGCATTAGGTTTTTCTCCTTTACAGAAATACTTCCAAGTACAAATACAAACTGGTAAAAGGAGACAAGCTCAACATGAAAACACTGAAGAAATTAAAGAATTAAACTTCTGACTACATGGGAAAAGGCGTTCATTTTAATTTTATCTTGCCCACCTTATTGTTCTACCCTCATTTGTTTCTTTCACAGAGAAAAAAAAACATCCCTAAGGGAAAAATAAAAAAGCCATCTAGACATATTTTCAGAAATGAAACACGAGTTCTTTTGTACTTCAATGTAAAAAAAAGTCTGTATGATCTCCAACTGAACCTAGTTTACTAGAAGCATGTAATGTGGTCTTGTAAAATCTGTCATAGACTGAAGCCTGCGATATAAAATCTCAGAACAAAAAATACTATGGATTGTTATTCCTATGCAGGAGAACACACAGGAACATCTACCCCCACTGGAAAAGCCATTTGCATCTATACACAGTAGCTGGTTACTAAAGCTAAACACCTCTGCCAGGCCAGTCCTGCTATTTCTTTTCTCCTACCTATCATTTACCTCATAAGATGACATCCTTTAAACTGAATTTGTCTGCATTAAGCAAGCAAAGTAGAGCAATTTAAATAAGTAAACTTATTTCATGTTTTAGAAACAAAACCCTAAAGAGAACTGCACTTTTTAATCTGGTAGCTCCTCATATTTTGAATAATTCAAGTGGAAAGGATAGTCATAAAGTAATTTTACAACATACTACTGCATATTTCAATGTGCACAGTATCACAATCCTTGACTAAAATCTAGTCAGTTCACTAGAGTTCTTGTGAATCCTATATGTATTCTCATGACTGAATCACACCTCCTCTCTTCCTCACGAAAGGAAACATAGTTCATGCTCATGTGCCTCATGCATCATCAGAAGTATCAAACGATGACTAGATTTACTAAACCACAGAATGGAAGTGCATTCTTTTGTGAACAGAAAGATCTGGATGCTCAAACTCTATCATATAGCCCCTCTTGATAACTCTAATTTTGTTAACAGCATCTAATATTTCATTTCCACAGCTGCTTTACAAATGTCACAAACTAACTTCAGCATTTTCCCTGTTGTCAGTTAGATACTGTTCAGTGCCAATTCAATTAAAACCTATCACTAATAACATCACATCACAGTTCATTGCTGATCTCTACTTCACAAGCAGAATGAGTTATTAGAGCAAAAAGTTAGTTTCACCCCACTCACACGAGAGATTTTTCTCTTCTTCCCAGTAATTTGAACAGTATATCAAATACAGGTGTTCTGTTCAGCTAAATATACCCGCTGTACTATTCTCTTTAGTTAACCAAGGACAGTCAAAAGAAAGAAAAATGCCTGCTTCACAGAGAAGACATCAAATTAAATCACTGCAGAAGTTCCAAACTGCTGGCCTTCAATTGTATCAAGGTTTGTGGATTGGACAACAGTGACTCTCTGAAAAACAAAGCCATGGTTCTTCCTTGCCCTCCCAATTTAAACTGCTTGCGGAGAGGAACTGTGTTTGTTTATCTTGGCACAAAAGGTGTGCCACTAAGTGAGGCTAAAAATACTCAACAACTGAAGATTTGCTGAACTACCACTGCTCTTAAATTAAAACACCCGAGAACAGGCATTTTCCCAAAAGAATGGAAAGCTACCTTTTTCTTGAGGGATGCAGAGCTACTGGAAACAGTTCAAAGGAAAACCACAACCATAATCAATGGCTCCACAAACAGCGCTGTTTAATGTGACGCTTACTGAAGCTCCACATATCCAGTTTATTGAGAGGCAACTACACACTGAGTATTGATATTTATATATAGAAAAGAAATCCAGTGATGGGAGAATTTTTAGTTTCTCTGAGAAATGTAAAATGATGATTCTGTATCTGCAAGTTGAAGGTAGACAAATTCAACCTTGAAATAAGATGCAGATATGGTTAAATGCTGGACCAGCCTAATATGAGAGGTAACAGCATACCATGGTTTAAAGTCTCTAGAAAAAGGGTATACAACTTTCCAAAGGAAATGCTTAATCTGAATTTCAGAGAAGACTGTATGGTATGTGTGAGGGGGAGAGGGATCTGGGATTTGGGAAGCCTGTGCTCATTCTCATTCCTTACAAGGGGCAGTGCAAGAGCCATCACTGTTCCCAGCATGCTTCTCCAGCAGTGAAACTCCACATAAAGACAGCGTTACTCTTTAGAACATGAACATGTACAGAGGCACAAACAACCAGATAAACTGAAGGTTCTTTTTTCACCTTCTTCTGAAACACAATATACTGGCCACAGCTAGAGAAAAGAGGCTAAGCAAAGCAAGCTTTTCTTCTTCCTTTGATTGCCTCTTGTTGCATACCTTCTTTACATATTTAGATTCTTATTTATTTTAGACTTGGAATGGGAAAACAATTCTCCAGGTCAGACTTGCTGGGATGTTTCTTCCCTTCCACTGCAATGCAGGATGTGGACTGCCTGCTAGGACTAGCTGGGCAAATTTCCCCTAATCAACCTGCTGACATTGCAAGGACCTTCAGAAAATCTGGCAGCCTAATCCACCACCTGTTGTCTGAAAAACGAAGATGTAGAAGACAAAAATTTAGTACCCTTGGTAACCAAACTGTCCAATTCTCCCTGAATCAAAAGACATCAGACAGAATTACTGAGGTAGAGTATAATGGCCTCTAACACACAGAAAGTTAAATCAGTAATTTCCTTGTCCTTTTTGGAACTGATGTGAGGTGTCTTCCTTCTACTTCCTAGTTGCAGTTTCATAATTAAAGTTTATCTGTATTCTGTTAAAAGAAAAAAGAAACAAACCCACAACTGCATGCTATAGACGAAAGACAAAAAAAAATTTTTAAGGACATGATAGTTTTCAACAGACATACATAGTACCTAACTTAATTCACAGGATCAGGCACTAGTATCCAATCTCAATTTATGTATGTAATCTCAAATTTTGTTTAGTTCCCAGAATATAAATCCCAGTAACTTCTTGCTTCCACCAGAACTCTTCTCTATGAAAGCATAATTCCTTGATATCAAAGCCCTAGGATGGTGCCATCACTTCATCCTGCAAGGTAATGGTTATGTGATATGCAGACACGAAGAAGGCACAAATGGCACACAAAGATCTTTCTGACATAAATGGATATTGCACAGGAGAATGTATTTGAGACCCGCTATGTAAGTATGGACAATATCCTGCATGAGAAAAGTACTAATAGAGTCCACAAAAGGGAACATAAACATTCCCAACCGCAAGTTCATACTACTACTTCACAGTGTGCCTGCTTATTTGACAGTTATACTGTCATAATTTTAGACTGTTAAACCTCTGCTCTAGGGTTTACAAAAGATCAGAGCACTTGTCACTCTCAGTGCAGGTAGAGTGAGATAGAGTGGTTGAGTAGTTCATACTTCTTTCTAATTACACTCCATTAACCTTCCACATGAGAGCTCCCCTGTGCTTTCACACCAGCAGCACCAACTGGCTGTGTTTGATAAGGCTCGGCAGCGTTTGCAAGACCAGCACGTGTAACTGAAGGAACAGTTCAGCTCGGCAGCCCTCGTAGAAGCTGCGCTGCCGCTCTGTTACTGAGCTGCAGTCAGATTCAGCTGAATTATACACAGATGGACACCAGCCTCACCCTACCTACTTCCCTCACAACTCTACCCCTTGAACTTCAGAGATACATGATCTATCAGAAAGCTAAATGCAGAACTAGGGAATTATTCACAATGAGGAACCCAACAGTTATCACACTTTCATCTCACTGCAAAAACCTGCCAAGAGAAACATATTTAGAGCATTAAGGCATGCAGGGCAATAGAAAAGAAGTTGCCATTACATTATAATTAGATCACATTAGTGTATGCAACCAGAGAACAGAGAAGGAAAATTAATTTTGAAATTTGAATCTTTTTTAAATGCACTTTCAGTATCTGGGGTTGTTTGTTGTATGTTCTGAAGACCACACTGCTAACAAAGAGCATTATATTTATCTATAACCTTCTCAACAGCGACCACATAAACGAACGGCTTTTCTAAAAAAAGAGACTTCTTCGATTAATAATGTATTCTATGACAGTTTTAAACTCAGTGCCAGGAAAGCTATTTTCCATGTGCACGAAGGTAGATTAGCATTTGTGTATACTGAGTAACAGTGTCAGCACATGCTTACACAGATAAAAGGGAAACAAATTTGGAAGGAGGGACTGTAAACAATCTGGAACAGAATCCAAATTATTTTAAAAATAAATTACACACTACAAAATCTGCACTTTTGAATGACATTTTATACAATTCGTTGGATTTTTTAACTGTTTCAAATGAATTCACAACATAAAGTGGTATATGGAACTGATCTATATAAATGAGTGATGGCAATACTCTTCTTGCTATTAGCTCCATTATCCTTTCCCATCCCTCTCCTGTTTTTTAACATATTGTGATACTTGCATATGCATGTATCTCCATAAATAAATATAACTTACTTCTACAGTAGGTTTCCCAACCTTCAGCTAGTATTTTGAAATGACTGCTGTTTTCTAAGACTTGGTAACTTTGAAGTGTCTGAAACAAAACCTGTTTGTGCTACAAGCCAAGCAATGAAACCAGCCCCGTCCTTGTCCAGAATGGTTCAGGAATTTTATTTCAGAGTTCTAGTGAATGTTGTCAAAGATGCCCTCCAGTACAACGAGAACAGAGGTGGTCCTTCTCTTATAACAGAAAGGTAAATACTGCTACTGAACCCACTAAAAGTAACTTGAAGAGACTTGGTTTACAAGCGTGATCATTAAAGATCATTAGATCCACCTTCTACATCTATAATAGATTTTGGACGTCCTTTCTCAAATTTTTTTAAATTTAGTCTAAAGATGCCAATTCAGTCTTTAATGCAATTTAACTTGTGCCATCTAAGCTTGTAATATACAACAGAAATTCAGAATTTGTGGATGTGACCAAACACAGTGAATCCAAAACTGTCAGGCTACTGAGGTTGCCTCAGGAAAGCCGAATAGGCATAGGACAGTTAGTTCTTATCTCTAAGATACACTTGCTCAAAGTGTGAACACAAGTACCTTTTTAACAACAATTTTTTTTGAAGAATAATGAACAATCTTATTGGGATACATTTGATATTAACGAAGTGAAAGATTAATTTTGTCAGATATAATTTCTCCGCTGAAGATGATACTCTCTCTTAAACTCAATAAATTTGAAACAAACACAATTAGGACATTGAAGAAATTTATCTAAAGCATCCCTATCTCCTGTTCTGTAAAAACCTATCCACAGTGCTTCAAATGCTATAATGCAATGAAATCTTGTTTGAGCTGGGATTAAAATTTGTCAGACTAGGATAGCACCGAAGGAAAGCAGAACAACATTTCTGTGCCACACTTAGCTCTTACTTCTGTAAAAAAGAATTTTACACATGAATTGTACCCAGTGCCTCTATAACTTGTGCTCTCATGTTTTTTGAAGTATGTACTAGAATCATGACTTAAAGCTCCAAAATTCCTGGCTGCAAGCATCTAGTGTTGAAACTGCTTTCAGAATAAAGTATTGCAGAAGTGCTTCCGCTTCCTGGAGTGGTCAGCCATCGCTGCTAACCCCATCTGGAATACTGTTTTCTGACAAGTGGGCTATGCTCACCTCTGAAGAATGCAACATTGCAGCTGACGGAGACTTTTTAAACTAATCATCTGAGAAATGTACCTCTTTAGAACTTTTTGGTAATGTTTGTTATTTTCCCAACACCTCTTAGAAAATATTTCAGAAGGAACTATTTTGCTCTATACTGTCTTATTATTTGCTTTGTACAGACCTCTCAAAAATAATCGAAGTACCTTCCTTTTATATTATGTCAGTGGAGAAGATTTCTTGAGCATTTGGGGGGCCCATGAGGTGGATGAACAGATCTTTTAACCCAGCACAAAGAGGTAAGAAAGAGAAAGTAAGGTCTCCTGTAATTCCTCTTTATGCAATTCTC
The DNA here is from genome assembly GCA_013397775.1 of Eulacestoma nigropectus. NCBI lineage: Eukaryota > Metazoa > Chordata > Aves > Passeriformes > Eulacestoma > Eulacestoma nigropectus. The sequence continues at coordinate 1,225,166 of VZTE01003367.1, forward strand.
AACAATATAATATATGTGGTTTTAGGGAAGACCAAGATTTCTTCTGTGCCACTTCAGGCCCATATTAGATTTAAAAGGCAAATTAGCTTTTAAAAAAAAAAAAAAAAAAGATTAAACAAAAACATTAAACATATTTTCATCACATAATGAAGTGCAAGTTCTTTTTCACACCATATGTTTGACTTGCTACTTACTGAAGAGAACATGCAACGTACAACCGGATAAACACGTTTCATTCTACAAACTGGTCTGACGAGCTAAACCTGCACTAGGAGGTATCAGACAGTCTTAATAAAAGTCAGAAGTATTATTTCATTGACATTCACTCAGCATTTCTTGCATGACAATTCAGTTGCGAATATATTTGGAAGAGTTACCTCAAAATGCACAGACTTCTAAGAAACAGCACCATTGGGTGTCTCGTTTCTCTGAAGACACCTATCACACCTGTCTCTAATAGCTGTAAATCACAAAACAGTAGTTTTCCTCCACATGGTTTCACACAGATGGATTGTTTTTTTTAAAAGGAATCACATGTTGCGCTGTTGAGAAGGATTGAAAGATTACAGAAACCTAGCAACTGAAGCACAGGTTGTTACAGCAAGGCATCCTGCTTTGTGTCCTCTGGTCTGGTAGCTTTATTCATACTAGGATCTCAAGCTCTATTATTAACCCAGACTTCTATTATTAACCTTAAAGCTGCACTGTCTTTGCAACAAGAGCTTAATTAAAGTTTTATACATGTAATGTGTACCCTTCTAAACTCCTGTCTGTAAAAGTAAGCCCCCACATATTCCTCCTTCTCAGATAACCTCCACAAAATGAGAAGCCGAAAGGAGCTTCAAGATTAGGGAGCAGGTTCTGTGGTTTCTGAGGTTGAGGGGCTATTAGATGAAAGAAACAACTGAGAAAACATTTTCCCTCACACTGCCTCTGAATAAACCTAGTTGATGCTGAAATGCAGGGCTTTTTTGAGGAAACAAGCTTCAGGGTTTCTTTTTGTTTTCTAACAAGTACAATAGGGCACATATTCAAGAAAATAGAGCATAATTATTTCTTTGTTTTGGTAAAACTATCCTCTATTGTAATTCATCTGGAGTTGAGACAGGATGCAAGCAGAGGAAAAAGGCTTTTTAAAGATCTATCCTACACATGCACACTTTTATATCACTAAATACATGCAAGGGCGTGTAAGTAAATAGTGACCATGACCAAAAGCTGAGAAAATATCAACCAATTTTAACAAAAATGTCAATATGTAATAGGTGTTGGAGAAATTAAAAAAAAAAAACATAAAACAACCAAATAAAAAACCCCCAACCCAGCACAAAGATTTTAATATGCAAACAGAAATACCTGACTTTGCACCGTATAGCCAGTATTCATTATGAGTCCAGGAGCACTTTCATGGCAATTGTTTGGAGGATCATATAAATATGTTCGTGCTCAGTTGGTTAGAGCATGGTGCTAATAATGCCAAGGTCACAGGTTCGATCCCCATATGGACTATTTACTTAGGAGCTGGACTCAATGATCCTTCTGGGTCTCTTCCAACTCAGACTATTCTGTGATTCTATATCAAAACCAGAGTAAATCCAAAACACGTCTGTCAGTTTGCATAGGAAGACAGTCAAGCTGTCACTGATTGTGAGGAAGCTCAGAAGAAAACAAAAGAACAATATCAAAAAAAGAAATCAGGAAACACAGAAAAGAGTAAGAAAAAATAGGTTTGCACAAGCAAAGAGCACTCACAATGTAAAGCTGAATTGAGAAGTAGTGAAGTCAGACAAGCAAAAATTAATCCTTTCTCACTGCTAGGGACAGCTTGTAGAAGAAAGCATTACATTTTATCAGAAGGACTTGGAAAAAAGGGCACATTTCAGTCACACAAGCCCCTTTTAAAGCCCCTTCTCACTGACATGTCAGGCCTATGCCCAGAGGGAAGTCTGAGGTGACACAAGTAGTAGTGCAGGGAATACTTTGAGATTTTTCCTCAATGTATTAGAAATAACTATCTAATTGAAGAAAAAAGTCCATATTTCATATATATTTCATATATACATATGCAAGAACTGAGCAATAAACCATGCTTGATTTAACCCCACAGACCCACGTTCTTAACTGTTTTTCCTATTTTGCTTCCCTGCTGGCAGTTGCATGATTAGCACACAATACTCTGTAGGCCAAAAACCTAGTCTGCAAAGATCTTTTGAAATATTTAACATATACTAGTACTATGTAAATAGTAATAATACTTCAGTGGCCTTTTCCTACTCTGCATTTCAAATATATTTATTATGAGCTAGACAAATAGTGCAGGACTGTAGAATTCTGCCTCCGCATTTCTCATCTTCCTCTTCCAATTTACCAGAGCAATGACAAAACAGGAGGTTTTGCTCCAAGCCTTTAACTCTTGCAGCACAGATTCTCATACTGTGTAGGTCTCTGAACTGGAGGATCCATCTTTTGCATAGGGGCAGAAACTCATTTCCTTAATCAATTTGGAGACAATCAGAAGCCTGCCCAGTGACCCACATTGCCCAAGAAACTGCAGCAGCAGCAGAGGCTACAGAGGCAGCTGCTTTCAGGCCAGCAACAGCATGCTCAGCATGAACAGACTGTACTAAGATTTTTCTCCCACACACAAAACCAAACTGTTCCTGTGCCCCCTTTGTGCTGACGGAGCCTGTCTCTCAGTCAATGAGCAAGTCGCTATTTAGAAAATTATTTCCCAACCTATTTTGGAAATCCACAATCATGTACAATTGGCAGCACTGGCGAGTATTCAGCGGCGATTTCAAAGGTTCTTTGTCCTGGGGAGGAGACCGGACCATTCACCAGCATGCCGGCAGAACTGCTGAGTACACAGCTGGAGCATACGTGGGGGAAGGGAAGTGGTGTGTGATTCTGCAATTATATCTGTTAAATGCATACAGATTGAAGAATGATCACTTGGCATTTCTACTATTTTGCAAGTGAAAACTTTCAACACATTTGCCAGAAGTATTTGGCTGTTTTTTCTTGTAAGGGAATAGAAGATCAGTGCAGAGAAACGTTAAGCCATGTGGACATGCCTACGTAATTGGTTCTTTCAGCCCCTCGCAGCGCAAATGACTTGCAGTAACACGCTCCCATCTCCTTACTAGTTAACAGTCCAGTCCCGGACAAATACATCAAGCAGAGATAGAGAGGAAAAAGCTGTGGACAAGATTAACCACACAAGCTTGGCTTTTCACAATGCTCACATTTTTTCTATTGCCCAGCTGCTAGATATTCAAGAGAAAACAGGGTGTACTGTAACAACTGCTACAACAGGCCACAGGAGCATAAATCCAGTAGGAACCCTTTCTGTTTGGCTCCTCACAGGGCTCTCACTTGTACTACAAAAAATGTCACTTTGATGCCCTGTTTGCATTCCATTTCCAACAACAATGAGGAGGATGGAGGTCTCTGGTTTCTATGACAACCCAGATGGGCCACAACACAAGATACTTACAAATGTTCAACTGCGGGGATGCCAGATCAAATTAAGCTAGCGTTTACATTACTTCATAGAAACTAAAATAAAAGAAAAAACCCAAACAAAACATGAATGTCAAAGCAAGGATGACATTTCCTTGGTACATTCCACAAGATTTCTAAAAGTAGATGGTAAAGAAAGGAAGGATTTTTCCCTATGAAAATAAATAATATTGTCAACACAAGCAAACTGAACCCCTCATTTACATGAGTAAATGTTTTCATTAAAACTAGACTGCTAGAAAATTACCATAAGACATTAAAAGCAAAAAGCAGATCCCAAAACATGATTTTATCAATTTACTTAACTCATTATGAACTGACAAATTTGTAATCCACTCTTTTGTATGGTTTGTTTAATTCCACAATTTGTATTTTGTGATATGGTTCAGTTTTTTGTTGTTTACCCCAATCTGGTATTTTATGACATTTTGCAAAAGACACTCAGATGTAGAAAATACCCCATATTTTATGTCAGGAAATTAAATTAGTAACAGTGAGTTATTTTAGTTAACATTAACAAAACTACAAAAACATTTAATGTGTGCTCTTACTAATTTAAAGGTCAGGTGATCTTACTTCTCAAAAGCATTGATTAACTCAATGTCCTGGGAAGGCAATTGTAATAGGCCAGCCAGTTTAGGCAACAAGAGTAAAATGTCTTCTGAAGAAACATCTATAAAAGCTTTTTGTAAGATTTTCAGATGTGACATATGTAGATATGGTTCCCAAAACAAACCAAGTTAAAGAATTTCTTAATAAACATGTATTTTTAGGTATATTATTTTGAAAAATCTTCTGCTACAAGTTAAGGTATTGTCTTTCTATTTAGTCACTGTCCTTTTTCAAGTTACTCTCCATTCTTTTATCCAACTTAATGACCAGGTAGTTAATAGCATTCATTCAATATGTGATAGCCAGCAAGGCTCATATTACAACAGATAACCATAGACTTTAAAGGAAGGGAGAGGGAAGAGAGAAAGGCTTAACAGCTGTGCCTAGTCAAAATCACCCAAAATTAGAGGGACTGTAACATTTAAAATTGGAACACAGAACCTTAAAATCTGGGTCTGTGCAGCTGTTGTAACACTTTATTTAAAACTGCAGACACTCTCTCTTCATAAATCGTTCCCCCCTGCAGCACTGCTACCCAGTACTATTTACAGAAGGACTCCAGTCTGGCTTGCAAGTGCCACCTCATCATTCAGGAGCGCCTGGTGCTGCCAGCTGAGAACAACCACCCCTCACACGGGTCGGCTGAGCCGCCTGCTGGTGCCTGAGCCGCTCCTCCTGTTCAATGCACGAGCTAGGACCTCGGAATCATGGAGCTAGAGAACATGCCCAAGGTGGGCTCTGAGACACCCAGGTTAGCACCTGCCCATCACCTGCTCCTCAGCAATCCTCTTTCACCCCAAACCCTCCCATTCAAAGCCGTTTCCCCTGACAGCGTGACAGCCTGATGCTCTAAGGGCTCTCACTGTTGCTGACAGGAGCACGGCTGGCACGTGGCACGGCAGGCTGAGGCTGAAGAAAAGCTGCCTGCTCTGCTGTGTTCCCTGACTTGTGCAATGGCAAGCGGAGCCAGGGAGACACGCTGCGGTGATGGTAACAGCATTTCAGGTGAGTGATGCAGGGATCTGGAAGGAGCTCCCGCAGAATGACCAGAGTGCCTCAGTACTGCAGGGGGAAGAGCTGGGGCTGAAATTACACATCTTTATAAAAATTAAAATACCTGACAACACTGTGGGAATTAGCTGGAAGTGACAAATTAGGATGCAGAAATGTGACTAAGGACACGAAGATGCTTGGTTAGCCTTAAACTTGGACTACACTGCCTAAACTTCAGATAGACAGCTGGGGCTGTGCTCCCACATCATATAATTGCTACCTGTGTTTCACATATAAAGTGAAAGACAAGGAACAGCATAATGAAAAAGAGAACTTGCAAAGTGCTAATACTTACTAAAATTATAACAGTTTAACAGGAAGAGCAAAATGGACTGGAAGTAAGTAGGAAGGAGCTGTAAGTTGCAAGGGATGGTAGTGTTGCAGTGAAAAAGTTGCTTGATGTCATACAGTCAAAGTTACTTTAACCACAATTTAATGTAAGTATCAAGAGACTGGGACGAATAACCAGGCCAGTGGGTTCCTCTCACAAAGTCTACTGCCAATCACATACTGCACACATTTCAAAGCATGAACTTCTACTCTGCAGTGATACTGCACAGATTAAAGTTGTGTTTGCAAGTTGCACAGTATCTGCTATTGCACTGGGTTGTTCAACTATAAATTCCACGCAAGCACAACAGCATAACTGATTAGTAACCCCTATAAGGTAATTTGTACCTAGGATGGTATTCAACTCTTATAATACTGTAATTAAAAAAAAATAATCTCTTGCACTATCAACTACACAAACATACTGAGTAAGTAATTCTGGGCATGTGACCTGTCTTCACAAATTCCAGACAGTTTAGACTACTTTTCACACAGCTGAAATGAGAAACCCTGATCTGACTCCCTAGACAGAACATCTCTTCCTCAACTCCACAAGTCCCTTACTGCTCCGTTACTTGTATGCATACACTGCTGTTTGACATTATAACTGAATCTGTCCACCCCACTCATCCTCCATTTCGCTGACAGCAGCAATCACTTACAGATGTGTATCCTGTTGCTAGCACATGCAATATAATGCTGCACCTCTGCCCTTGCTGACATTCACTGTGTTTCACAAATACCACCCACATCTTCCTCTCCGACTGACAGTTTTCAGTTAAAACTGAGTGACTGTTCTCAATGTGTTCATAGCTTGAAATGTGCTTTTTCCACTTTGCAACTACAGAAGACTGGTGTTCTTGATTGTAATTTCTTAGAATCAAAGATATTATCATTTCCTTTGCCACAGTGACAAGATTCACAGGCAATCTCCTATGGTCTATACACAACTTGCTTGGTTGGTTGGTTGTGAGCATAATGGAGAAACAAAGGTGTTATCTCATAGAGCATCTAGGAAATCCCCTTAAAACAGTTCTGCTATATGATCCAGCTAAATATTTTAAACTTTGAATACTGTTTTGACTGACTTCAGGTTAATACCAAAGCAGTTTCAAATAATTCCCACAGACTAGCTCCAGCATCAAAGAAGCCCTAACACTGAGTTTTGCTGAACTTAACTTTTTGCAGGGGGTCAAGATACTATTGTTAAACCTGCATAAATATTTCTATACAATATTGCATTGTAACATATTGAGTTTCAGCCAGAACTTACACAGTTGGGGGGGGAAGAGGAAATGAAAAAATGTAATCTCTCCCAGATTATTAATGTACACAAGACTAGAAAACTACCAAGTATCTCTAGACTTCCAGCTTTTCCAATGTCCTGACTCTATGACTATACTGAAATACAATCATCTGCACAAGAAACTAAAGCAGCATGTTTTTCAGCAGCTGGTAAATGACAATTTTAGAACTGAACCAGTAATATCAGTCTTGAAGATGCATAAGCAATGAACTAAATAACCTCTGTTAAATTCACATCTAATAAAAACAGATAACATATATCAAAGTTTGCTGAACAGAATAGGATGGAGCTGATGAAAAGCAGGTAACTTACCTGTTTCTAACAGGCTTTTTACAGGATATAATAACATTATATAAATATAATATAAATATAATTTTTAGGATATAATAACATTTATAACCCCCAAAATAGCTAAAAGTAAGTTTTTCCATGCCAAAACATTTAAATGATTGCATCTGTAAAACACATACTTCTTCTGGACCTGTCATCTTTCCGAGGTATCACAGATATGCTCACGTTTTCACTTACTTGAAGTCTTAACAATATTGATATCAAACTGATGTTCTTGTTTTCAGTTATACAGAGTCTTAACAACACTGAGTGAATAAGTATTTTTGTAAGACAACTAAATACTTTTGCTGCTGCATTTTCTTCAAAAGTCAATTAGAGTATCAAACACTTCTGCCTATTATTTTCTGCTTTTGTACTTTTTTCCAAATCTACTCAATTATACAGTGTATGTGCACACTGAAAAAACATGTTCTCCAAAACTTTCCTCTACAAATGTTTCTGTATTAATTTTCAATTAATTAGGCTTGGAATTACAGTCAGAGTAAGAAACCTGAATACTAAAATTCTGGCAGTAAAAAACAAGCACTGAAAATAAACTCATGCTGTTCAAACTAGCGGCTGCTCCATGCATCTCAAAGAATTTGCACTCCAGGATGTTTGCACTATAAGACAAAAAATTTACTTTAACAGAACATGGAAGTTATTAGCAAAAATTCTGACATCCTCAAGAACTGGTCTTCAGAGAAATTACCTATTTAATGCACATGAGTAGGTCTTTCACATTAACCCCATCCCTACCTCGAAAAAACAACAAAAAAAGTGCTAAGTTTTGCAATTTTTTTAAATTTGCTGAAACTGCTACAGAACAAAAAACTCCAAAACCTCACCAATTGACCGTAGAGAGAATTAAAAATAATGGATACTGCAAAAAACCAAACTAAATTAAAACAACGCAAAAATAAACAAGAGGCATCTGTTCTACTTCACTTTTCCTTGTGGCCAAACGACCACCATGGCTAGCAAATCATCTAGTTGTTAACTCTGTTCTATAAATCTTCCTTCTTCTTGGAAGATACTGAGAAAATTCCAGTTTCAACAGAGTTTCGAGCTGCACTTTCTAAAATGATAACAAACCAGAGAAACCAGAAGCTTACAGCCAGTTAGGTACGTCATTAAACAGCGGCAGGCTCCAGGCGCTCTCACGCAGTCATTCGGGTGTCCCCAAGCGCCGAGGAGGCAGAAACGCCGTCCCGCCCAGGCGGGAGGCTCCGCGGGCGCCGGAGCCGGGAGGGCACGGCCGCCATCTAGCGGGGACGGCGGCCGCTCCGCCTTCCCTCCCTCCCTCGGCTCTCATCACGCACCAGCGGAGATCAAAGTTTGCAGCAATAGAAAAAGCGCACCACCACTGTGAACTTAAATTCCCACGAGATTTTTCCGATTTCAAACCCCACCTAAAGCTGTCTGCAGTGAAACTGAAGCACCTCTGTTACGCTGTAAAGTTTTCATTCACGCTTATCTCCTAACAAAACTGTTCTAGATTTAACTCCACAGTCAGCACTAAACCTCTCTTGTGTGACATTATTTACTCCTAATGCACATTATGGCATTTGCATGGGCTCTAACAGAAGACTGAACAAGACTTTAGAGACTTCCATTGCCAATCCCATTCCAGCTGCTGTGCACTGCTCCAGTGGTTCATGGCAGCTGGAAAAAGCCAGTGGGAAGAGCAGCCCAGGCACCCCACCAAGGCCTGGGCCCCTTCCTAGATGTGGCACAGCTGGCACATGAGCTTGGGCACTTCTCACTGCCAGGCACAACCAAAGTTGAACTTTATATCCACTCTCAGACTTATCCACCCTTGTGGCCAATGGAGGTACAGCCAAGCAGGTGTTCAGCAAAAGGCTTTCAGGCTCCTCCAACTTAGAGCAAAGGCTGGTCCAGTTTCATCTGTCCTCAAATAAGAAGAACAAAACCAAAACAAACACAGACATATATATATAGGAAATGTGAATAAATTAATATTACAAGAGATCTGGTTCTGCATTTCTACGAATCATGGCAAAGTATGATTTACAAAATCACAGAATACTCTGAGTTCGAAGGGACCCACAAGGATCATTGAGTCCAACTCTTAAGTGAACACCCTGTACGGGGATCAACCCCGCAACCTTGGCATTATTGGCACCCTGCTCTAACCTGCATTATGTATGAAGATGGATGCTTGATGTATGCCGAGATGCCTGAAAACAGATACTAATTTCCACGTGTTCCTAACAGCAATCTGCCTGGCCACATCCATGCACATAAAAGGTTTCACACTCAAGAGCAGCAGACACCTCTACTTCTGGCTTGACAGCCAGGACGCTAACAAGCACCACTCAGAAATGTGTGCCAGTGCCAGCTGTCCGACAGGTACTCCAGACCTCTCCAGTATCACACATTTTAATGTTTCAGATCTTGAGTCAGTAAGTCCCCTCGACAGGCAAAGCCACAAAGCAGAAGTTGAGAAAAAGGGTGTTCTACAAAATATATGGCCTTAAGGAAGGTGCGGTGAACTCTAAGGCAAGGAACACTCACTCAATGCTATTCATGTTTCTGTTCAGTTCTAACATTTTTTTATTGAACCTGGACACAAAACCATTCAACCTGTAAGGGTGACAAATTATTTATTTTGCCTTATAAATGAATTAACATAGATTGCACAAGGGTATTTCTTCAATACCAGACATGAAACACAGTCCCAATACAAATGAAAAAAGACCCACCCAGTCAGCATTTAAGTTGACAGGTCAAATCCATATATTTGACTGTCCTGCATAAAACCACAGCTCTAATCTGGTGCTTCTACTCAAAATAGGAGGAGTTCTAGGAAATCCAATGCACATTCAAACATTACTTTAAAAATAGCTGTACTTTTGGCAAACACATCAACAAATTGCTTTTGTTACTTCTCCCACTATTCCATCAACTCCGTCAAGACAGAGCCATGCTGAGAGCTAATGAAAGGCCCTTGTTTCAAACCTTCCTGTAATCCACTTGCACGAGGACAGAAATTATCATATCTATTATGGCACCCAGTAGCAAAATCTGTTGTTGGTTGGTTCTTGGGTTTTTTCCTTAGTTTTCTTTCATAAATAACTGTCAGATTTAATATACATGAATATTTTCTAAAAAAAATCATCATTGACAAAAATACCATAACTGAAATTACATGGACATACAACAGAAGACAGGTGTTGGAAATTTCACTCGCTTCTCATGTATTTTGATGATGTCCCACACACCGTATGTCACTGTGTGTGGAGGCTGAGATGCCGCCCTCCTCTGTCCCAGCAGCTCTGTGGGAGCAGGAGCCCAAGGGGCTGACGGGTCAGCAGAAACTCCAGCATTGCAAAGAACAAGGATTGATTTTTCTCAATTCCACAGTTCTGAGATTAATCTGCTGCTCCCAAACTTTATAAATAAAACAGTTAAATGTATCCAGGCACTTAAAAAAAACTCCTCTTTTCCTCTCTCTTGACGTTTTTGCACTGTTTCCAGGGAAAAAAAACCACAACTTCCAGTACAATTGTTTCATATACTAGAGACTTTAATCCTAACTAGGTCTTCTGGCTGTTTATATTATTAAGCAAAAATAAGCCTTTAAAAGTTGGAAGAATTGAGTTAAACTGATATTGGTGAATACATAAAAGATTGAAAACATCAACCTTTTTATCCTTCAGTTTAGGTTTGAACATGTAAGGAGGAATATGCTACAAAAAATTCAAGATAAAATTAGAATCATGTGAAAAGGAAGTTTAAATAAGGAAAGTGCAAAGATGAACTTAGCTAAAAATAACAATGTAGTGATTAAAAAAACGTATCAGAACACATAGAATCAAACAGAAATGTAAGCATTTTTCTGTTTCATCTCCACAAGAACATCTCTCTACTTAAAACAGAAGCACCTTTTTAAAAAAGCATGGAAACAGAAAGAACAGAGGTTTTAAAAATGAGAAAGCCAGATGTTGAACACAGCACTCTACTAAATTTTCCGGGATACTGCTGGAAATCACTGATTGAAGAGCCTTACTCCAACAATCTTGTTTCAGGAAGCTGCTGTTTTTGTTCTAGTACATTACTGACTTTCTGAGGTGTTATTAATAATTAAACTTTTCTTTTAAAATTACTCATTAATATTAACTTCGTCTAAAGTCTTCCTGGAACCTAATACTTTTAAGGAAAATAAAACAGTAAAAATACACTAACCACAACAGTTAAATAAAAGAATGCGTTTAATTTGAGAAAGAATCTACTTCTTGTAAATTCACTTTCCACAATTCATACTCGGCTATACAGCAATAAAGCTGTACAAAAGATGTTTTTAGCCTTCACTTTTTACACCTAGGAGAAATGGAAAAGCAATGGCAATTACCAACCCAATCTCCATCGCTGCTTTTGCTTCCTCTAGACTAATAGAGAGATTAAGAAAGCAAAAACTGCAGGTGAAACCACTGCATATAAGCCTCAAACCTAAAAGACTAGCAAAGTCATTTGTCACCCCTTGCATGTGAAATGTGAGGAATAATCATTACTGAACTGGATCCAAATGAATTGTACAAGAAAAGCCACTCTAGCTCCTGGAGCTACTGAGTTCCAAGTTACTTTACTCTTACTTTTCTAAACTTTTTTCCTATTGCCTAGTGCAGCAGAGCTCCACATCGTGGAACCAAATGCCTCATCCTGGCTACATACACACAGACTCACATGACCATGCTGGGGCAATCTCTGTACACTACACTTAGGGAGAGCTAACACAAAAGAAGTATTTACAACACCTGGAGTCCCATCAGTCCAAATCTGCCTGAAGGAAATCCTGAAGAGAAAGAATGCCTGAAATCACATCTTTTCTGCACACTTAGGCATCTACCCAGATTACTCCGGCAACGCGTGGCTGCACATGTCCTTGTGGTTGGAGAACTTGCTCAAAAAGTGACAGATGACATTCATTTCCCCGTTCAGCTTAAGATAATACAAAAGTACATCTCTTTTCCCCAAGAGCTTTCTAAGCCAAGGACACTTCTTATCTCCCCTTCTCTGCCTCAGTGTAGAAACGTACCCAAGATTTACAGGGATGGAGCAAGAAGGGAAGAGGAAGTATAAAGTAGAGGGATTTCTCCTGAGAGAGAACGATGGTTCCAGCACTAGCATCTGTTCATTTTAATTTTGTGTTTAAAATCACCAGATACCATACATAGGAAGTATTCCCATATAGTCTGGCTTATCAGGACTCCCCCCCTTCCACTTCCCTGCACACAAACTAAAAAATTCCGTCTTCCGCATTCATTCAGTCACTGCCACATCTCCTCCCTTGGAGTGAACAAAGCTCTGCAAGACATCCCAGAGGCATATTGCTACCCAGATTCTACCAAGAATCACACGCAAAGGGCTTCTGCCAGGTTTCAATGTAGTGGGAGGGACCATCTTAAAGCTCTATGGGGAAAAGCTGCTTGTTACCTACAGGTTCTATCTGCTTCACTTGAAGAATCAATTAAGTCAATATCATTCCTCAGTCTTGTTTGGATTCCTTTATTAACTTCTGTATCAAATAGTTCTAGCATTTTTATTTTACTTTCTTCTTGAAACACTATATACAAAGCAATGAAAAATTGCATACAGAATGTACTGAAGAGAACTCTTAGAAATTCTCTAACATCACAACTCAGAAATTCTGGTCTGCAAAACTCTACCAACTATAAGCAGAAAACAACTGTGTTACAACATGCAAAGCGTAAAATTGTTTAAAGCTGTTCAAATAAGTCTCAGAGCCTTTTTCCTTAAAAATATTTTCTACCCTCAGTTGCCTCAGAAAAAAATTAAAATGAGGTTGTTATTTGTGGATAATTACACCTTAAGACTACAAATATTTTTCCTTGTTTCTTACAGAGAGGAAAAAATGCTACAAAAAATGACAGCTTCTAGCAAATAAGCACTGTCAGATGAGTCCAATGGGCTTTCTCATTTGCATTTTGCCTGTAACAGAGTTACTGAGAACTCTCACATAACACACGCCACTAACTGCTGTTTCTCCCCTTCAAAAATCTTCTTTCCAAACCAAAGTAGAAAGCCAAAGTATAAGCAGTAGCTTTCAGGAGAAGCTACTAGAAAATTATGAGGCCTGTCTGTACAGGGTGGCTGACCAACAGGCCACGACAATTCCCTCTGCCATTCAAGCTGACGAGCAGCAGCTGTTGTCCCTTCTCAAGCCGTACAAAATTTCTTCTGAAATGTCTATCATATCCATTAGTATTTTTTTTTAACTTTTTCTAAAAGTACCTTGTAAAGTTCATTGTCACACTGAAGTGAATTCCAGTATCAAGTCCATACAGCACATACAGAATCCACTTAAATCAGCTAAAGGACTCCCAAACCCATATGCGGACTAGGAGAAATCCAAATACTGCCTTTTGATAATTTATAGCACATTTGTTGCACGTTTTGGATTCTGAAACACACTGTACTAACACACAGTTGCAGCAGAAATTACTGCAGTTCCCCAAACAACGATAATGAATGTTTGTGTGTACTTATGCAGATGCTCTGTGCAACTCCAGGTAGACAATGTGAAGCAGTAAGAACAGTAACTGGATGCATGGCAGCAGGATAACATAACACCTTCCTTTTCTTCATCTCTAGTAACCAGCAGGTGTCCAAGCCTGCTTCTCATGGAGATGACAAATTACAATAACATAGTTCAGTCCAAGGCACTGGCAAAAGTTACAAGATTTGTCAGAACAACTGCAAAACTAACACATACCACATGTATCTGTAGCTAAAGCACATCTTCATTGTGACAGGATCCCAGTTAAAGAGTTAAAGCTACAAAAGAACAGGGAGACTAAGCAATAATTCTAAATTAAACGTCAAGAAAAATACAGAGGCCAGTACTACCTACTTTAAAGACAGCTCCTAGAGGGAAATAATGATGTTTTGAAAGCCTAGGCCTATCAGTGAATATCAACATTTTCTTAAGTTTGAACTAATGTTGTTGATACATCAGCACAGTATTATTTTTTAAAATACTCGGTTTTGAAGTTCTCCACATGGTATCAGCCATGTCCTTGATGACTAAAAATTAATATGGTTCCTTTGTGTGCACATTATGACAGACACACTGTATTGTCTGAGGGCCAGCAATTTTTCATTTTAAATAGTCGGCTTTTGCTTTAACTTCTTGCATATACAGAGAAAAGCCACTTCACATGTTTTTTAAAGCCTTCTAAAGCATTTCTGGAGTGTCAGCATTCTCATTTGCCACTAGAAGCTCTTTTTGATGAGTTCAGGACTTTGGCTTCAAATCAAGTTACATCAGAATGACATCAGCTGAATATTAATCAGGGTATATGCACAAACAGGTGTGACAAAACCATGTTGTGACTAAAATGTGAAATTCTAATTCATATCAACCACCTCAAAGACTATCCATTTAAGTCCATCCAATAAAAAATCCAGAAGAACCTATTGAACATATTGAAATGAAAGAAGTTTTCACTAAAAACATCATGCACTGTAGAATCATCCTCTTGAAAAATCAAACAGCAAAATGTAAACTGTGAGGTTAGCATAATTCCAGTATGGAGAATCACCTTCACTTCTGGGTGCTGATGGCAAGGCTGTGGTTACATGCTGCTATTATACACGGCTACATTACTGGAAAGTTCAGCCTGGTTGCTACTCATTTCTTCAGTTCTATTTCAACTGTGGCTAGAAAAAAACACACATGACACAGGCAAGGCGAGGAGGTAATCCGCCAGCCAACAGAATAGTAACAACCTACAATGTTGCAGCAAAAGCACAATACTGTTGACCTTTGCTTTTAACATATCTCTCTCCAGGTATGCAGATAAAGAAGTGAACATCCACTTCTGACACGGGGTGGATAAAGCAGTGACATTACGAACAAAACAGATCATGTGGACAAAGAGAGACTTGGGCAACGCTGTTGCCCTCTGTGACTCCTAGACACAAAGATCTGTATGTACTACTACACTATCAGATGAGTTAAATTAAAATCTAAGGATACGTTTTATTCATTAAGGCATACAGGAAAGTTTGTGAACTTTGATTTTCATTTTTTCCTTTAAACAGAAATATTTTTATTTAAACAGCTGAGTTTTAATATTTTCTGAGTTTGTATTTCTTTGTAACTTTGTAGAGAAAAAGCTGGTTCTCACTGGCAGTTAATCTATAAAACAATGCAACAAACAGTCACTAAAATGTTTACCTACTTTTTTTAAACTCAGATCAATATAATTTTAAAGTAAAAATAAAGCTAAACATACATTTATTCAAATCATGCACATATACACTGCTATGTTCAAAAAATATTTCATGTTACTAGACCTTATTGTTTTAATCTCTGACTATAATTTGTGGCAAGAAGAATATTAATATTGTACCAGAACATTATACATTTTAAAGAAGATCAGTACAAGTGTATTGAATGTGTTGTGTATTTGAGGGGAATGGAAGTTTATCAAGGATTGATTTGCATTTAAAACAGATGTATTAAACAGAGAAGGACCATCTGATAAGACAAAATCGAACTGGTTTTAGTAAACATGTCCTTCAATATTTTCTTCTGCTGCTTTTTACTTAGAGATTAAGATAGAAAACAGTTTCTTCACCATTGTTTTTCAGCTCTTTATGAAGCAATTATAAACCAAAATCAACTGAATACACATAAATGAGGAAATATGCTCTTTACTGGCAGAAGGGACTACTACTATCATAATTCAATTTAACACATACACACAATTTCAGCAGTGTACCACGTGATTTCCATGAGGCGGTTCATTTGAGTTCTTTAGGATGTCAGAAACAACCTTGTACTGTTTAATACTATCTTTATGAAAATTAGATTTATTCAAATTGAAGCAGGGCATGACATTGATTTGCAATAATTTTATGTAGGTGCATTTTAAAATAAAAGGAGATATTTAAATGAACAATCTTTTTCTCTTGGCTTTTTTTTTAATTATCAACGGCTAACTACTCATCATTGAATACTACACATTTATTTATAGGATGAACAAGGCAAATACCTAATAAAGCACAGTAATACTGCTGGCAATATTCAGGCCTTTATATAATGTTTACAAGCATAGTTAATCTTCACAATAACCTTGTAATGTTGGTAGGGAGTAAAGTATTCATTATTCTTTAACTCCACATATGGGAAAACTGAAACACAGAGATCAATTTAGGAACAAGAATCAAGTACAGGTCCCCCAAACGCAGTGTCAAAGCCTAAGCAAAAAAAGACTAATTTTAAAGGCACTAAAATCGATAAAAGCAGATGGGGCTCTGAGCCTGTGGAAACATGTTTTCTCCAGGAGTATGACTTTAGACATTTGGCAGCGTGGGCTAACATTTTTATTATATTATAATATCGTATTATTATTACTATTATATTTTTAGATTTTATTACATTGTTTTCCGTAATTAATGAAATGGGTGTCCAGTTCTGTAGCATGGTTGGCCAGGTCCTGTTACAGTCTCTAGGCTGTTATCTTACCTACATTTTTCTAATAATTAATTACAACTAGGAATGCATGTTATTTCTTCAGATATAGAAACACAGAGAGGCCTTTATTTAATACTCTGAAGAATAAAGAATTGTACAGTGTGTCAATGCCACCTTTGTCAGAATTACAGCAACCAAAGCACCAGCCTGGGACCATTTTTGCTTTGGTTTTAATATGAAGCAGGACAAAGCTGGCTCCAGACTTACACAGAGAGGACACCCTCCTGCATGGATTTCTATGGTACAGAAGTAGAAAGACTACCATTGCCTCCTTTGGCTATTCTGATTATTCACCACAGGAAAATGGTATATCCTATGCCATATTAGCTCAAGGTAAATAACTTCCTAGCAGGACATTGGTGCTCTTAATTTGTCTTCCCTTTAGGGCACAGCATTTTTTTCTAATAACCAAGTGAACAAACTTTTTCTCAGCTGCTATCTTACACATCCGTCTTGATTTTTTGGAACAAAACCTGACCTTGCTTTGGGTCAGCACTTTCCCTGCAACTTTGGTTGATTCCATCCCCCACAAACAAAAAGTTTGTTAAAATAATTACAGAAGAAACACTTCTTTGCGGATGCTGAGGGAGGAGCAGTGAAAGGAAATATATTCCAACATGCAGCTGACTTCTGTGAGCACACGGAAATGAAAAATACATGTACTTGCCCAGAGCTGGTCTGGTCTTTGTTTCTGGGCTGGAACAGATTCCTGCCAGGGACATTAAAATCCAACGAGGAAAGACGGTGCAGTAGCAGAAAGACGACACAAGGTGGTGGTCACTGAAGCACGGAGGAGAGGAAAGGGAGCAGAAAGCCTGGCTGGGGAACACCATGAAATGGGGATGCTGGCTCCAACCGTGCTGTCTATCGGGCAGGGGATGCTCTAATGGAAAGCACTTCCTTTGAATCTAAGCCAAAAACTTAAAAGCATCGGCACAGCTGCCTGCATTGTGTTACTTTAGGTTTCAAAACGGGAGGAAAAAAATCCAGAACTACCCCCTGGCTCAGTTCACAAGCTCCACCAGTTTCCCTGGTTATGCCTGGAAACTCCTACAAACACATAAGCTAGCTAAGCAGACACATACACACAAATGTGTGTGAATACTTTCCAGAGAGGATCCCTTTGGAAACGGGCATGTGTTGTACACCTGGAATTCCAAACACTAACTGCCAGCTTAAAACTTCAGAAAAATTATGTGGGTCAAAATGCCTTAAAATAAAAGCAAGGAAACTAAAACACCAAGATTTACCAGAAAGCCTTTTACCAAGCAAAAAAGGCTCAGAAAAACCAGAAAATAAGCAAAGAACCCACAAAGAATAGGAAGGAAAAATGTCAAAAATAACCCATTTCATTACTGGTGTGATTGAAAAGGTTATTAGAGGCAAACATGTAACCTTCAAAGGGAAAACTCACCCCTCACAAACCATAGGAGGAAGCATCAGTTATGACAGGTGAAATGAAAGACGGAAATAAGGAGACACTAGAGGAAATGTGAACAGCAAATAGCAGAGCTACACCAGCAATACCAAGGCACTCCTGAAACACATCAAAGCAGGAAGCCACCACTGATGGGCTGCTGAGGAATCAACGGATGGCTAAGGTCAAAAATTTGCAGAGAAAACAAAATTATGTCTTTGTAACAGGTCTTCTTCACAGAAGATGAATATACGCCTGTAACTTTATTTCTCATATATCTTGATATGATAAGGGAGATGCCAAAGAGATGATGTTGGAATCAAGATGATAAAATTACAGGAGATATAAGCACTGAGAATATATATAAAATACCATGAAAGTATGAAGGAACTTAATATGAAGGACTTGAGAAAGTGACAGAAACAGGCATTTTATATACACCACCATATTAAAATGTAAATACTATAACTATATCAACAGATGCAAAAAGAAATCCTAGAAATTACAGCTTAATCAGCTTTTCTTCAGTGTAAGTCATTTTGCTTAGCACAGACAAGCTGGTCAGCAATGACATAGCAAAATCCATCAATAAATATATCTGACATTGAAAAACTGGAATGTTTCTTTGGGAATCTCAGTTTTTACACAATGTGAAAAATTCTTTTTAAAAAAAGTGAAGATGTAATACACAAATGATACAGCACTTCATGAATTAGCAGTAAGCCTAGGATCCTGAGTATGTATTCTCCTAATTCTGATCTCAGAAACAACCAAAGTGTAATTAATTCAGTAACAGACAACACAAATAAATAAGATTTAGAAAGATTTTTGTATGAATTAGACTTACATAATTGATTCAGATAAAGTTGAGTGAATAAATGCTACAGAAAAAGCTAAGTTCTCTTAGCCCTTTTAAAAACTGAACAGCAAAGGAATATAGAAAAAATTTTAAGTAAATGATTTTTGGAAAACAGGAAATAAACTAGTTTTGTTTAATAGCTTTTAGAACTCATAGCCACAAGGTAGTGTGGTGAGGATCTTGCATCCATTTATTTAGGTATGGACACCGTTATATAAAGAAAAGACTCCTTCTACTCTTTTATTTCCCATTTGTCCCCAAAAGACAAAGTCTGATTTTTCTCAAGGGTTAAGGTACCAAATCAATTACAATTCCATAGCACATTTTGAAAGCAGGAAAGCTAATTACACTATCGCAATATATAAGAATATTTTACCTGTCTCCTTGTCAGGAGCACCCCAAACAGCAGATCAGGTCAAGATGCAATGCAAGATTCCAACCTGCTTAGCTGTATATCAGCCTGGTTAGAATAATCTTATCATGAAACAATTCCAAATGTAAAAAATTAAGTTTTTTTTAAAGATTTCGTAAGCTTGCCAGAGTTTCAGAATAAAGGCACTGGGGCTACTGGCTAGGTAAGAGGCTGGGGAGGAATGACCTTTACATGAAATCAAATCAGTTGGTAAAACTTCTGCATATGAGTGGTGAAACAAGTCACTTGGGCCTTGTGCCTCATGCAGACACCTAGGCAGAAATCACCTCCAAGTGGAATGAATGCCTGCCTTTACAGTTCCCTCATGCAACTTATAAACAGAATTGCCCTAGTGCTTAAAAAGGTACTTTTAAGGCATTACCACTGCATGTGTTTAAAATGTCAATTAAAAATAAGGAAAAAAGCAAAACATCAAACAGACTGGGAACTGTTACAGACTCATTTTCATATGCAGCCAAAATTTGTGTGATGCTCAGTCTTACCTAACATTACCATTTCAGACGGCATTCAGGACATGTAAACAAGCCTTACTACCCCAACAGGTTTGATTCATGCAAAAATTCAGTAGCAAACTGGTAAAGAGAGCTTCTTTATATGAAAGTACTACACCATCAAAATTATTTAAAACACTGAAAAATTAGTTTGGCCCATTTATTTAATTTCTTTAGAATGTGAAAAATATGCATTGCTTTAAAAACAAAATGCTTAATGTAAAAATACAACCAGTCACCACTGGTCCGTGATATGTTACAGCCCAGCACAGCACTCCAGCTACCAGCCTGCCCGATTATAAATAGGCTGCCAATCTGGGCAGCAGCAGCAGCAGCTGTCTCTCATCATTCTGCTTTCTCCCTCCATTTCTATTAGATTTCTAACACAATGTAGTGATTTCTGCATATTTTCTCCGCATCCTGCAATAGGTGTGACAAGCACAAATACATTCGGTTTTAAGATTATTCACAATGAACACAATTCTCCACTAACTTGTTCCTGTTTACCCGATTTGTATATGTGTACGCACTAACCGGGCCTGCCCATTTGCATTGTTTGCTATAAATTAAATATTTAGTATTACAATTCAGCTGTCTTTAGAGAAACAACTGAACCGCCTGCGCTACTAGACACAGGTAAATAATATATACACACCTGAACACTGAAGCCTGCAGCAACAATCACAAGATAGTCCAGTCTGTGCCTATATAATGCAAGCAACACAAACTATCCAACTCAGTGAGGTACTTCTTCAAATATCAACATAATGAAAAGCATGCTTGCAAGTCTGCCAGCTCATTTTTAAACTACATATGAAATAAAAATGAAATGATAATCAAAACCAACTTATTTCTCTGTTACGCACAGAAATGCCATTAAAATACTTTATAATAATTACCATTCTGGAGTGATTATATAAAGGGTGGCTCTCAGAGAACAATGCTTCATACAAAAAATATAATATTTTACATTTTCTTGCATTAAGTCTTTAAACTGTTCCCACTTCAACCCTTACTTTCTGTCCTTAGAAGTATTTTCTCTTGACTATGGAAAAATTACTTTTTCAGACAAGTATTAGTTTTATCTCATCCTGCTGACAAAACCATATGTTCAGATACCACTATATCAGACTATATTCTTATAAGTGACATTTTTAAGACAAAGTACACAAGTAAAAACTTTCTTTAAGGGCTGTTAATGATTATAATGCCCCAAGTAATTGGGGATGCAGTCACAATTCTTCTACACACTCCTTGGCCAAAAAATTCAAAGTCCAGTTGGTTTAGTAGCTATTTCCAGTAAAGGCATATTATTTCATTTCAATACATATGTGTTATTACACAGTCTGTACTTCAGAATTTTCAGTGTGATCAGTTAAAGACTACATTTTCTACTGCACTCTTCCTCTAAAATACTGAAATCAACATGTACAATGCACCTACTGGTGTTTAAAGTTCAAGAAAGCTGGAAGCAGATGCCCTCAGCAAAAGACATCAAGCTTCAGAACATTGATCAGGATTAATCCTATGTCTTCCTTTTTTTAGAGCAACACAAGACAGAGTTGTTTGCTTCAGACTTTTTCAGGCAAGATCCTACAACTAGAGATAAAACAGTGTTGTAGCAATAAAAAGAAACAAAAAACCCCGAAGACCCAACTACCTGCACTCTTACGTCAGTCTTAAAAAGATCATGCTGAGCTAAAATTTTCAGTAGCTGCCAAAATTTTACCATGACTGCAGTATCAATATAGGTGACACAGACAAGCAAAGAAATAATGAGCAGAACTTTTCACTTGTTCTTCAAGTTTTGTCAGTATTAAAATGTATCTATTCCTATTCCTGCCCAGGCCCTTACTGATACTACACAGAAACTCATTCCTAATCTTTGCAAGCATAATGCAAGTTCTGAGGTTATACCTGTTTAAAAGTATACCACTGGTACACAAACAACGCACTGGTTGGTTACTTTCCAGCAGCTTGGGCTCCAGCATATACCATCTCGTAATCCCCATTCCTATGTTCTGCTCTTCTGCAGATGAAAACTCCAGGCCACTTAGTCCCAAGTTTTGTCACTATCAGCTTTTAAGACATTTGAAGTATTTGATTAGCTGAGGTGCTGCAAGATGTAACTGCTGCTGGTAACGTCTTAAATTATTCTAGACATTTCTGCAGAAAGGTATCTGTCTAGGCACTTAAAGGGAGCTTGTAATATGAGCAGCGTACAGTTTATAGATACAGCAACAGAAGTTAGAGAAGGAGGAATAATAAACAGGAGTTTTTTTTGTTTTTTTTTTTAATGAAATCCAGCTCAGCTCCATAAAAGCAGCTGAGAAGTGTGCTGTTAAATGGGACCTGAAGGTGGCCAATCTAAGCACTTCTACAGATGAGTCCTGGGAGGTCACAGGATGCATAGATGATAACATGGAAGATGACATGGAAGCAACTGCCTAAGAAGCGACAGATGGATGTGTGGGAACATTAAAGAAGTGGAGCGAGTGGGGGAGAGACAGGAAACTCATCGAGGAACATAAGTAAAGAAGGGCAGAATTATATAGAACTTTGAAAGTACTGAAAAGAGCTCAAATCTGATGCAAATATGGGTGGTGAACAGTAGGGGGAATACAAAAATAAGAGTGACAATTAAATCAGCAAGCAGGAAGCATTATTTTAACAGCTACATGTTAGGAAGTGAAAAAAGTCTCTATTCCTTCTGTCATAATAGACATGTCTAGAACAGAGCTGAAGATAGTGCACTGGTTAAGACAAGGCATGAAATAAGGCTTGCTCATAGGGATTTAAAAAAACAAAAGCATGTCTTAAGATGCTAAGAAAGCACCTGACCTAGATGACTACAACCAATGGAATGAACATGTAAAAAAAAAAAAAAATCTAAAAATTGCACACCTGAATAACATAGAAACTGAAGACTGCATTGTCTGTAGCAGAAAAAGAAAACTAAGAAGAAGAGACAGAAAGAGGACAAGAAATGAAACTTTGGCCCCACTGAAATAAATATGAAAGTGTACATCAGCTTCACTACTATGTGGATTTTAAAAAATGAGATAATTCTAGCCATTTTTCAGCTGATGACATGGCGTCTGACGAACATATGAATGACTGCCTAATACTGGAAAATGGACCTGGAGATATCATGGAGAAGCAGAATAAAATATAGTTTCTAAACATATTCATATTAGTAAGATCTCATTGAATAACTGGGGAAGAGTCAAGAGGTTATAAAAGGAGCTAATTTTTTTTTTTGCTTTGCATCATCTGAATACCAAACCTCAGATATTTTTCACTATTTACATTCTAATTTTAAAAAGGACTACTCAGTTTAATTAACTCATTTTACCAATGTTTCAAAACAAGCAGACCCATATTTGTACCAGTGCAATAAAAGACTGAACACTGAAAAATTTTGCAAAATGTTTGCTCCATATTCTTTTCCAAAGAACTATAGAGCCTGGCTATAGTTTTATACTCCATTACACCTGCTGCAATCTTTAGAAAATAATTTCAAAGTTAAATAAAGACGAATTTTCCACAATGGTCCAAATGACTACAAAGTTTGTTTTCCATTTGCACAAGGTGAGCAGATAGTTGAAAATCTGCACCTTCATGGAAGTCAGCAAGTCCTAACTTTGGAGATTTATTCCATGGTTCCTCTCAAATATGAAATGGACAAACACAGGCTGACTACAAATAAAATATATTTGAGAAAGAACTAAGGCCTACAAAAAGCAAGATTAATAATTTGTTCCATAATTTTATAAAACCCCCAAACCACTATTAAAAGCAGTTTTGTTTAGGCAGCAGTTCCTGTGTTTGGAACACACATATCAGAATCAATAAAGCTGATCAAAAACTAAATTTTTTTACACAACTAGGATGCAACAGAAAAGCTGGCAAAAACCTTAGCAAATAATGTTATTTCATTAATTGCCTGGTTTAACTACTCTTAGAGATGTTGCTAATGGTGTGTTTCCAGGATTTTTCTTTTATTTTCACTTTTACATATGGACTAAATACCTAAGCTACACACTTATTTTTCATTCCCAATATTCTAAGACAATTTTTCACCAATTCAGTGGGTATTCACCCCAAAGAGCACTTCAAGAGCTGTCTCTATTTTCTGACATCTTTCCAAAAGTGTCTGAGTCTCATTTTTGGCTAAGTGAAAATTGACAGCAGGAGCAGTAAAACTGCTTAAGAACACACCCACTTCCACTATAGATCTGCATTTTTACATTAATGAAAGACATACACTACAATTCATGCCCTACATGATCATTAACAATAATAATTTTTAAATGCTCATAAAGTTCTGTTGTTGGTGTAGTTATTAAAAGCATTATGAACACTGTCACCTTTTTGCTATTTGGTATCTTTAAGAGTTAACTACCAATACTGTTCAGAATGATTGCAGGGAATGCTGCCCTGAAGGCTGCTTTGCACAGGCTGTCCATGGTTGGAGTATGTTTATGGGTTCTCCTCTGGACTGCTTCCATTTTAAGATCTATGGTTTCATTTTCTCTGACAATAGGGGTAAATTTTTTATTTAAAAAATGTAAGGCAGTTTAGAGTTCAATTATTTTATTTCTTAGTGATATTCAGAAAATACAAGTTTTCTATGGGATGCTTGATTCTGTACCAATTTAAGTGAGCAGAAAATGTATTTATTGATGAGAATAAAATCTGGGGAGGTGCTGGAATATGCTACACATTGTACCAAATAATTAGCAATACCCAAAGATAAACTCTTTGATACGTTAATTGTATAATGTAAATATTCTGGTCCATTTGGCAGATCAGACTTTTTGTAAGTTATAAAAGTTAAATCATTTTTTTGCAAACTTTAATAGTTAAATACTGGTGAATCCATCCACACAGAATTTATTCAATAAAATTTATGAATTTCTGCTTCATATCAAGGCAAATTCAAACAAACTTGTAAAGTTACTGTTCAATAACTTTGATCTATTTTTAAAATCTTGTTACTTTATTCAGCCTGCTTTAAAAAGCAGGAAAATACTTGTTGATACTTTTTTTTTTGATCCAGAATTTCTCCTCATAAATTGAAGTTAAGACTACTGTTTTTTAAAAATAAACCAAAAAAATAGACTCTCCTTCTGTAAACTTAGCTAAGTAGTATAGAAAGGTATCCTTAGAATTGATCAGAAGTGAATGTTTAATAGTAACCAATGACACTAGGGCAAAAGAGAGAGCATAAAACAACAGTGCTTGTGGCATCTAACTCCCCTGAGAATATTGTGACACATGTATAGTGTATTTAGCACTCCCATCCTATGCATCAACCGGTAAACAGGTCAGACTTTCAATACAAAAAAATTTTGAGTATCGTTTTCTGTGTCATTTTTATTCTGATGTTCATGAGTGGTCTTGAGTACACTGAAATTTCCTCAGCAAGCAGTTTAAATTGATGTGCAAGTTAGCCATTCCAAGCACTGCACCTATTAACCTACTACTTTTCTAAATTTAATTCACAAAAAATAAATCAGTCAACAGAACAGAGGATAATTCTGTTCCAGAACCACACCTGTTCACAATGTGATGTCATTGTAAACACCAGCTTACTACATTGATTTTGAGATATGGTACAGGACTGAACTGCCACTCGACATTCAACCTGTTCCTTCCCTCCGCTGACAGGGCAGCAACTTGCAGCAGAAATACCTTGGCTACTTTAAGGCAGAGCCCTACCTGCAGAGCTGCCACCCACTCATTCTTTTTCTGTCCTTCAACACAAAGCAAATAACTAAAACCCATTGCCTTCTAAGAGCTCCTCCCAGAGCAAAGGAAAGCCATCATTAAAGAGAGACAAAACAAAAACAAAGAACCAGTGGAGGACATGAAAATCTCGGTTTTTTTCCTGAAGAAGCTCAAAACTTTCTAAGATTAAGTAAATATGTCAGAGTGAAGATCAGCAGTAGATCAAATTCTATTTTCTTCCTTCCACCCTTCATTTTATAGCAAAATGAAGCATGAAAGTACGTTCCAGACTCACATGTGAAACTACTGAACATTAAGACCTTGTCCTAAGTAGGTGTTTATATTTGTAGGCTTGTCTACACAGATGGTTCTCCACCTACACACATCTAGACGGTGTCCAGACACTATGGCATTATACCGAACCAATGGGATTACAACACAATTTGCCCTTCCTTGTGTATGAGCAACCAAAGTAGCTTATAATAGTATTTTGTCCCTATTGCATATGAGACAATTTAATACTTCAAAGTACACAAACATTAACAAATTGATCTGGAAAGTCTTTTTTAAGTTAGTCTACAGAAGTAAATTCTACAAAGTAGAAATTTTACATTCTACAACTCTACATGTTGGAACAATCTTTATGCTTTCATTTTCATGCACTAGGGAATAAAATCTTCATTTTATGTGACTTCCAGCGTAATTACTTCTAAATGAATTAGTTAAAGTGAGTAAGAAAAGAGCAGAACAAGACAAACTAAGCCTATACCACAATATATTGCTTTTTCCCATTTGCAGCCTTCTTCATATGGCTGTGAATGAGCTCTCTCCTCTCCATATGTGGATCTGTAAAGCTATCTAAGTTTCAGGAGAATACATCTACAGACAAACACTGCCACACAATTCCGTGGGCTTGATGTAGTATTAAACACACACAATAAAAAGTGTCAAAAGATTCATTCCTAAAGAAAACTACCCACTTTCAAAAATCAGCAGTTTATTGTCCCAGGTGGAATATGAATATTTATATCTAAAAGCGATGATGCCAGAAGCAAACATTCCAAACAGGATTACTGATGTGAGCATTTCACTTCAGCATCCTGAAGGACATTCCTCTAATAATTTTCCTAGCCCTCAGAACTATAAATTGCAGATTAGGTGGCTATGTGGGAGGAAAACAATGAAAAATTCATCTCTCTTAGAACCATGAAATGTGCATTTAATGATTTATATCAGGCCATTTAATAATTGAATTTGCAGTAAATCAAGGGAACTGGGCAAGTTTGGGTTTTTTGCTAACAGCTTTAAACATGTTTCCATCTTTGCCATACATTAACAAAACTTTCTCACTGGGCAATGCGGTTCAGGCCAGCATAAACTTACCACTATGGCACTGATTGAAACCCATTTCAAACCTGAGATCAGTTGCTCAAGGATAGATTGATTCTGACAACTTTTAATGTGGTGTGCTTAAAGAAAAGAAGCCAAGAAACATTACATCCTACCCAAATCTCCACAAAAAAAAAATTACATCAAGACATTATTTCTATCTAGATTATGTCTTCTTTAAATACAGCAGAAAGTAAAACTAGTTTGATAGTCTTTGATCAGCCTTCTTTGAACTATCACCCTGTTGCAAGGAGGTTCAACCAAGTTTCAATTCCCCAAGTTTAATACTAATGCATGTTTGTTTGCAATGTATGTGCTGTTAAAATGTTGCATCTTAAAATGTTTAAATTACACTTAGCTTAGAATTGGTTTTAACTGCTTTTGTTGGGACAGGAGCAGGGGTCCTGCAGAAGCTCTTTCTTCCCTTCCTTAAATTCACTATTTAAGTAATGCACTTGCACAAACATTACTGCCTAGTGAAAGAGCTCTTACTGCCTTCCCTTGGAAGACCAGAATATATCTGAAAGTTTTTCCACATACGATTTTCCACATATAAAGGATTTTAAAAAAATACAATCTTTAAAAAGACATGATGTTAAAAATTAGAAGACATACCATTTGTATATGTATATGTATACCATATGTATAGCTATATGGACAGCAGTGTGCTTCCATGTCCATGCCCATGTGTGCAGTATCAGAAGGCTTATATTTAATAGTAATGTACCTCTTTGCATACTCTAGGTAGTTTGTAAACAGAAATTAATGTATCTTCAGCTACTTAGTCACTTGATGAAATACTCTGAGCCATGTTTAATTGATCAGGGATCTGGCACAGGGAAGCAAAAGGCTTTTGTAAGATCATCCAGTGAATGACAGGAAAGTAGGAATTAGAATTCAGAGCAGTTCCTAACTTCCAGACTATGATTTTTTTTTACCTACTCACTGAACAGAACGTGCTGCAAATGTGTTCTGTGAAGAGAGAATATGGTGAAACAGTAAGGAGAAAATACAGATGGTAAACGTCTTTTTTTCCTCCTCTTTTTTATTTTAAACTTCATAATTAGAATGACCAAAATTGTAGTGACCTCTTCCCCCCTTCCTTTCATGAGTACCCTCTCAGTTCTTTCCTCCTTCCAAGCAACTGAAAATCATCCTCTGAGCAGCTGGGATGCTTTAGGGTGAACAATACAGATCAACATATCACAAGTGTAATTAAATTTTAAACCAGCCTTTTAGGGGACACTAGTTAAACAGAAAGCCCTTTGTATTTTTATCACTTCAACAGCACTAGAAATCAAACTTTCAAATTTGATTATCCCTGGTCTGAAGGCTTTCCACATTACAGAGCATCCATGTGCCCTTTCTGCACAGCCATAGAGTGCTTAAATGCCCTTTTTCACAGTATGTGGGGGAATACCTCCTGCCTCTTTTTACTGAAGCTCTTTTGACTCCTCAGTCAACTGTGTAAAACGTGGAAGCATTCACAGATGGGATGAAGACGCATGTAAGTTACAGGAAAACACTGCAGATCTCATGTTATTTATTGTACATCCTTAAATACAAACTGACATCTGCCAGCTCACAGTTAAGCGAAATTCACACTTGAATCCACATTTCCAGTGAGCAACCTAGTCAAGAATTAAATTATGTCACACAACATGTATATGTATGGAAGGTAATAGGACTCAGAATAAATGTTTACATGCAAGGGCCATCCCTGTTAGAGCAGGACAGTCCCCCCATAGCCACTGTCACACACAGGAACCAAAACAATCAGCAGCCACAGCTGGCCCAGCATGAATGTGCAGGTAATACCACTATCAACATAGCAGAGACCAAAAGGAAAGGCTTGGTGGAAATTTGAAACAAGGCTAAAATTCACACTTCAAGCTGGACAGAAGAAAAGCTTTCATTTCCACAGCACCACATCCTTGAAGGCGAGATAAGCACTTTGCATATTACTGCTGCAGTTTGCTAGTATGACTGGCATGCAGATTCAAGCTGATGGGAGTAGGGGTACTCTTGCTATATCTCAGTTACTGTCTTCTCACAGGTAACAAATACCTACTAATTGCTGATAGGATTTCAGGCCCTAATACAGCTTGCTTTTGTGTTTTCTACAGTAAGTGGTATGTCCTTCCCACTTATAGAACTTGCCTACCCTTCCAGATACACAATAGAAAGAAACTACAAAAAGCCATTAAAAATCTATCACAATAGACTACTATGTTATTCAAAAGTGGTCAATTAAAAACATGAGTCAAAAAAAATACTGTCCAATACTTAATGGAGACTCTACTGCAGCAGCTAAGGTGAGTTTCAAAGCATGCCAAATACAGTGAAAGTTTGGTGTGTGCATTTGTGTAGTTTTTATAGAAATAGGACTGGAAAACTCCTGAGAACTAACTGGGTTAATTCTGCAATAAAAATACACACCAAAAGAGTTATATTATTTCTTTCATTAAACTCCATTAAACAGAAGCAGCATTGCTACTGTTTTTACTTATTTCCCAGGGTTTGCATCTTGTCTTCCTCTAGGATGTCATGCATCTGTATGTTAAGAGCACAAGTCAGTCCTTTAACAGGTACTTGTATGAGATTATGTAGTTACTAGAGAGTTTCAAATGCTTGAAATACCAAAGAACATTTCTAGGTTATTGAAGTTTTCATCTATTACTGTTGTTCCTAAAGTAACGGCTTAAAAACTGACTAGTTTTTACATACAGTGGTAAGCTGTGCCTTTCTGTGGTTACCTATTTTATCCGAAATCCCCAATTTCTGCAAGCTTTACTAGCATTCAGCATGACGGATTATGAAGCCACATGCTACCCCATCATCTTTCACTGTGTTTCTCGGAGGCTCTCTCCCTCTGTACAGCCTGCACAAGACTCTGTGTTCTGCAGTCAATTCACACACCTCACTGAACAGCAAGAGCACATATCTAGGCCCACAGCAGGGGGGTTAATTAAGTGTATAAGGGACAGAGCTGGCTCTAGAATGATCTTTTACATGTACACAGAGAATAAACTGACATTCAGGGGAAAATGCAGTAAGCTTTGTACTCCTCACATTCTCATAAAAAAACACAAATTTAAAAAAATAAATACAAGTTTAGCAGCAGCACTAGACTATACCTGAGTAAGAAAGATCCCATCTGAAACACTAACAATGGAACACTCAGTTTAAGACTCTTTTCAGACTCGAATACGACCTTGCAGATGGATAAATGAAAACATTCATCTCCTTGTCATAGTGCCTGTCCAGATCTACTGCATTTAATAAAGGTTGGATGCATGGGAGAGAGCCATTGATTGCTTATTTTCACATTAAGTTAGCAGACAATACAGTAACAAAAAATATTTGCATACAGCACCCCTCCTTTTGGTGTTAGTGGCAGCAGAGCTGTAGCAATGTTAATGCCCTGGAAAAGTTTTAGGAAAAAACCACCAGTATTTTCAAAACATCTTACTAAAACGCTGCAATGGAGCTGGTTTTCCATCCCAGGAAAATAAATTGTCAAATATACAAGTGAGCGTATTAAGACTGATGGCACATGCATTGAGATCAGACAGGGATGCTAAATAATACAGATGGGAAAACAACTTATACTTCCATTCAAATAATGCAAGCCCAGTCAATCAATCCTTTTGGGAGAGTGGTATCACTCTGTATTCATGAAGTACATATGTGCTTTGAGCAGGAGGTTGTACCAGATGACCTCTGTAGCTCCCTTTGTACCTACAGCTTTCAACATACCCCATCAAAACACCAATTTTGGTATCAGCCCAGAATGAACATTAAAATAATAAAACTTGCATTATATGCTCTTGAGTATACCCCAAGCCTGAACTTCTCCATCTTTTTCACTTTCTTGTCTCATAACAATTTTATTTCTTACCACTGAGGCATAACTCTCGTCTAAGAAGCATCCTACAGGAGTTTGTGCCTCCAGAGTGAAACTATATGCTCTATTAACAGTGCACTTTGAGGAGGGCGAAACAGAACAAATGTAAGCCAGGGTCAAAGGATGTAACAAAGCCTACCCCCGCATAGTGAGCATCTCTGAGATGATCTACTTTGTGATATCTAGACTGTTTGACAATGGGAAGAGAATTTTCTTCAAATTTCTTTTTTCATTGTAGTGGCTGTGGTAGCTTGGTAGGGTAGGAAGAAGGTTTTTGACTGTTTTAAAGCACCATTATGTTAGTCTTTGTCATTTACAATTCTTTTCTTGCAGACCTGGCTGCTGATTTGTCCAACAACAACCTGACTGCATCAGCACACAGCATGTTAAAGTTTCACAGATGTCTTTCCCCCTTACCCACACCCTGCTACCGTTTAAAGCAGTTATGCCGTGGAATTTGCAGGGGGCAGAGGAGCAGAAAACTCAGAAGCTGCCTTGCTTGGAAAAAGCAGAAGACCTCTTCTAAGTCCCTGCCCCAAAAGGTAATTTATAATTAAATCAGAATGCCCATATTCTCATGCTTTAGCATTCTTCGAGTTTCTTGAACATTTTTCTAATGATCAAGTGATGAATGTCCTAAGAATAACTGCAAGATATTCATCTAAAATGATGCCCTACAACACCGGACCGAAGTTACCATCTAGAATTCTTGATTCTGAAAATTATTTTGGTAAGTCATACTTCTAGCTTTCTGTTAGACTCAGCTACACTTTGAAACATGAGTGCAAAAAAGCTGTCTTCCTCAGTAGCTCGATCACTACTTAAATCTAAAGTTTAAAAAAAACACCAAAGCCATCTCCCCTGTGGTGGTTTGACCCTGGCTGGACACCAGGTGCCCACCAAAGCTGCTCTGTCAATCTCCTTGTCAACTGGACAGAGGAGAGAGAAAATATAAAGAAAGTTTTGTGGGTCAAGATAAGGACAGGGAGAGATCACTCACCAATTACTGTCATGGGTAAAATTGACTCGACTTAAAGAAATTAAATTTAATTTACTACCAATGAAATCAGAGAAGGATAATGAAAAGCAAAATCAAATCTTAAAAACACTGTCCCCCCACCCCTTCCTCCTTCCCAGACTTAATTTTATTCCTGAATCTCTATCTCCTCCCACCTTGAGGCGCAGGGAGACAAGAATGGGGGTTATGGTCAGTCCATCACATGTAGTTTCTGCCGCTGTTTCCTCCCCTGGAGGAGGACTCCTTCCCCTGCTCCAGTGTGGGGTCCCTTCCATAGAAGACAGTTTCACAAACTTCTCCAATGCGAGTCCTTCCTACAGTGCATCACAAACTGCTCAGAGTAGGTCCCTTCTGTGGGGTGCAGTTCTTCAGGAATGCACTGCTCCAGCATAGCTTCCCTGTGGGGTCACAAGTCCTGACAGCAAATCTGCTCCAGCGTGGGCTCCCTTCTCCTCAGGTACACAGGTCTTGCCTGTGTACAGGGCTTCTCCAGGGTCCAGCAAGGGCTTCTCACAGGGTCACAGCCTTCTTTCGGGCCTCCACTTGCTCTGATGTGGGCTTCTCCACAGGCTGCAGGTGGATCTGCACCACAGACTGCAAGGGAAATGTTTGCTCCAGCACCTGGAGCATCTTCTGCCCCTCCTTCTTCACTGACTTTGGTGTCTGCAGAGCTGTTTCTCTCACACATTCTCACTCCTCCCTTCTCTGGCTGCAATCTTCTTCTGCACTACAACTTTATTTTTTTCCTTACCAAATGTGATAACCCAGAAGCACTACTACCATCACTGAGGGATTCAGCCTAAGCCAGTGGCAGAGCCATCTTGGAGCCGGCTGGAATCGTTTTGTCACACACAGGGGAG
Source organism: Eulacestoma nigropectus (assembly GCA_013397775.1). Classification (NCBI taxonomy): domain Eukaryota; kingdom Metazoa; phylum Chordata; class Aves; order Passeriformes; genus Eulacestoma; species Eulacestoma nigropectus. The sequence continues at coordinate 1,257,952 of VZTE01003367.1, forward strand.
GTTTCCAGCAGATGCTCAGAAAAACCACTCACTCCAGTAGCCTCCCTGTTACCAAAACCTTGCCATGCAAAACCAATACAACCCAGATGTCCCAAACAAATAGCATTATTATTATTTAAGCTGAATCAACTCTGAAGAACTTAGAAGGAAAAAAAACCCCTTGTTTCTACTCCAATTCACGCACAAAAAACAACCCAACAATTTTTAAACAAGCTTCAAGTATAGGACAAATTCTCACTGTAGCTATGGCTGTGTAAGACCACTGAAAACAAAAGCAACTGATGAAAAAACTCACATCCTTCTAGACAAAATTTACCAGCTTCCTCCTTTTTTATAATTGAGTGGCAGGGGTGAGGGTAGCCACAGTGGACTACCATTTACATCTGATTTTCTGTTGTCCCTAAATTGTTTTATTCAAAGCCAGAGATTAAGGAAAAAACAAGGACTTTTTATAAGATTTCAGATACCCTTGGACCTACTATACATGACCTATATAAACCCCCAGGATTTGCAACATAAACTCTCAAGCAGAATTTAAAAGTTCTGTCTCCAACTAATTCAGTTTGAAATTTGCTTAACAAAAATCATAATGCTGTAAGAAACCAGGCTGCTCTCTGCTGTCATCTTCCAAAAATTCTTCTCAGCTGTTCTTCCTATATACAACTCATGTTACAGGAATTCAGTTCTTCAAAGAACACTCAAGAACTATTTTAGATTTCTTTTTGTGCTTTATCTTCATACTTGTACTGTTAGGTAATACTGAAAACAGTATCAATTGTGACAAACAAAATGCAAAGCTTCAACAGAAATTTTCCATGCGCGTCTGTAACAATCTCCATCCTCTATACTTCAGTCCCAGTCATTTGGGTGCACTGCCATTGTTGCGCCTGCTTCATGCATAGGGCTACTGTGTGGATCAGCTATTCCAGTGGGAGAAGCAAGAGAGACACAGCCTACCTTCCTTTCTGCCATTTAGGAGCTGCAGGTACATTTATTGGATCTGCATCCCTGGAAAAGGGACACTACCAAGCCACAGACTGGGTTCAAAGCTGTGGTTACCCAGCTGTTTGGTCCAGGATAAATACAGAGTTATCAAATGAAAATTGTTTCACTCTCACTTTGTTTCAGTCCTTCCTTTCTGCTACTTCCCTTATGCCAAAAGCTGTGTTCATTCAACTGCACACAAGCCAGGTGAGCAAAATGGAATATGCTCAAAAAATGGCACTTCTCAGAGTTAGTCTTCAGCCAGACAACTTTTTGACTCCAGTCACTGCACAGCAACATGAGCACTAGCTCCAGCACAAGAGAGGGGCAGAAGTCAGCAGCTATACCAGGTAGGACAGTCACAGCTTTCACAGCAGCTATCTAATCTGAAGCATAATCAAACTGGCCATATAATCACAACCTACAAAATTATAAGGTACGGGATACTAACTCAGTTTTGTCTCTGAAATACAGGGAATTTGATGCCTTGGAAGCACAGTGCTGGAAGCACTGGCTCCAGAGGAAGACAACATAACGAAGTGCAATCTGACTTTCCTAATTTCTGCACAGTGCTTCAGTAACTCCACATAATGACACTACCAAGTGTTATCATCAGCCCAACCACAGGATGTTCTTAAATAGATATTTCTCAGCAACCTGCTTACAGTCTTTCAAGGACCATTAGGAAAACACAAAGAAAATAACAATTTTTAAAAAGGAGGCTTGGGGGGTATTTTCTGTGTAAGTCAAGCATTTATTTAAAAAAGCAGGTACTTCTCTAGTCTGAGTTACCCAGGGCCTGTTACAAAAATAAAAAGTCAAAAAGCTTCTTAAAGATACATTTATGTTCTATAATGGGCAACACAGACAGAAAATAACTCTTTTCTATACCTTATGTGCCACATATCAATTAAATGACTTATGGAAATGCACTCAGCCCTACAAAATAGAAGATTTCAAAACAGTCTGCATTTTTTAGGGCAGGCAAAGTAACAGAATGCACTGTGGAAAAAAAATAGATTCAAGGATACTTTCTTATTACTTTGTTTTCTATAGAACTTAATTGGGCTCCCTACCAAAAGCAGTTTAAATACAAACATTAAATTACCTGAAGCCTTATAATATGTGATTTTTATTTCTTATGGTACTACATTTGCTACCCATTGTCTTCACACCTTTCCCAGCACACTGAAAGCACAGGCCTACTTTGGGGCCATTTCCCAGTTGGAAAACCACCACAGCACACATCAGTGCAAACAAGATATGCACAAGCCGCATCATTCTTTCAGGTGATGCATCCCTCCCTCTCTCCAAAGTCTCTCCTCTTTGCTGAATTCCAGAAATAGTAAGTGGGCTGCAAAAAGGGCTTCATCTCCAGTGAATAGGAATAGCCCAAGCAGGAATGAGGTAAACACGTGGCACAGCTGGACAGTTTTCTTTAAAAGCAGGTATGGCAGCAGAAATGGACACTGGGAAACACCGAGCAAATAGAGACTAGATGGGCAAACAGAATGGCAACTGTTCTGAAGAGCTGAGAGTGCATTTGGGTGCAACTGCACTCACAATCCGAACCCAAGCACCAGAGGCAAAACTTACTCTTTTGGCATCCATCAGCACCTTATGTCATGACTTCTTCAATAACAGAGAGGAAGCTACAGCCACAGATAAAAACATTGCCCACCAAACACCAGTAAGGCAAAGACCATATGAGAATAGGCCAAGCTCCCACAAAACCTTCAAATTGAAGTACGCATACCCCAATACCCAAACCCACTGATAAAAAAAAAAGACCCAGAAATGACACCAAGCTTAATGCAAACTTTCTCCTCAGAGCTGGCTGCTAACAGGGCCTCTGCAGTCCTGCCTTCCTGACTTTTGGTTCAGACACACTCCCACCCCTGTTCTGGACCAAGCTAATTGGATTCATCTCTCAGCCTGACATAGAAGTAATGCTACCAAGTCTTCGTATAGGGTTACCAAGTAAGCCAAGGATTATTACAGCATCTAGCATTTCTGCATGGCCTTAGAATATGATGCTGGTATTAGACACTGTTAGCAGAAAATTTAACTTTATAGAAATTTATACAATTAATTTTCAAAGTGGGGAGGGAGGGGGCAAGGGATTTTTTTTCTGAGATTTACTGGCTATCCCAACCCGTTCAAGAGAGCACAGACACTCTATCCTGTGGGTTGTGGGTATAATTGTAATAAAAACCTCCAAACAAACAAGAAAATACCACTGCCACATGCCTCAAAGTGGGGTAAATTTTTAAACAACAAAGCATTCCTCCTCTCATACAGAAGTTTATGAGACATTGTGTAACCAAGAAGTGAAACCTTGCCTTTTCAAGGAAGGGACTTAAACTAAAAAGATCTTAGAATATTTAATATGGGCTCACACATGTAACTAAACACAGAAAAACCTCAAGGACCATTAGCGCAAAGATGAACTTTTTGTCTCAGCATTTTCTAGTCCTAATCAGCATATTGCAAGAGCTGGTCATTAATATTTTAAAGGCAAATAAAAGATGTAACGAAATTTTGGAGACATCTGACCCACTAAAATATTTTTGAAAGCTAAGGCTCAAAATGACTGTATGTGTGTCAGTTAAGTGGGTCTCCTGCTAACTCGGGAGAGGTCAGAAGGGAAGCTAACTATCTGCTACATGCCATAACATACATGGTGTTTAAAACACACTTTCCTGAAGAGAGAAATTTAGAAGCTAGCAAAATAGACAGCATTCAAGTGAACTATGAAGGTGAAGGAGATTCTATCACCTGCAAAGCTTCAAATGCTCAGCAATTTTCATTCAAGCAACTTTTGAATAACTTGGAACCCACAAAGATTATTCTCAGAAGTACATCAAGTTTAGTTCCACATAGCTAAAACCAAATGATGTAAAGCCCTTTATGAAATGATGGAATAAAGTGTTTACATCACTTAATACAGCAAAAAGAGGTAAGCGGGATAAAGAAAGAGGAAAAGGCAAAAACTGTTTATTTACCCTTTACTTTCTAAGAAGTGCTACCTAGATTACTTCAGATGCACTGTGCAGTAGCGCCAGTGCTTTGAGAGCACATCTGACTATCGTAGGGGATGTACAAGCTTATTAAATACTAACTCTTGTTCTAAAGGAATTTAGTTTAAAAGTGGCATTTTCATTCAAAACTAAAAAGCAGAATAAAAGAAATGCAGAACTTCAAGTTGGAAACTTCGTTCTTGAGCATGAGGACAGGAACTGTCTCTTGCTATTCAAATATAAACCCCAGCATATCATATATGGACTTAAACCTACCACTGCCATATTGCAGTCCAAGGTGATGTTATCATAACCAGGTACACTATATTAATGTCCCATATAGCGCCACACCACTGCTGCAGGGGTGTCCTACGTAACACTTTGATTATTGCCTGCATTCTTGAAACAAAAATGAAGGTTCAGAGATACAGAACCTGACACATTTTTATACTACCATAATGCACCTTCCTACTGCAAATGAAAAAAGCAATGCATTTGGCATTTACTACAAAGACACAACAAAACCATCAGCTGTGTTTTCACCTGGTTTATCCAGGAAAATGTATTGTGGGGAATCAGTAAGGTACACCCAGGTAGTACAACTGTTTCCAAAAACGGTTGGCTATTTATTTCCTCTCTTCTAAGTACTCTGGTTTTATGACTAGTATTACACCTAGCAATTTTCGGTCACCACAAAAAAAATCCTGCTTGCAGATCCATCCAGCTAGCAAGCTAGTTTGCCCAATAGACCATTTTGCTTGTCTGCTGGTGAGACTGCTTGACTTCTTGCATCTAGAGATGTTTGCATTTCAAGTATCAATTTCTGTGGGTTCTTGAAGTTTTCTCTCTATAGCTCTCCATGTAAGTGAGATTTAAAGGCCTTCAGATTGCTAATCTAAGAAGAAGAATAGATGAAAAGCTAAAAATTAAAAATGTCTTCATATCAATGCTTACTGAACTCTAGCCATAGGATTTATTAGATTTTAAAATCTGAATTGACACTCACTGAAGGCCTGATCCAATGCTCCTGTTAGCAGAAGATGCACATAGCTTTAAACAAAACTTTGTAGAGGATATTCAAGAATACAGATTGATCTGCAAATTCATAATAACTCCTACATTTCATAACTAAAAACCCTGTCTAAAAGATCTTTCCATTAACAGATCAAAACTGAATTTGTAGTGTCTGCATTTCTTATTTAACTAAATAGTGTTTTGCTCAAAAATTAAGACCTTTGCAGAAATTTCATTCTTGATTCTTGAAACAGTCAGAAAAAAAGCTATGCAACTATGCATAGAATGCATTTAAGAGTAATTTGAGAGAAATTACTGAGTCTCTCATCGGTTCTCCGTAACGACTATAAATTCCAAATCTATTTTGTGATAGTCATGTCTAAGTGAATATTTAAAGGAAATTAATACACACTAAGTTTCCAAGTTTCAAACAGAGAATAGTACCTTTAGGCCACACAATTTTAATTGCCCAGCAGACAAATGTTAAGAGTTTAGTGTACTGGGATGCTGTAAACTGCTTTTCCCAAATTATTTACTTGGAGAACGGGATACGTCTGTTTCTTGAGATATATGATATATAATTCAGAATGAGTTGGAGAACCCAAGAACCTAATTTTGTCCAAGCTGATTGCTGAAGCATTTATACTAGCCCAAAGGTGTATGTGGAGCTTTTGATGCTAGAAAGCTGCTGACAATCATGCACTTTCACTCCACTCTGGGCTGGCCACAACTCTAAAGAACCAACTGCTGCTCTGAAAAACTGCCATACTAGACTGAAAATGAAGCAATTTATAAAGAGACTGAATGGATATGAAGCAAGACTCCACAGGCTTAAATACTGCCAAGTATTCAAATTTTCAGAAGTCTAAAATAAAAGGATAGTCACTCGCTGTTCTGCAGAACATCAGGCAGCTCTAAAGCATATATCTCAAAAATTCACATCACATTTTACAGTTCTGATGTAATTTTTTTGTTTTTAAAAGAAAAATAAGAAAAACAAGTTCTGCCTTCTATAAACAGTACAAACAATCACTGAGGTTTTTCTTATTGAGTAAGGAAAAAACAGGCTAATTTCTCCTTGCTACACAGGGCAGTCTGGGTTCAACGCTTTAACACACTAATGGCCACTTACTATTGACACATTGCCAACATTTTACTAAGGACACCTTGAGAAAGAAAAGGCAGGGGGAAAAAAAAAGTAATTATAACTTCTTAACTGTTTCTAACTTGCCTCACCTAAATTTGGAGGGAGTTCACAGGACAAAGAAGATACGTTCATCGCAACACAAGGGCTTTCTTCCTGCTAGCTTTTAAAAGCCTACTGTAAGAAGACACTTAGAATTAAAAAGAGACAGAATAGAACAAGAATTGTTTTTCACAGAACACATCACATAAACTCTGTAGGGAAAACAAGTAATAAACTGAAGCCTAATCTTCATAGTAGTTTTTTATAGTAAGTAGAGTGACAGTTGCTTTCACAAAGCCAACACAGAATGGTAAAAATTAGGTTCCCTTGTCTGAATTGCCTCCTGGTGGTGTCTCCACCACTCTACTGATCCCCCACATGTGGACTTTAGCAAAATTTCCATCAGAATTCTGCATTCACCACTGCCTAAATCAACCTATTACATTACTATTAGTGGGGAAAGTTGAAAAAGACCCCTTGCACTTCACTGCCAGTTTCGACAAACATAGGACAAAAGAGGACATAAAGAGAAGTGCAAAGAATAACGGACCTAATTAAAACAAAACCAAAACTACACAAGAAAACCTACATTTTGTCTGGCCACCCCCTATCTCCCCCTGACACTATGTCAAGTGTCTCTGCTAACTTGCAATCTAACAGCAGGGGAAAAGTTGCTCTAAAGGGACTATACTCTTTCGGGAGTTTCTGAAGGTCAGAACAAGTATTTGAAAGTTAACTCAGAAGTGAATAGAATACTGAAAGGAAGTGACTCTGTAGAATGACCAGAAATAGGTGAGTTCACATTGACTGGGCCCATATTTGAAGAAAATAAAACACTCTTAATTATTTCCATGAACAGAAAATGTATAGCAGATTATCACTTCAGTGAACATCAAGATTTTCTAAGGATGAAGACTGCATTCTCTGCCTCCAACAGTGTCAATATAGAAAAGAAAGCACAGAGACTTCATGAAACTCTGTGAAGGGCATTCTTACCCTTTCATACTTCAGGTTTGTTCACTCTTTAAGCCTTTCAAAACCCAAGCCTATCACAGTCTCCACAATAAAATGAGGGAAAAAATCCATAGTGAGAGTAATAATGACAGACAACATTCAATTAGAAAAGTGAAACCTGAAAAAAACTTTTATAAAAAGTGTACATGCATTTGGCCCACTCATGCTTCCCTAATATATCATCTCTCTAAATCACTTCCAGAAAGGTATATTTCCTCTTTATTTGTCCACCACCAAGGACCCTTAGTCCACCTGTAAAAGCCAGTACAATTAACAGAAAACAATTCCAAACCAGCACTACAAAAGCAATGCAATGTTATCACATCCATCTCGGTCCTTTTCAAACCTATGCACCAAGAGTCGAACTGAGTGGCTCCTCAATACCTTATGAGGGTGTAACGCATGACCCATATGTTGGAAAATACCACCTAACACTGTCTACCCAAGTCAGTCTTGTTCTTGGAGTGGTACCAACAAATAAGATAATATTTAGTAATAAAAATATTTTAGCCCATAGCTGTACTACAGTCAGTAACTCATAGCACAAAAACTCCGACATTTCAGGAAGTGGCTTATTTTCAAAGCAAGTACCAGGCAGAAGAGAACAAACAGCAGAAACAAGTTTTTGCCTGTATTCTAAATATTGGACACACTGTCTTTCTCTCTTCTCCCTTCCAAAATTCAACACACTTCAGAAAAGCTGGGGACCAAACAATTCCAATAGCAACTAAAGATCCATAAGGCTCTGAAAAGCAGATCCCTGGATTTGATTCCTTTTCTAACCCTGATACACTTGGAATAAATCAAAATACTGTTTCTGCGGCTGTGAGGTTGTTCCACTGAGGCATGCAGAGCAGAGCAGAATAAACTACTTTAATCTGTTTTAACTCATAAAAATTCATTAGTAGATTTAATCCCTTTTCCCAGCATCCAACTAAGAGGCATTTAAGGGTGCTATACAAAACAACCTAAATCCCAGTCATCATCATCTAATGCTTCGTTTCTCTTCCCTTCAAGTATAAAAGGGAAAAGGGAATAGCAGGCCTTGAAATAACTACTGATGTGTGAGGTTATGCAGCAAGTCAAAACATGCAGGAGCATCTAATAACCAACTCTCTCCATCAGTAGGGGATTTTCAAGGAAATACTGTAGTTTAATTGCCCATTTTCTATCTACAGTGTTGATTCTCAAGCAGAGCAGGCTATTTTGGAGATATGCCCTGGCTTATATGAAGATGAAAGATGTACCAAACTAGGTTCAATTAAAAAAGTTCTCCAGCTGCCCCCAAATCTGGCTTAAATACAGCATGAACTCAAAAATTAAAAGTTGAGCCAGAAAATCAGTGCTGAGAGAAGAGTAGCAGGGGAGAGGCGTGAAGAGTTTTTCTTCTTTTTAATGACATCACAAAATGGTCACTTACATTTCCTAAATTGAGTTACTCCGGTGTTAATGTACATTAGATATGCAAAAATTAAGTTCACAAACCAATAGTGAGAAGTCTAGGTGGAGTTATATTAAAAGAAGAATGGGAAATCGAAGTTTACATGCCAGTATGGGTTTAATCATGATTTAAGCTTTATAAAACGTCTGAGACAGCTTAGCAATATTTCAGTCATATACAAATTATTATAACATCAGTTTTGCAAGACAGTCTGGGGCAAAAGAGGCAGCAGGGAGAGATGCATGCACTCTGCCTATCTACAGTCATCTGTGCAACATCCAAAATTTGCTTCAGCCAGTATATCTTGAGAATATGGAAGATGATAACTTAATGAGAAGTCATTATATTCACATTTTCGCACAACATTTTGATGCAAATTAAATAAATACCAAAGATTTAAATAGTAAGCTTATGCAGATTTCTCAAATATTCACCTCTAAACAGGTGCTGTTCACACCGATCAGAGGGTTCAACAGGATCTGACAATTCACTGAGGCAGTTAAATTACTTCTCCTTATGTCCAGATAGACCAGTATGTTTCTGACAGGAAAAAACGACTGACTACTTCAAACTGTCTAAGAAGGATTCTACAAACAGGTTTTTTTTCCTATATTTTACAACTGCTTCATAAACAGTTGACTTAAATGGATGCTTGCAGTTACATGCATGGAAATTAGCATATCTTTATCATTCATGCCATCTACTTAAAAAAAATCAGTGTTTAGTAATATGTACAGTTCCAGATAAACAACTGGAACTGAAATTAAACATCACCTGCCTCAAGTTATTAGTAACTAAACATTCATATGGCATATTTGCAGATTTGATCCATTGCTGACAGAATAACTGGCATTTTAATACACCCTCTATCAATCTTGGAGAAAGGAGGTATCAGAAACTCCAGACAAAACCAGCAGGAGTAAGTAGCGACTTTATTATTTATTTCCAGATTTTGAGTCCTAAGTTCTGATGGTGTTCATCAGGTATATCTACAACACACAGGCACACCTTGCCTACCTTCTTATGCATAAGCATGAAGTGCTCTTTCCTACCTGTACTCAGTTAACTGTACCCAGTTTCCCTCCTGCTCTATAGGTTTCTTGAGCTTACTTTCCTCTCACCAAAACACTGCTTCTTCTCTTTACAGAACACGATGGAACATGTTTCAGGTACAATTTTCTGATAATGTGCTCAAAAAGCCTCCATAGAAATTAACCTTTACTATGATTGACAACTGTTCAAGAAGAACAGTCCCATAGGATGAATTTATGCACATTACCAATCTTTTCATTACTCAGTTATGGTACCTGTAATAAATACAGCAACAGTAATGCATAAAAGCTATTCCTGACAGTTTTTGAAAACTTAAATAACAAGTTTCCTTTGTCAATCTAAACCGCATGTTTACATTTATTCAACTACACAAAACCATGGTTTAACTACTCTTTTTTAAAATCTATCCCAAATCCCCTTTCCCATTACTTGCTATTTAGTGACAAGGTTAAAAGGAGTCTCACCCTGAACATACAGGACTTAGAATGACCTCATCTATCTCAATTTGCTGTAAACTCTAAATACAAGCAAAATTCACCAGATTTCCCTATTCATAATAATAGAGATAAACTTGCTTTTATGGTGTGCATTTTTTCTAATTATATTCCACAGTTTCAACTGCTCTTCTCAATAAAGTATAAGTTTTTCCCCGTGAGACAATAAAACCACAAGTATCTCCATATAGCATATATATGCTGACAACTATTTTTGATTACTTTTTCCTGCATATATACAGCTCTTCAGAAATCAAAATAATAAAGGGATCCACTTTATTATTTCCATGCCAAGAGGAAATACATTAGAATACAAGTCTAGTTTTCACAGCACTTTTCTTGAAGATTCAATGAATTTCACTGCAACTACAGGAAGAGACATTTGTGTTTTATTTTCAAATATAAGGGAAAGAGCCATGTGATTTTTTTAATACATGTTTATCACATTCACCCTGTTATCATAGAGTCAAAAGACTATTTGTGTAAGCTTTCCTTCACATTTAAGACAGAATATTGCTCTAACTTTTCCAAGAGATTGTGATAAGGACACATTTAGAAATTCCTCTATATCTGACACAATATTGCTAAAAACCCCCACTTTTTCTTGCTGCCCACATGACCTCTTCCTTGTCTTCGAAGTAAAGTACTATTACACTATATACTCAATGATATATCTGTCAGTTCATATTCTTTTTTTTTTTTAATTAATTATGAGGGAAAAGAGGCAGAAGAAAAAGTACTACTTCCAGATTACATCCCTCCTGCTCCTTTATGCTAGCCGTGCTCTACCTCAGTCTTTTCACTAGTGTCACTGGTAACAATTTCCACCCCACCTCCCCCACCAAAAAAAGTGTACACTGATAAACTTCCTAATGGAAAAATTAAAAAATATATTCTTTATGTTTTTTTAATTGTAAAGAGTGTATTTAACCCAGACAAAAGCTGAGTAGTGGTAAGTAATTGTGGGTAGAATTCTACAAATCAGAATGCCAAGAGAAGACACTATCATAGGATACAAAGTGAAGGAAAAAGTGCTAAGACTATGACTTTCTTCCAAAGATGTGAAAACATAATAAAAAGCAGTGCTCCAAAGCAACAGAATTAATTCAGATTTACAACCCAAGCTTAGATTTGGCAATTACAACTGTTCTGAAAAAAGTTACTCTTGACTTCTCTTTATTGAAGATGGGGGTGGGAAAGAAATCGGAAACCATTTTTAAAACCAATGCATTCAGAGTTTCCAGACTGCAGCTCTCACATTTACAGCTGAGGAGCAAGACTGTTAAACTGAATTCCCCTTATTGCCCTCAGATCAGAAAAGAAGTAAGCATAGTCTAGAACTCTGTGAAAATAACACAAAGAGACTAGCAGACAGAAATCTGCTAGTGTGAAGAATTCAAGCTTACTGCCCTTCGAATGCAAGTTATCTTCAAGTAAGTTTTTTCTCTTTTTGCAGTTTTCCTTTTAAGTGTTAACACACTCAGCATACATTGCTCCATCGTCTCTCAGGTGTAACAAATCAAAGCCTTTATTTTCACCTCTGACATTTTCAAAAAACATATGAATATATGACATACCTTATGCTGTAACAGTTCAACCCTGCAGCAGCTAACAACTTTTTTTAGGTTTAAGCCTACACACTGTACAACCTACTTGCTTTCTTTTTCTACTTTGCCAGATCTCCTCAATTTCACAAACTTCTGAACAGAACTGTCATTATTAATTCTCAGCAAGACACCTAAGCCACTATGAATCACTGCAGCGACTGGCAGCAAGTGTCGGCACCACTCTCACAATGCTTCAGAAATGGAGGGAAGTCCTAAAGCAACTAAAAGCTTTTAGCTAAACCTACCGCTGACTTGGTTCTTGCACAAGTCTTCATTCAACTTCATTAAATAAGAGAGCAAAGAAAAAGCATGCATTAGGGTGACATAACATTTCACAAGCCAGAAATATTTCATTATTCTGCCTCTCTAACATCAGGGTCTCAGCTCCATGTCTCCAGGTAGGGACACCACACAGGCTGCAACTTTAGCTTCTCAAACTTCATTAAAAGCTTATTGAACAGTGACCATCATGCGTCCTATAACTGTCCACAGTGGAGTTGGGTCCTCAGTGTTTATTCATTGGATATCAGGCATCAAAACTACTTGGCTTTAAACAAGACTACAGATTACACATGTTGCGCCCCTTCTAAACACAAGAAATCATGTAAACCATTATATTTACTATGCAAAACTGCACATTTCTCCATGCTGTGTAAAAATTAAATTGTTGATTAATATTCTACACATAAAGCAATTGATAATAATGATTTTTCCTGAAGAGAAGTGAAAGTGAAAACAAAAAAGGGCTTTGTTGTAGTCTCTAAGGTGCTGCTCAACTGCCTTGCTAAGCCACAGATTTCCATACAACAGATTCCTGCAAATAAAGAGGGAGTGAGCACTTCTCTGCGTAGAGAAGTTGTCGTTCTTTTCCCAGAACTTACATTTACCATGATCATTGCATTTTTGCAGTCATACTACTTTAACAACATTATAATTTGGAACACTGGCAGCTCTGCAGTCCAGTGGTAGAGATAACAAAATATTTAAATTTCAACAATCACAGAGAAGTTCACTGTTGTTCTGATAATCAAACCCACAAAAATACAAAGAAGCAAACTACTGTGACTTCATACTGACTGTATTCACTGTGTAATAGAAATAAAGTCAAACTTATTTTTCAACATCTTTTGGAAACTTAACCCATGTTCATCCCATGAACAAGTGTGCTTTAGTACTTTGAGTTCAATAGAAAAGATATAGCTCCATTTCTAGTGATGGGTAATTTAAAATACATATTAGGATAGACCATTCTGTAGCATAACTTTAGAGAGTTATAAATACAAGTTTAAAAGTTATGGTAGGATGTACTTGCTTTCTTACATTCCACTCAGTATCTCACTGCCTGTCCATGCTCATCATATGAACTGGCAGTCAATACAGCTTGCTTCATGGCACCAATACAAGCTCATTTTGAAATTACCATGGGCATCCAGAGTTTATCAGAGAATCCTGAAACAGCTTGCTGTGAGACATAGCCACATGCAGAGGTTCATGCTGGTTTTAGAGAATAAATCATCTTCAAGAGAGGCGTGCTATCACATCAGCAAAACCTGGTTTTGTTGAACTACTATTCTCATTAAAAAATCATTTTCTTTATTACCCTTACATGTTTTTTCGTAGATTTCACTGTTCCCCTATTAAAACATACTCTAATTTTTTCAGTAAACAAAATTTCTAAATAAATGTTAATCACTATCTGGCCATTTTCTTAGGGACAGTAATTCTCAGAACACATGCAGCTAGTAACAGATGAATGGAGGTATCTAGTTGCGACACTCATGCATTTACCTATGCTCTAAAATTTTTTTCCCCTCTTCAAAGGTCTAATCTATTGACCTAATTTGGTTCCATTACTGACACATTAAGCAATACAATTAAGGGACTGCTTAAGTCAGTTAACTAGGGATGGGATGGTGTGGTGTATGAGGGGTTTGTGTATGTGCTGCTCTTTTATTTAAAAAAAAAAAGTGAGAACAAGTTTTGTAGATACCTCAGTATTACGTATTTTTCTTCTAGTTATTCACAAGGCCCATGTTCAAGTTCAACAATCTTTATATTAAGCATTCAGTTGTAATTATTACTCATACTTTAGGGCTGTCAAAGAGAATTCCTACCAAATTACAAACGTAAGACAATTGTGGTGTAATTTATCATGGTAAAAGCATCCAACTAATTTTCAAATTGTCTATTAAGTACCCATAACTGACATAAGTTTAATTGGTCTTGACATTAAGAAAAATTTTAGCATACTCACCCATATACACAGTCTGGACGTACTAAGTCAAAATCTAAAGATTAGCCTAAACTAGAATGGTTGAGTTTAGAAGAAGTTTCAAGATAATAATAAAGAAAGTGACAAAATTAATCCATTTTTCCATCTCCCTTAATATAAAACATTAGTTTCAACACAAGAAAAATTGTTATAGCTTCCACTGATTAAACTAGTTTCTTGTTTGATAGAATCACAATAAGTCATCCTATCCTTTGTTGAAAAATCCAATAAAAATCAAAAATGTCTGGTTGCCTATGCTTCTTTTTGCACTAAAAGATTTAGCAGCTCTCTTGGAAGCTGGAAAAAGAGACATCTTTAGAACACGGTGTTAAAAATACATCTCTGTTTCCCTACCTGTTTCTCACTCAGAGCTGTGATTTTGGCTTGAAGTTCATGAAGCTGTTTCTTCAAATCAGCGTTCTGATTAGAAAGAAAAAATATCTGTGAGAAAGATATTCCATTTGTTAACACAGAGTAGTAGCAGGAAGGTGGGTTTTTTTGTTTGTTTTGTTTTTGCATAGTGTACTATAAATACAGCACCTCTGGATGTACAGCCAATAAAATTCAAACGGCTCAACAAAGCCTTATTTAAATTGCTGAGTGCAACAATAATCAGAGGACCTTTCTAGCACTCAGAGAGATAGCCCAGTTTGGAAAGAAGATTTCATTAAAACATCCATTAGTGCTTATCACATTATAAAGCACATTTGTACATTTCATCAAGTTTACAAATTAAACAATAAATGTTTGTTAATATGTAGTATAATAGTATCATGTATATAACAGTACGCTATGGTATGTTATCTGAAACATTCTCACCTATGCTACTCATGCAAAGACATTTACATTTAACTGTGTAGAGTATCAAACATATCTATTAAATCTTAATTGACACATATATCAATTGAAGGCAAACACACCTAAGTCCTTATTTCCATGTATGTTTATGCCTTAGACTGTACTAAAGAGAATTACATTTGCCTTGGCACATCATTCATATCAGTACTTTGCTTATAGTAGCACTTCTCTAAGTTTCAGATTTTAAAGCCATAAGCATCCCTAGAAAGATGCAGACAGAAAACAATTTTTACCAGGACTTTTTCTTTTCTACTGAAATAAAAAGAAATTAAAGAAGCACCTATCCTTAGTTTAAAACCTTTGAAGCTCTGCAGAAACGTGACAGGGAAGCCGGTTTTCCTTATATTTTTTCTTTCCCACTTTTTTTGTTCTCATTTATGTTGTAAAGTTTTTATACTAGATTATGCAGGTTTAGTCTGCTAAGCAGAAATATTAGAACATAAGACTAATAGCATCAAAGGAACTTCATGCATATTCCCTATTTTATATTCCTCCATAGAATTTTGAAATGCATTTTGATCTCAGCTTGCAGATAGTCTACAAATTCAGTAAAACCAGATATTGACCAGTCATCCTCCCTTCTTTTAGATTCCACTTAATAATCTGGGCTAGAAATGCATTAAGAGCATTGGAAACAAGGACCAGATTTACTTTTCCTGACTCTAGAAACTTTGTATAGCTGCTTGCAGCATGACCTCACTTTCAGCGAATATGAACTGAAAGCAAACTGCTCTGCAGACTAATTGTTAGCAGACCTGACCAGCAAATAAGACCAGCAGATCTTACCCAAATCCCATCAGAATAAGAACATTCAAAACAAGAGATTTTCCAATACACCCTGCTTAACTCTCCCTGTCAGAGGTTTAACTACTTGAGTGTTATTAAAAGCTGTCTTGTCACTTCACTGAGCTCAGAAAAAAATGTACATTCAGAAAATTACAGGACATTTACTATTCTATGGGGATGGGAGCTCTTAACAGCAAGCCTCAAGTGAGTGGCCTTTGTCCCTTTACTCGACATTTCAGACTGGTTTGAGAGCTCCACAGAACTCCCCATCCAGCATCCTGGAGTGTTTAACTGCTGTACAAGAAAACCCAGGGACCTTATGCAGTCACTAGGAAAGGGATGCCTTCTGCTGCCTATGCAAGGAGTCCAGTTATCCAATTTCAGTAGCTCTGAAACTTCCCAAAGCCAAGTGCCCATTCTATGGACAGTACAGTGCTGGTAAGATACCCAAGACAGGCAATCTGAACACAACCTTAAGCTATATTGTTTGGACAAAATTTCTTGGACAGAATATCCTCTCTCTTATACTGTGAACCTTCTGATATTCCAAAAAAGGAAAAAAATGATTGCTAATAATGGCAGCTTTTAAAGAGAGCATTTTCCAGTAGAATCAGAAACTTACTGCACATCTGAACTGCACCATAGCCCAGAAAAGTCGCTTGATTTAGACTATTAAGAATATGCATGAGGCATAAGGCAAAAGGCAAAAGGCTCCATAATGGCAAGAATTTTGATTTTGTTTCAAATGATCCAACAGTCATTGTGCAAAAATTTGTTCATAAGTTTTCTTCTAAACACTGTGTTAAGCAAGGAAGAAGGTGATCCAGAAATACCTAAAATCCTCAAGTTTCATGCATTTCCTGTTATTTCCTGCATTTTTAAGGGAAATAATCCAATACAAAAATAAATAGTTACCTGTGGATCTTGCTTCATTTGGGCAACCAGTTTCTACAAAGAAAAAAGATGCAACAATACAATGAAGATTTTCATTATGAATCTTGCTGAACAGTTTAAAATTCAGTATTTTTTAAGAACCTTTGTAAAAGCAAAATATTCAGTTTACAACATTTCAATAGCAAAGCCTGGAGTCCAGTATTATAACATTTCCAAACCCATTCTTATTAATATAGTAAAAGTGCTGTATTAAGCCATCACTTTTGCTCCTCCTAAATAGCTCTTGAACAAGTGGTGCTTTTTAAAGACAATTTAAGCCAGCTGGGTAAGATAATCTAATAGCTGTGTCTCTTCTAGAACTGCTGTCCTCTTTGCTTGCAGTCACACGAAACACAAACCACAGATAACCGCTACAGGCACAAAAGCTGTTTGTATATTCAAGGGCAGAATGTTTCAAGTACTGAAGCTCTGCCTGTGTGTTGGCTTGGCTGGTACCAGATGGAAGACCCATGTTCAGAAGTATCTTTGCCACTTTTCTCCCTCAGAGAGAGATTGAGATCATTGTAGAAAAGATGCCCTCCACATCCAAGGGAAAACAGACAGATTGTTACCATTCACTATTCTTCCTCCCTCACTTCCTTCAGGCAGCTGCAGGAGAATGCTGTCTATTGCTAAGCAAGGAAAAAGTTACCAAAGGAAACCAGAGCCCAGAACGAAGAGGACAACGCAAACCAAAAACTCCTATTACCTTTTTGGTACATTCGTAGAAATCTACATTTCTAACATCTTCAAAGATTATGTCTTAGGTTTAGTAGCTACTAACACACATTTCTTTCATTGATCTGTTTTAATTATTTTTTGAACCAGGAAAACATTCTAGATTCTGTGACAATAAGTTCCCAAGTTAAATTACAGGACTTTTATGTAAAAGGATGACCTCCTTTTTCTTTTGAATCTGTTTCCTTACAATGCAAGCATGAGGGACTAATACGATTACGGAAAACCAGAGCTGACTTGAGTCAAGAGGAGTTGGAACCTGGACTTGATGATCCTTACAGATCCCTTCCAACTTGAGACATTGTATGATTCTATGGCAGCATCTCTATCCGGCTCCTTCTTACATTTTTTCCACACCGCATATTCCCCCATCAGTCCTCACTTCTTCAGATTGAAAGACTCCTCATGCACTAATCATTCCATTGCTTTGTTCACTCTTGGCACTTTTCCATAATTCTCTAGTTTCTCTCTATCATCTGGAGACAAAGTTTAAAACTACATGCAACACTCAAGTACTCTGTATTGCAAAAACTCCTTCTACTGTGCCAACAGCCAGTGCACAGCCCACTACTGCAGATGTAAAACTGGGCCTGTTTTTCCCCAGTGCATCACTTGGCATTTATCTACGCTGAATATTATTGTTTCGTCATGCTGCCATTCAGTATCACAGGAACACACTTAGCTTATTTTTCCTCGGTGCTTCCTGCCACATTGGAGCTCGACAAGCAACAAATCTGTTAGTTTTTATATAAAGTGCTCCTGCAGACACAGTCATAAGACAATACAGTCAGTACTGCAAACTCTTCATAAAATATTGCTAAATTTTTGGATCATATAGTACTACGTCATGCAATTCTTAGGAAAAAAATTTTTTTTTTTTTCACTGACCTCAAACATAAGCTAAATTTAAGATATTTTAAACGCTACTGGTCTTTTTGCCATGAAATAAGAGAAGGACAAGGATGTTTTAGGTTCCTTCCACACATCAGCTTGAGGAATCATCAATGAAACTCAACCCTTCTGTAAGAATAGCTAAATATAAGCCCTTTAACACCTCTTGTGATCAAAACTATGAAGAGCAGACTGCTGCAAAATAACCCTAACGAAGTGAACAGTAGCAGAATGAACTACTTAGACTTGATGCATTTCTTCTCAGGACAAGCAACATAGCTTTGACATGGAAGACATTTGAATATTCAAGTTGTACACTGATACAGGAAATGATCTGGTCAGATGTCATTCATGATGGATTCTCTGATCATAGAAAGCAAACCAAAAAAGTAGCTTTTTCTGAACAACTAAACACCTTTTTTGGATCCTTACTAGTAGTTTAAGATACACTTTGCCAAAGCAGCATTATGAAAGCTTCAGACAGAGTTCTGAAAGTGAAACAGAAGAGGCAAAACCCAAGGAGCTATTCTACAAACAAAGCCACCATCATACTGAGCATCACTTGAACAACCACAGTGTAAGCAGTCACAGGCAACACGCTGCATCAGGAAGCTGGAAGGGTTTGGCTAAAGTGCCGAGCTGAATTCCTTATGCTCATCACAGACACCCGTCCACCACTTCCAATGGGACAACAAACCATGACTGTGTGGGCGTTGGCAAGCTTTGTTAGAGAGTCCTCACAAAAAGAAATACTAGACAAGTAAAAGATGACAAGACACAATGCTCCATAAATCCTGTGTAAAAAGAAGGAACATATTGTATCTCTTTAGGTTATAAAATTCAGAGCTATACAAGAAAGTTCAAGCATTTCATTTGAAGATTTCTTTTTCTTTTTTTTTTTTTTGTGCCCCAACCAGTTTCATTTCTATCAGTGTGCATACTGGCAAGCAATAACCACGCAAGCACGGTTCACAAAACCTTTACTGAAGCACCCAACATTTTGTTGCAAGTGTTATTTTTCACTGTAAACATATAGGCTTTTTCTTAGCCTTTATTATAGAAATATACAGCATCTTGAATTAAAAAAGACAACCTTCTGATATAATGGTTTTTCTAGTTTCACCAACTAAAATCAAATTTAATTTAAAGTTGATTTTTGTGCAGCGCTCACTTTTAATGACAACTGGGCAAAATTAAAGCAAACTAAGTAAAAAACCCCACCAACTTCAAGATGTTAAAAAAAGTCTTTTTGGACAATTTTCAGTCTTCATCCCTGTTCAGCAATGTCATTATGAACAGATGCTAAAGATGATTCAAAATTCACAGTCTTAAAAATTTTGGTTCACTTGGGCATAAAGAGGAATGAAGATGCGCACAAGAGGTAAACGCTGCCATACAAACACAAGCATGATTAACATTTTGATTGCTTTACAGTAGTTAATACTTGAAAAAATTACTTACTGGCCTTAAACATTTCTATGTCTGCAGCAAAATGCCATGGGTAAATTCTGAACTTCCTTACCCCCATAATAAAACTTCAATGAAGTTTTGAATATAAAGGCCTTGGAGTTTCTGAGGAGAGCAAAATACTCATCTGCAGTTCTGGAAATCCATCTTTAGCTTTTTCAGGTTTTCCTCCCTGGCTCTAAGTTGTATTTTGCTAAAGCAGACATAGCTTGATTTTACTAATTCACCCATTTGAGTTCTTGCAATATGCTCATCATTGCAGCAAGTACAGAACAAGCCATCCAGATCACATTTTAGACAAGTCACCAAGTAATGTTGAAACATTTTCCAAATTTCATATGATGGACTACACTGATCATTGCAACTTATCAAATATTTATTTCTTTTATCCACTGAGTAAGAGTTGTGAGTTTCAGATATCTTAAGAGCTTCAGAAGTACTTGGAGAACTGTGTTTAGAAAAGATCTCATTGTTAAATTTAACATTTCAAGTTGGCAGGTAGTCTGTTTCTGTGGCTGTAACAATTTTCTTCCAAGAATTAATATGCATATCCTCCTATGTTTACTAAATTAGGTTTTATTATCATTATTTTTAATAGTTCCTCATTGGCATTGTAACAAAATGGCAAGATAACGTAACAAAAACTGCAACCCTACTGCCATATAGTATTGAACAGGTTACTAGTAAAAAGACCCAACATGTAAAAATTTACGAAGCCCAGGCACTACAACATTTTGGTTATCAAAAATATAGTTTAGAAGCTACTAAAGTAGAAGACATTCCAGAAGAGAAGCACCAGATTAAACTATGCAGCACTTATATATTTCACTTCAAAGTTCCTCCACCATATTCCTCCATTGCCAACTGAATACTGAAGTTGGCTTCAGAACATCAGAAAAACCTTCCAGACAGAAGCAGCTGAACACGGTTTTCAGAATGTTTTTATTACTGCTACAAAATACTAAAAAAACAAATCCCCACCCACAGCTTGATATGTAGATTTTTCACATTTGCTAAGAAACAACAGGTGGCGAGGTCAAAATGCAGAGTATAAAATTCTGAAGTAGTTTCAAGCTTATAAAACAATTATTATTATAGTTGTAGTGCTATTGCTTAATGCTCCCATTAGTAGTAATACTGTTAGCAATAGTAATGCTGCTATTGCTGTAAAGCAAGAAAGAATAAAAATTACCTGGTGAACCTGAATTTCCACTTTCAGAGCCTCCTGTAGAGTCTGCAGCTCCATTCTCTACCTTCTCCACTTTCTCTAGAAGTGTCTTTGCTGTTTCCAGTGCCTTTAGTTTCTGGTTTCCTCTTTAACACCAGTCCTATAGAAAAATAAAGGTTTTGTTTTGGTTAGTGAAGGAGAAAAGTCAATTTGAAAAAAGGAGATTAGAACAGGAATTCAATAGCGAACTATATTCAAACACAGCTTTCTAGCCTAAACACAGTCAGTCTTTTGAACACAAGAAATTTGCAGGCTCTACAAAATGCCTGCCTTGGAGTCATTTAGCCAAATTTGTTACTTCCCACATATCCCAAAGCTGACATACTTATCCCTTATCTTAGTTTGCAGGCGGCTATTTCCTACCAATGTCCCATTGCAGTTGCATATTAAATTAGAAAATTTAACTACCAAGAATGTTTTAAAAATCTGTGTAGATGAAAACTTATTCTGGAGAATAAAATTCTACAACTGCAATAAATAGTTAAACTGAATGTACTGCATTAACACACTTCCATGACACTATAGAGCTGTTCTTAGATGGGACAGTGTGCATGTTATATAACAGAACAACATTAATATATTAATAACCCACTGCCTAAAGTTTGTGCCAAGTTAGTAATTTCAGTTGAAATCTGTTCTGAAGGAACAGAAGAGTGATATGAAGCAGCACAAGACATTTAGAAGAGATTAATTTTAAAATCTTTTTAATCTTGGAAATCTACTTGTAGATCGTGAGTATAAAGTTTACCATCTTCACTTGTACTACAAACAAATTAATCCCCCCAATCCCTGACATAGAAAAGCATTATCAGACATACTTCTAAAAGCCTTGAATGCTGGACAAGAGATTTTTGTCAGAAATATGTTAAAAGTATCAGCTTCTGAAACAGGATTAAGATTCCCATATGCTCAAATCATAGTGGAACCCGTGTCAAAACATCTATAAATACATACATATGAAAGTCACTAGAAAACATTATATAGCAATTTTTCCAGTCACTTTTCCATCCAGACACCACAATTAAGGAATTGCTGCAGTGTTAAAATAGTTCATTTTTTTTTATTTTTTGAAAATTGCTCACAATCATTGCACAGGTATTGTTGCCAACTCAGAGGCCTTCCTAATGAGACTACAATGTTTTCAAAAGGATCCTGACAGCTTAGATTAGACATGCAAGCTATAAAAAGAGAGTAATTCCTATAAATTAAAGAATTTTATTTTAATGTTGTCTCACTGCAGTAAATTGAAGTAGTGGAAAAATTTGTGAATTCCTGGAAATAAAAAGGTTGAAGGTGTGTGTTTTGTTTTGTTTGTTTATTATTTATCTTTTCAATCAGAAATGTGGTACAAAAAGAGAAGATAATAAAGGGGGGTTAAAAAGCATTCTATTTAAACTCTTTGTCAGTGTTGTCTGCTGTTAGCTTAAAGTTACTTATTTAAATAACAAAGGCCTGATCAAACTTTCTAGTCAACACATTTGCAAGGGCCTCTCCCACATGTGACAGAGATGAGTGAAAACAGCTGCCTTTGCAGCACTAGTCTCTATAAAATTGTAATCCGTATCAAGGGATACATGGAAATTACATATAGTTCCCTGTCCTATTACCACAAACAGTAACGAGAAAACAGAATCATGGATTATTACTTCCACTCACTGACAGAAACAATTATAGCATGCTTCAAGTCCCTTCCACTGCAGTTTCAAAAGAAGCCATGGTTCAGAAAACCACATGGGAGACTGGTTAATGAAAACTGGAACCCACTACAGAGGCAAGAAGTCTTTTTGACCCTTGGAAATTAAGTTTCAGGGTAAAGATACAGGCAGATAAAGTCAGTTTCTTTCTCAGTGTGTCTTCAACAAATCAGAAGGCACACATGACGAATAGTTCGTATCACTCTGTAGCTACACACTACCTTCAAAGTTCAGTGCAGAACAGCAAAACAGTTATCTCAACTGAGAATATAAAAAATACCCATCATTTAAATACATGTAACTGTAAAGTCCAATACATGTTCATGGCAAATATGACACAGTATTTCTGTAAAAGAACATACAGAGATTGAGCAACTTCTATTAATGCACAACTTAATTTGACAGGTAGAAATTGTAGTATTGATGGTTCCTTAAAAACTAATCCAAGCTAATTGCATCTATGCCTTGAACAGCTAGCAAGATTTTTCAAAATAAATTTTTAAGAGGTTCAAGAAAAAGTGACACTGATTTGCAGAAAAAAAGGAGTTTCTCAGCCTAGCTGTGTTTATAGGGGTATAAACATGAAAAAATATATTTAATTTAAAAGTTTGGTCAAGTTGCCAAATTATGAATATGAAATATATACAATTATTTTTTTCTAGAATACACACTTGCAGCTTTCCTTCCCAAGCAGGAATAACTATTCAGTTAGTCTAGAATTCCCCCGAAGTACCTTATACAGTTATCCAATGTTAAAAAACCAATACAGTTAAAAAAAAAAAAACAAACCAACAACAAAAAACACACAACCCCCCCAAAAAAAAAAA
>VZTE01003367.1:1281471-1311603 GCA_013397775.1 Eulacestoma nigropectus
CCCCCCAAAAAAGAATCATTCCTTACATCCAGCAAAACCTAAACTGCATTTTTCCAGTTTACATAGAAAAATGCCTATAAACATCTATCAGGGCATCTGGTTAAATATTGCTCATACTTCCTTCAAGAGGAGGCACAAAATTACATAAGTGGCCATATATTTTGCAAGTGCAAAAATTTTCAGTATTTTTGAACTTTTATTCTTTTAGACTGCACTTAAAGTGAAGATTTAAAAACGCAAGTTCAGTAGCATTATAAACTACCTATAATACCACATTCAAAGAGGTGTAAAACCATCTCTGGACCAATCATGGAATGTGGTACATTTTCCACTTTACTCCTATGGCAGTGGAATAATTTCAAATAAAAAGCTTGTAGATGACTGAAATTGCATGGATGGCTTGGCCTGCAAGCATCCTTCATCCCATTATTTCTAAGGGAAAACAAGCAAATGCCTTGCTCAATGCCAGAATCAGTGATTTCCAAAAGGAAAGCACAGGATTCAGGAGTGCATGTATCTCTTGTACATTCAGACATACTTCCAAGTCTCAGCCAGAAAGAACACTGAGCAAGAGGTAAATTAGGCATTTCTGGATGGATTTCAACTATTGGAGGCAGCAGTCCTCCATTCAGTTTCTTGCTGGCATTCATTTATTACCAATAATCACTTATTTCTTAAGTGGTTGCTTCAAGACTTACAATTTCATACTCAGATAAGTGCCCCAATGCACTGCATATAGACTATTTAAATATTCAAAGACTGAATGAAACCTTAAACTCTACAATAAACACATAAGTGTATTTACACTTCTGTTATCTCAATCAAATACAATCTACATGGGAACCTCTAAATATCACAATACTATTTAAACTATGGCTATTTTGGAAGCTACACTAGAAACACAGCTGACAAGGCATATATATTTATATAAACAAAGGTAGGACCCACACAAAGCCATGAATGCCTTCTGTGTGTATGGAAGGACTCTGAATAACTTGGAAGTCTTTCTGAGCCAAAAATCCCTTCAAATAAATTTGGTTTTCACATTACACAGAAAAAAAAACAACTTAACATTATTATTTTTGAGCAGATGAATTTAAATGCCCGTTGTACTTACAGACCCTTGGGCCCAAATCTCAGCCCTACAGAGATTTTATGTATAAGACTGGGGCTTCCATCAGTAACATTTACTTTTTAAGACTTTATTTCTGAATATAAGAATAGATAGAATTTCAGTTTCAGTAAACATCAAACTTTTCCAGGAATAGATGCCAGCTCTTCATACCATCTATTCCTAGGTAAGCCATTTTAGCCTTGGGAAGAAGTACTTACCAGTTTTGAGTAAGTTATCCCTTTCAGTTTTCTACCCCCTCCTAGAAAAGAAAAACAACAACAACAAAAAAAATATAATTACAAATAATTTAACTAGAGTTTGGGGAAAAAAAAAAAGGAATTCAAATATTTGAAAAGTTGGAGAGGGAAGGGTTGGGATTTTAGAAAGGAGGTTTTGGTTGGTTTTTCTTCAGGGAGGTTGTGATTTTTTTTTTTAATGCTGAAGCTAACTATAAAACACCACTTTGAAAGAAAGTCTGTTTGATGTGGCAGGGAAAACTAAGGAGACCTACGGTTTCAGTCTGGATTAAAATACAAACTATTACTGTCACGGGGGAGAAGCGACTATAGGTACAAATTCTTCTAGTTCTATGCAAGGCCAGTGTCCCCCTCCCATGGGGGAAAGACCTTCTCTCCATCACATTTATTAAGATCTATATCGTAAGCCCTGTCAGTTGCCACAGCTAAGTATGACAAGGTTACCCACCCTAGACATTTGCCCACCAGCTCTGCTAGAGGTTACACCAACACCCAAAGATGGTACAGCAGGTGGTAGGTCAGCACAGTCACTACAGCTCAAATCCCAGAGCACTACTGGAGACCGAAACAAACAGCAGTGTAAGCCAATATGGTGGGACACGAAGTGCGGAGGCCGAGGAGAGGCACTGCCCATTACTCTGCCTGGGTCATGGGTAGAACATTCAGTAGCACAGTAAGGTAACACCTCTTAAATTACCACATGAATCATAAAAAACTCATGAGTCAGAGTTCTAAAAAGATAGTTACAATATAAATGATAACTCATTCGCTCAATTACTTTGCCTCATGCTAAAAAAAAGCCTTCAAAATACTCCCAATTTTCTAGTAAAATACTAGAATATTAGCATATTTTAAGCTTTAACTTCACAGCTAACAAGATCTTTGCAGATGTTTCTATCCACACATAAGTCATCACAGAGCTGAAGTTTAAGCCCCAGCCTTATAAAAAGATACAGCAGTAGAAAGTTACAATCATCTCTCACTCATTGGAGACCAGCACAAGCGGAAGAGTTTCCATTTACTAACCAGCAGAACTGGGTGCTGATGATTACTGAGAACAAGAAAGAAAACAGGAAGCCTACTGCTGGCAGTGACAGTATTGTCAGTTTCCTAGTCTCGATTTTTACTGTGCATTTTGAACCACAAAATATTACAGACTATGTTTAATTTTAGAGCAATTTCAGGTTAGTTTACATAACATCCAGCTGCTAGCATGATAGGTTATGAACTGGGAAGTATGGTCTGTTTTGAGGTTATATTCAAAGTAAGTACATTCACTCTGAATGCTACAGAATTTTAAATACCTTCATTTTTGAGGGTGTGAGGAAACAGGTATTATTCTCAAACTCTAGTTGTTTCTTTTTGGTATTAAAATCCTACTTGTCACCTCCACCTCTCACTATCAATCAGTCATTTAATTGGTCCAGAAATCTACAGAGGAAGCCCGTTCGTCATGCAAGCGCTAAGTGCCCTCTTCAACAAGCAACTACAACTATATGTCCATGCTATTAATAAAAAAGTAATAATTAAAAAAGTCTCACTGCTCTAGATTACTGACTTTGGAAAGCTAAACAAAACAGTCAGTACTACACATCTGCAAATGCAGTCTTAGAATAAATAAGCATGATTTTTATTTTAAAAAAGAAAAATATCAATTTACTTGTAGCACAAGTACACACAACCTGACAAGAAAGCTGTCACTTAAAAATAACAGCAACTGTTCCTTCCTTCCTTTTTTCCCCCCTACGTAGAGACTCGCCTCCATAGCAGGACCCTAGCTCCATCAAGATGGAACTGTGCAGAAAAAAGCTGCACAGTTACAAACCTTCAGATTGCATTTAATCTTGCTGCAACCCAGACTGAGAACCCAGGAGCTCCCAAGGACAAAGTTTAGAACACAAGGAGTTTAATCGTGACTATCCAAGTGAATTACTGTGTTGCCTTGGAGAAGTCACTTAGAGAGGACCTATATAGGGAATTGAAATACATTTGCATCCTCTTCTGTACATAATTTACTACAGGCTTTTTCTTAAGTGTTTAGAACAGGTTAATCTTTGAATATCAAACCTCTGGCAACACAAAATTCTGCCCTCATGCAGGTATAGTATTTTTACTAACATCCCTGCCTCATTTA
The DNA here is from genome assembly GCA_013397775.1 of Eulacestoma nigropectus. Lineage (NCBI taxonomy): Eukaryota > Metazoa > Chordata > Aves > Passeriformes > Eulacestoma > Eulacestoma nigropectus. The sequence continues at coordinate 1,284,977 of VZTE01003367.1, forward strand.
GTAAAGAGGACAAGCACAAAGAATGAAGTATTGGTTGAATCTCTTTTCATTCTGTACTTATAGTTTGCATGTTTTTTTTAAACTCAACATCTAAGCCCTAGGACAAATAAAAAATTGGTTTCTTCGTAAGCAGCACACTGATGAGAGCCACAGAAAAACTTGTGCCTGATACAGGCAAGTTTTCTTAAATAGAGAATTGAGACAGAGAAATGAAGAACAAATACCCAAGATTGGTAAACCCAAGCATCTTAAACAGATTTAAGTTTTCAACTGCTCTTAGCATTTTTATAGTAGAGAACAGCATATAACCAACTAAATCTGTAACTTTGGTTCTTGACAACTCCCCGCATTTGTGGATACTGAGAACTAACACAGAATAGTATTAATGAAAAAGGGATAAAGTCAGCTCTGTAGATGAAATGAGATTATTTCTTGTTCACAGCAAAAGTACATATAGAAACTCACACTGCCTCTCTCATTCTCACTACAAAACACATTAGAAAGTTAAGATTAGACACCTTACAATCACTCATATCAATAGAGAAGTCTGAAGAGTTTAGCATTATACAGGGATTTCTAACAAATTTCAACAGCAGAAATGTATCACAAAATCTCAGCTATCCAATTTACTGAGGTAGCCTTTTGAAGGGTCTAGAAACACACTGTAAACTGTCAAAGGTAGGAGCCTGCAAGGTTAACTCTCGGATTATTACAGTATATTCTGCAATATTTCGGGGGTTTTTAAGCCCCAGGTCTGGAAGTCAAATTAAGAGCATTGTCTTCTTCCCAAAATATATGACCTATGATTAGAAGAAAAGCTTGAGAAATGCTTACCTACGTTCACCACTAACTAAAACATAAATTCAATTAAAATTAGAATTAACCAAATAAACCACTTTTAGAAATACATTTTTCTCAGCGGGATTGACTGTTGAGAATCAAATGTTAATATTGCTAACAAGGGTAGTTTGATATATACATATACTTACAATAGTAATACCCACACCAGCTCCTGAAAAAGGCTCTTAACCTTTTCAAGAATCTTATACAACTTATGCAAGGAAAAAATCCCCACCATTACCAAAACAATCATATTCTGCAGATCAACTTTAAGCTTTTTACTGAAGTTTTTGAATGAGAAGAATAGTTACTCATTTCATGGGACTGTTACGAAAACTAAGATCTCAAAACTCCTATGTTTAAGGCTTGGTAGCACCTGAGGACATCAGAAGAACACATGGTGGTGAAAACATTTTAGCATACAGCACCTGAAGGCTTAAGACTATTTAAATGCTAATTATCTGTATATTAAGATGTCTGGTTATAATAATTAGATACTTATTACTACCTTCAAGTTATACAATAAAGTTTATGCTACTGTAACCAGAGACCCACTTGGAAAAACTGGAAAGAATTAAATGTCATGTTCAGCAATTTTTTCTTTGCATTTTTCCTAACTCTAGAAGCTACCAAATGTTTACCATCGGACCATGGGACTCTATATATTCATATCATGTTACAATATTTAATTATGTATATTTTACTTTTTGCCAAAAGGATCTTAGTCTTGTTCAGTGCACAGAATGAACTCAGAAAAAAAAAAGACTAATTGCTGTGCACAGGCAACAGTGAGACTGATATTCTTTCACATTTCAGAGAACTGCTCTACAATAGGAAGGTAAAGCATTATTAATTTTTTTTTGCATGCAAAATACACACCACACAGAAGAGATTCTGAGTTTTTTCTCTGGACTTCTGCTTTTAGATGTGAACTCCTCAAAGCAACAGCTCTCCCTCCTATATTTAAATGACAACCTGTATATAGAGAGCACTCTATCACGATCTTCCAAGAAAACAAGTCATAGCAGATACTTTACTGGGATTTTCAACTCAGCAACTCATATTCCTTAACAGGGTGGGATTTCTGCAGTCTTAAGAAGACCAAACACAGGCCAGACAGGTTATATAACCAATTTCAAAATAAATTATTATAAGGCTCATGTTTCAATGACCATCGTTAGCAGGGCTGATGCTATTGCTTCTGTGATAAAAACAAGCCTCCTTTGTGCCAGCACACAGAATCTGATCTTCCTGTTGTGCTGCAGCTGGGAGAATTCCCAGTCAGCCCCAGTAACACATTCCAGGCAGGTGGTAAAGGGACCAACAGGATTGCTCAAGATAACTGAGACTGCACTGAAGAGTACAAGCCATGCCTTCCAGCTTGTCCTTGTGTACAACTGCCCTCTCCCCCTCCTCCCCTATCCCCACACAATACTGGTAGATAACTCCTCCTAAAATGGTCAAGGAGGCTGGATTTTCTGCTTATGCATGCAGACAACTTACAGGATTCAAACTACAAACTTCGGCTTATCTCCAAGTTCTGCTGCTATGATTCGCCATGAAACAAATGCAATTTTGGAGTTTAAGACACCTGAAGCTGACTTCACTTGGGGATAGATTGCTTCACCTTCTCTGAAACACTTTATAAAACCATCAAACTAAGTTTAAATAGAAGTGTACGACACCATCATTTGTCTTCGCAGAAGCAGTACTATATTTAACACATAGAAAATGAGCTAGAAGACTCATTACAGTTTAAAAGACCATCTCTAGTGTAAAGATAAAACCACTTCACAAGCTGATTTTTAAAATATCAACCAAAACTTGCCATGGCACCAAACACATGTAAACAGTTGAAGATTACCCTCTTAGCTCTTGTCCTATGACTACAGCTCCGTTGGGCATTAGTAACTCTTCCTGAACACAGTCTTTCCTAGCATCTTGGGGGTGGGATGGGGTATGAAATCGCACTCTGGCAAAATGATAAACTACATTTGGCCTAGTATAAAATTAGCACAAACATGTTTTAAAATCTCAGAATCATCTCTGTCACTTGAGCAGATTCAAGATATGTGGCTCTACACTTTCTACCCATGCACAAACCCCTCTTCTTTGCACAGTCTTTGCCTATTTCTTGAATCAGAAAAGCATCTCTAACCTATGACCGTTAGTAAGCCTGGCAGATGTTCTTTCTGACTTGGTAGCAAGGTCTCCCCATCTAACCTAACATTCACAAAATCACCATCAATAAAATCCTCCTTTTTTTTACCCAGACACCAGTGCACAGGGACATTCTACAGCACCGTTGCATTCAGAAGTTCTAGTATTGCAGAACCACTAAACCTCACTTTGCTCAGTGAGTTACTATTCACCAGGCTTTAGATACACACAAAATCAGCTTGTATGCAGTGTGGCTAAATTCTTGCTCATGTAAAAAAAGTTGGACTTTTATTTCAGTGAACTACTTTTTAGAAGGACTGTTTTGCTAAACACACACCAAGAGAACCCCCAGTACTAATAAGGTCTATAAGTTTATGTTTTACTAACAGTGCAACAGCAAAGTTTCATATTTGAAACAGGGAGCTGAGAAATTTTTTGCAAAATTTAAATATTTACATGATGTGAAGATATAAATCAGTGGAAGGCAGAGTTTGGCATTTATTTCTAAAAAATTTTTGCTGCATTATTCGACATTCCAGAAAGTTGCTGGAAACATGTTGTTTGGGAATTTTTTAAATTTTTTTTTTTTTTAGAAAACAGTGTTTAACAATTTAACTTCAAAAATACATCAGTTAATCTGTTAAGTCTTAAACCTGTAATTTTTCTTTTTGAATTATTTTCAAGTTATTTACAAAGTATATATACCACTGGGAGGGAAAATAAGATGGAAGCTCAATAGAAAACAGAAGGAGCTGTCCCGTCCTAGCTGTAAGAGCCCACTGTTTGGTCTCAAAATTTGTAAGAAATGCAAAAGGAAGTTATTTGAATGTTTGTGCTTTAGGGTTTTGGTTTGGTTTTTTTTTAACAGTATGTCTAGCAAAATCAGTTTATTAACCTCTATTGTTCTTAACCTGTGTTGTACATTTCTCATTCCAGTCACTGAGAAGTTCCTGCCTTCCTTTCATACTTCAGAGACAGAGGGCTACTTGGGAAAAGGGGGAGGAAAGGAAGTTGAGAGGAGGAGAGAAGACTCTTGCTAGAAAGAACACACATGGTAAATGCTAGTAATTGATTTAACAACCAAAGATGCAAGGAACAAGAAAAAATTAAGAAAACTCTACCCCAGTACCTATTAAAGTAATTTTCCCCCTGAAATTCCATTAAGAAGGGAGGATCTCTGATTTCTAGTTTTATCCTTTTAAACATGAGGAGAAATTTCTTACTGAGTGCCAAACCCTTTTTCCCCTTCTAGCAACCCACTTTATCTTGGAAAGAACTGGCTTGTGGGAATGATGCATTAGTGAGGCAGAAGTGCCTTAAGAGTTTTGGGAAGAGGTCCAGAGTACAAAAGGAGATGATCTGGGTAGTGCCGCAAGACTTGCAGGCATGAAATGCAAAACTAGAGGTACCTCTGACTATCACTGAAAGTGAAACTGCACTTCTGATGGGGAGAACCTCAGGTAGGTGCACAACTTACTTGCACAGACTATTCTTTGAATTTTATCTATCTGCCAGACACGTTCAGAGGACATCAAAAATATGTCAGAAGAGCAGCCAACGCCTCAACCACACAGCCGTGACATTCAAGGACAGCCTTGGCCTTCCATTTCCACGGGGAAAGAGGTGCTGTTACCGCAAGCGGCCAGCAGGGGGAAATGCCAAACAAGTGAAGAAAAAAAAAGTTAAAAGAGAAAACACTAAACATGAGGAATAAAATTAGACAAACCACACACATCTCCTCAGTGAGGATGGAAGGAAGAGATTCTGCTCTCAGAGAGGGAAAGCAGGATAAATAAAGTATATATGACTCAAAGCACTCTTCCAGAATTAAGAAAGGAAACAGTGAAAGTGCAAGTCCAAAACACAAGAAAGTAAAAGCAAGCTTTCAGTTTCATGTTAGCACATACTGACTGCAAATCAATTAAAGTCTTCTTAAATCTAGCATTTTAATGAAAAGCAAAATATTGTGACTAAACAACTGAAATAACTAAGCTGAAAGATTATATATTTTTAAAGGACTATCCAACATGAATGTATGAACGAATTTATTTAAAGTGAGCACACATACTCCAGAAGATCATTCTGCATTACAGAAGACTTCATATTACATTTATATAGAATCCCAAGAGTCTGGACTTTTTTTTTCCAAAGAGATTTCAGAACAGCAGGGCTCCAATTAAAGACCTTGAATTTCCTTCTACCTTATAAATATTATCTGTACAGCATTTCCATGCTTACGAAGTATAGTGAGAACTATTTAAAGGGAGTGTTGGTTAAGTGAGTAAATCCATGTTAAATGCATTTTGATGAAGGGCAACTTGCATGCAACAGACAGGAAACAGACATAATTACACAATGTGTTTTAAAATTAAGACATAAAAAAGCAGAATGTGATAATTTGTTGAACAAAGAAACTTAACAGGCATTTGCAACGAAGAAAAAAAGACAAGCCCTGCAATCACAAGGGCTTTCTGTTTAAAATATCACTGGCTGAGAATCACAAGGAGCAGCAGTGAGATTTTCAGTGATAGATTTAGTGAGATTAGCTACACAAGCTTCTACTGATGTTACCATTCCACAGATATCAGACAGAAGCCAGGTACACATGTAATAACAAGCAAACATTTAAAAATGCAGGTGTATTGTGATTAGTGATTACATGGCAGGAAACCTTAAAATAACACGTAATCTTTTATAGTTCTGTATTTATAAAGTACTTTCAAAATCAGATGCTGTACTTACAGTAAAACTCTTGTCTTAATGTGTCCACAAAACCTAAATGACAGTTTGCCAAGTATGCACAAGGAAAGTTTAGACTATCAGTACATCAAGATACCTAAGTGAAGCCTAGTTCTGCTCCAAGTTTATAGTTTTACCTCCAGTTTCTTTATTTTCATTTAGCCTGTAGGCTAAATAATACTCCAACAGGCAGCTAATCTAGCTGACCAAGGCACTCTCCTTTATGTTCTTTTCCAGCTGTGAGGTCCTACCTCCAGCAGTCCCCAGTTTTTCCGGGGGGAATAGCAAGCAAGGGGGTGTCACACTCCACAAAAACTTGAAGTGATTCACAGATTGGTCGGGGGAACATCATGCACAAGCTTAAGCAGTAGAAGCACTGTGCTGGCAGCAGAAGGGAGACCAACCTTCCTTCCTTCAGCAGTTACAGGGTTCCAGTGTGCTATACTGGTACAGAACTGAGCATTTTGCATATTCTGTACTTTATGGTACTGAAAAATACTTATAAGAATATAGGCGTTTGTTTCATCTTATGTAAAGCTTCCATTTTAACAGGAGGCAACATGGCTCAAAATGAGAAACTATACATAAATTCTTGCCTTTACAACACTACAGATTACTTGCTCTAATATATTAGCCTTCTAAATAATTGCCAAAAGACAATATGAAAATTATTTGTTAGTGAACAGATGTTCCCATGAAAAAAAGTATCAGAAGAACAATTGTTTCTTTCTTAATTTGTCTTCAGATTTTACGAACAAGATGAAAAAGGTAATGCTTCTCACCTGCTAAAAGTGATTTTTTTCTAGAAATACAGGCAATTTAATTTCACAAAGTTCTATGTAAAACAGTCACAGATTTCTGTTTTCAGATTCAGATTGTCGGGTGCTCTGAACTGAAAAGGTGGCTGGGACCCTCTGCTGCTACCAGTCAGGTATCACATTTTTCTCTCCTTTTGACTACAGCATCTGTGTTAAGTACAGCCTGCTTACATTCAGTAAAAACCATTCTCACTCTATATTTACATTTGATTCACTTTTTAGCCAAACTTATTTCAATTTCACCAGCTATTACTTCATTAAACCATGCTGTCATTTTGGCATTCCTGATCTCCTGAGCACAGAGATCAGCAAAGAAAAATTTTTAAAAAGGGAAAAAGACCAACTTAAGACCCTCTAACAGTAAGTACTGTATTCCCTGTGTATAGATTAACTAGATAAGGATCAATAGGGTTTCCACAAGTTTCTAGTTTTGCGTACTGATAAATTATGATAGAGCATGTAAAGGTATCAATGTGTTTCACACACAGCCTAAATAAAAAGGCAGTAAACAGAATAAGGTAAAACATGCTTGTTTCAAACTCTGAACTAACCAGAATATTGAAAGCTCCTTTCTCTCCCCCTCCATCCCAAAATAAAAGCGTGAGTGAGAAGGGATTTCATTACATTCTTAGAACTGTGAGAAGCAAAGTCAAAGGCAGCCACTGGCGTTTAGCATGCAGGCTATACACACTCCCAAGTACGTCACACTGACAAAACACGCTGGCGGAGCTGCCTTCCCAAGGCCTCCAACGCACTGTCGCTAGGCCTAAATCAGGTAAGCTCTGTGTACAGTGCTGCTGCAGATGAGCAGGAGTCCACCCCTTCTCCCCATTTCCCTTCGATTTAACTACCAGATTGTTCCAGCATCAGCTTTTTCTCTCTGCTTCCTTCAGCTGTAATGACTGTATTTAAAAAGACGACAGCATCACAATTTACTGTGCAAGATTTGGCCCTAATTTTTTTCCTTCTTTACTACACCACCTACCCTGCAGCTTCTGAGCCACTGTCGGCTGTTGTTTTTTGTTCCTTAAATGCAACAGGACTTGGTCTGTCAGGCTGCATCACTGTTCTCACAGCATACCTCTAAGAGGAAGAAAATCTCTTCTTCCTGCTTCCTGCTGAGCACTGTGAATATTCAGATTTTTCCTTTCTCCCAACAGATACACAAGTCCAACACTGTTGAATATTCACACATTCCTCTCTTTCAACACCAATTCCTTATTTCCCTGTTTATTTTCATACAAAACTATTAAATAAAAGTGCAATTAAGCTGTGGCCCAAGTACCTCAGAAGTTCTTTAATAGAGAACTTGATTATTCTGCCAGGGTAGTCCTATTCTGACAACTACTTTGAGCCATTTACTTTACATAATGCAGTGTTTTCCTGCTCTTAGAATTTCTAATCTACCCTATAGCTCTGCAACAGTCAGGTTCAGGACAAAGAGTTTTGTCTCTGTAAGTCATGAACTTTCTCATTCAGGCAAGATGGAATAATGGTGAGATAAAATCCACATTTTCTCATAGCTTTACCCTGGATGACACTCGGGTGAACCACTTGATGCAACACAGCCTCGTAGGACTGACACAAAACTACTGGGGAAACACAACAGCATCAACCACGGTATAGATGAACTCCCAAGATTCATCTTCACCAAGCCAAATAAAAAAGGATAAGCTTCTGGAGGACAAACATATATCAGAATACTGCATTAAACAAATAAATAAGTAAACACAAAAAAAACCCTTTAAAAACCACTAAGACTTAGAGGTAAGCACAGAAATGCAAACTTTACCTGAACACTAGAGGCAAAAATTGTTTGACTGTATTTTTTTCTTAAAAAAGTATAATTCCACACTCAAAAAATATCAAAATGAAACCCCAAAAAATCATTAGTTTGTTTCTTCCATGGAACAGTTCACATCATTTAAAAAAAAAAAAAAAAAAAAAGATTTTTCTAGACAATCCAGAGTATATACAACTTTTATTAAAAAATATATAATTATATAAACAGTGATTTAACTAGCTCATTGCAATGGAAACCCTGACAACTCTTGATACGTAAAACATTTATGACAAAGTCCTAAAGAACTATTAGACAACAACCTACACAAAAAAGCTGAACAAGTGAGAACAAGTTTATATACACACCTTGGAAAGACCTGTTTTCTATTCTCCATTAAAGATTTGTTTTCTGATCTTAGCAGCTGTTTCCTCCTTTCCTGCACAAATATACCTCAACTAAATTACAAGTTCTGTTTCGGTCCCTTGTCTTTCAAAAAACACCTGCCCTAGAAGGAAGGAAAAGGATGATACTATTCTCCACACCCTTTTCGGTCCCCCCTGCTGCAAAAAAAATATACATGCTTGTTCCAGAAAGAAGGTATTTAAGTTCCTGAAAACAAACATGAGCATTTTAAAGAATTCTAAAACCAGAGGTATTTAATGTCTCAGAAGTCACTCCCAGTGAGTAATAGTCTCTCTTGTCATTTTAACCTGTGCTAAATGGCCTGTTTTCAAACCATCTATTGGAGAAACAGTAAGAATTTCAATTATTTCAACCCTTTCTATTTTCTCAAGTTGCATTACCAAGCACATAACATCTGGCACAAGTTCTGTGGGGGAAGAGGCTTGTACATCATCCTTTCATACACACTACAGGCTCCAGTCCTGGAAGAGGGCAGAACGGTAAGAAATACTTTTTTTCTGAAGAGGACAGGAATGGTTGTTTACTGAACAGACCAAGGGACCCTGGGATCAGCAGTAGCATGTGTTGCCAATTTCTGAACTAGTTCATTTGACTTGCCTCTGTCGAGTCACTTTAAGAGTTTCATCTTCCAAATACAAAATAATGATACCTGATTTATAACAATGCAAGTATTAACTTCCTGGCTTTGTATGTTTTTAGAAGTGCCTGTTCACTAACACACAAAACAATCCTTTGTCCAATTAGAGACTGACAACCAAAGCAAGCTTCACCTGCTTAACTTTATGAGCTATAAAACCAAAACACATTATTCAGTCTTCTCATTCACGAACATCAAAAACTGTCAGTCTTACTTTTTAAAAATCTGCATCGAAGTTCTTACTCAAGCATTTAAGGTAACAGTAATTTTTATGAATTAAACTTTTTGCAGTTATTAAGTTCCTGCTGCAGTCACACAGTACACTAGAGACTGTTCAAATTCCACAACAGCTTAATACTAACCTACTAAAAAAATATTTTTTCCACAACTTGCAAAGCATCACAAGCATGCACCCACACAAGAGTACAGAGCGCTAAGAGCTTCTGAATACAATAATGTAAAATTGTAATTCAAATTACTAAAGGCAATTACAAATAGCAAGAAGCTGAAGGAGGATTGATTCTCCCAACAATAACCTAAACCATCTAGATATCTGAAAATTTTTATAATCCATGCACACTGAGCAAAGCTGAAGTAAAGGATGCAATTCCTACTGCGAGTAAATCAGCACTGCCATGTGTTGCCAAGTTCTGAACTAGTTCATTTGAATATCCTCTATCAAGTTACAGTCTGGATGTCACACCTGTATGTTCCTACATGACACATCAGTCTCCTTGTCCTCCAGGCTAGGAGTCTTCTGGACAGAAGTGTCTGTTGTAGCCCTTCTTCCTACCCCCCAGATATAGGAATTAACACTCACACACTCCTGTGTGAGTTTAATTATTTAACACCCAATCAATACTTAGAGCAGCAAAGGAAAGGTAAATTCATATATAGAGAAGGATAATATTCAAAAGAAGCATTACTTTCTAGCAATATTTCTTCTCTGAGAAGCATCTGTTCACACTCTCCTAAGAGTTCAACTAATTAATACAAACGTCCCCCATAATCAAATTAAGATATTCTAGTTAGACAAGGAGCAAACCTATGAAAGTTAACACCTGCCATTTTCCTGACAGTCAAACTGCCTTAAAACTCATTGATATCAATGCTAGGTGAGTGAGAAGTTTTGAGTTTCAAACCAGAGTATCAAATAAAAAAAAAAATTAAAATTCTACCACGATAACAAAATGAGATGAGCAGTGGATTCTTGGTCTCTATTAAAAAAATAACCTCAGAGCTGATCATAGTAAAAACATCACAGACTTGGTTAAAAAGGCAAGACAAGGACTTCCACGAACTGGAAGAGAAAAGAACTGAAGAAAAGAGGCTGGGATGAGGCAGGATGTAAGAAGAAATTATAGAGGCAGGAATGAATTATATTACCCTTTGAAGGTGATATAATTCATGATACTAAGATTACAAAGCACTGGCCATTTAAACAAAAACCCAAAACATAGAAAACAAAACCACACACACACAAAAAGAAAAAAAAAAAAACAACCCAACGCAAACCCCCACATTTCTAAGGAACAATCTCTGCCAAGTATTCTTATAAAAGACTGCAATCTTAATGAAATGAAGCTTTTGGACATCCAACTTCAAAGCAAATGAAATGGGATGCTGGAAGACCTATATCTCAAATACCAGAAGGTTCATACACCATATTGCAGCAAAAACAAAAGGACGCAAACCCATTTGTATACCTCACACTACCTTAGAGTAAAATCCATGAGAGGACCTACGCAAAAAGTAATAAAGAAAATATAATTTTAAAAAAAAGAAAGAAAACACTAAACAGTCAAAGAGCAGGGAAATTACCACAACGAGGATCAGGGTTAAGTCTGTGAACATACTTTTAACTGATCTGGCAAAAACGAAGCCTGCAGACATTGTGATGCTTTCCATCATTTCAGATAGTTGTAATTAAAGTAAACTTCAGAGAGTTACAGGGGATCTGATAATATCAAATGACTGGTTTTCATTTGTCATTTTGTTGTCCCAGATCGAGAAGTACAAAATAATATACTCAGAGGAAAAAATAATCTAGCTATAAATACACAACGATGAATTGAAACTAGGCATGACTACTTACAAAAAAGATTTCAAGATTACTGCAAACAAACAGTTCAACTCTCAGCAGCAAGAAGCCAGAGAAAAATCTCAGAAGGTATTAGAAACAGAACAGAGAAAAAACAGGGAACATTCTGCTGTGATACACGCTGAACATAATTCTGGCTGCACCAACTCAAAAAGGGGAGAACTAGAAATGGTACAGAGAGGAAAGACAACAAAAGAGCATGTTTAAAACAAACGAAACTATTTTTTTCTTGCATCAACCTATCACACACACAGAAAATGCAAGTAAACTGCATGGAACTTGCTGCTGTGAAACACTATGTAAGCCACAGATATTTATAAATTAGTTCCAAAAGGCAGCAAATTCACCTATAAATAGTTTGATGCTGCTATTCACAGTGCAATAGCCCAAATGTAGCTTCCATCTCAGACAGCAGCTAAACAACTGTCTGTTAGAAATCTACTGCTAATATTTCAGCAGCTGACAGAATGCACCCATTTCCTACACTGTTCAGTCAGCTGCTGCTGCTAGACACTGATAAAGGTAAGATGCTGGATTAGATGGACATTTGGTCCAGCGGAGTATGTTAGTTCTATGTTTAATCACATTGAGCAGCCATGCCGGTGTATGTCTTGGTTTGTTTTGGAGGCTGGTTTTCTGGTAAATAAACCAGGCTATAATTCAAGCACATAGTGTTAAAAACAGAAATTGCAACTTCTGAAGCAGAAATCAAACTAGTTTATGCTTGTTGTGTAATAGAACGCAACACTGAAATAAAGCCATGAGCAAGTATTCAAGGCTATAGAGAGTTTTTGTTTTTATATAACCCACCAGAATGCTGGAAAATTCTCCTCCAAGCCCCTCACCAATCAGGGTGTCAATGCAAGGAGACTCAGGCAATCTCTCCTAACTGAGAAAGACTCAGAAAGTTGGAAAGCAGCACTAAACATAAGCCATGGATGTTTGCTGCAAAAACTGCCAAGACCCATTTAAGACTGGCGGTGACTTGGTATCCTCCCAGCTGACCAGAGGAAAGATCTCCTGAACCAATGGATTCAAAGGGAACATGTAGATGAATGTCTGATTTCTCTCCAAGAAAACTGAACTTGTCTCAGGTCCTGCCTGACCCTGGAAGAGTACAGGATGCTCTCCCTTTTAATAAGGAAGTCTAGGTGAAAAAGTACTACTGTCACAGAAAATGCATAAGCTCAAGCTGAGGTTCAGGACAAACATCGAACAGAATTCTGCTAGAAGTACTGCTAATCCTGCTAGAAAGCACTGCCTAAACAATTTGGTGAATGTCTGCCTTGTCATCACTGTCAGCTTCCTTCTCTTCTGACAGATGAGCTTTTGAAGATAGCCAAACTGAAAGCCATGTAGGATAAACAAGCAGGTCTCAATCTGCAGGAAACAGAGAAGTTTCATTTTCTAGAGCCCAAAATTACAACAGGTCTGGAAAACAAAGCAAGTGTCCAATATAAAACACCGTCCAGTATCGCTGTAGGCAGTAAGATGAAGTTGAACATAGCCAATAAGCTTATCCTTACCCAGAACAAGCAAGTATCAAGGATAAAAACATGCAAAAAAAACCAGAAGCAGCTTTATGAGCAGTTTCATGAACTCACAGATATTGCCTCAACGAGATTATTGCTCATCTACACTGTTGAGAAAGCTGACCACAATCCAGTTTACATGAGAAAGATCCAGTTTACACGGGAAATCTCTTAAGTCACACAAAAAGACAAGAAAATAAGAATTTCAGGCTATATTATTTTTTCCTTTCATTTCACATAGGGGCTACTATAATTTTGTTATTTAAATAACCTTCTCCTTACAGAATCACATAGCTTGGTTTGGGGGTCCTTTCATTTTGTTTTGCAGGGGGAGTTATCATCTAGACCAGTAACAGCATTGAAATTGGTCCTGCTGAAAGTAAACAGCAACGCAATGCCCTTGTCATCCTAGAGATCATTTGTGCAAACTACACCAGCAACAAATAGCACTACAAACTAACAATTCAAAGAAATTGGCAGTCTTATTTGTAGTTGGGAACTTTTGATTTACTAGATGTTTTCTCACTCCATGCTGACATAGGCTCAGTGTTTCAGGTTGAATTTGCTGATATCCCTGAGAGAAACACAAGAAGATATAATCATGTGTGTGTACTGAGTTTATTCATGCTTCAGTACTTCTGTTGATCATCCATGGGGCAACATTTCTCTCTTCTCCATCTCACCAGTAAACCCATCACACATGCATAATTTGTCTTCCCGATACAAAACTTGAAAAGTTTTCTTCTCAAGTGCTCCATGTCTCATTGAGAGCCAATTCTAGTGTAGACAAAGTATAGAAGAGCTCCAAACAGTTCCTCTTAAATCTCATTCACATTTTCTGCTCCCAATAAAAAACAAATGCTTATCCTCTTGCTTTCCTCTCAAGTTCAAGGTGAGTTTCTGCTCTTTTCCCATATCTACCAATACTTCTTCAGTTATTACATAGGAAAACTCAGTTGATTCTCACTTATTCCAAAATACAGGTATTGTGATTCCTCTTCCTCCCTTCTCATACGTTAGGTTGCATGGAGATGGAGGAACAACTAGACAACTGTACGGATATCTCCAGATTTATGCCCCTTCGCCTGCAATTCCAAGCCATTGGTCTTAGTGATGATGAAGGCTGATCTTTCCAGTGCAATACAGTTCTCATGAAGTTGTGTACTTCACACTTCTGTGACACTTCCACACAAAGCAGAACTGCTTTCTTATGCAATACAGACAACAAGAATTGAAAGTCTTCTCTCTGAAGAATGCACTGCCAGCCAGCCATGTCTCTTTGGATCTCAGGCCTTTAATGCCAAGGCAATATATCCTGCCCTGAGATTTATTTTACAAACATTTCATTAAGCAGTGGTGATGTATGCAGGACTAATTGCACATGAACAGGAGAAGCATGCCAATCACTGAATTGTTAACACAAGAAGATACTCTCTGAAATTTCATTACACCCATCTATAAATCAAGACATGACCAAAACAAGAATTCTACTTCACAGAAGTCACATTGCAGAGTATGAGATGCAGTAGTTACTTAAGCTGCCTTGTGTTTGGCCTTGAAGCTGTCTCCACAGTTACAGAGTAGAGATGTCACAACATACAAATGGTTCAGTAAAGACGCTGTACTAACCCAGCTTACTGATGAAAGACAACTTCAGGCTTATGTAGAACCAGTCTCAAAACATGAACAACTCTAACGAAACATTAGAGGAGCACATGCCAAAGTTTCTGTGTTCCACAAATAGTCTAAGACACCAGCGGAGACCACCAGCAGTGCCATTAAGGGCTGTAGCTGGAGATACTCCAGAACAAGAGACATGCATCTAAACGATCATGATTCAACATCCCACCAGAGCCCAAGAGCTTAACAACATGGGTAGTCACAGACACAGAGTTCTAAGCATGAGACTCACAGTTTTAAGTGAGCCATTTACAGTAAACAGTGAGGCATATAACAAAAAAGGAGCCATACTTTCCATGTTTGCATTGGAATATAGTGCCCTTACTATGCAGTACTAAGAGTTAGTGGAAGCAACACTGGACCCAACCAGCTGGGACAGATGCAGAAACTTGAGTATTGCCAACTCTGCTGAGTTTTCACTTGGAAAAGGCATTTCTCCAAATTAACAGAACAAGATATCTGTCCCTGAACAGTACTCACCTGGGAGGACTGAAGAATTCTGCTAACATAAGCTGTACACAAAATAGTTTTAACAAGTGGTTAAGACTTCAGCACTGATGACACTCGTTACTCAGTGTTACTTTTGCTGTGCACTGAACCATTCCACCCAACTAGATCTGTAAAATCCTTTGTACCAGACTCAAAGTGTGACACGGAAACAGTGATGGTATGCAGTAAAGTTACTGGAACCTCACTCACATGCAGGACATAGACAAAGTACATTCAGGAGATATTTTAGAAACAATCATGCCTACATGATAACATACAATTTCTTGTATTAATTGTAGTACATTGCAACAGAGCTAGAAAGATAGACAAAAAAAATTTCAACAGCAACAACTGCCACCATCTTCTCTTTTTTTCACATTCTGCAGAACTTAACTTAGGACTGTTTCTTTGCACCAGTGCTCACCCATGCAACTCAGATTGTACTAGATTTCAAATTCACATTTATTAATCATTATCTTCCCTACGTATCAGAAGGTCTCCCATTGCCATTCAACCCTTTACTTTTCCTTCAACCCAAGATAACCTAAAAAAATATATCCAACTCTTAAAAAAGAAAAAAGTACCCTATTTATTTTGTACAACCAGTTTTACAAGAATCTCACTTCCTTTGGGACACTACTTGTTTGTACACCACCCACACATAATCAGTATATCGGTTTTAGGCTCACTTTTGTTTACAACATAGCAACATTTAAGGATATGAATGAAGCAGGCAGTTTCCCGGATTCAACACACAAGTGAAGGCCTCCATTCCTAGTTTAAGGTCTTCAATAAAATTACTGCAATGCAGAATAAATCAATTTTTCTCTCTGCCTCAGTTTCTAATCCAAGCATGGGAATAATGCTACTTACCAGACTGACCTGTTATCTTTTAAGTAGAGCAGATTCTCAAATAATAACAAGCACACCTATACTCCAGTGAATAAACTATGCTGATTCACAACAGTAGATTGCCTGGGCCAAATTCCATGTTGTATTAACAAGTCAACAGGAAACACTCCAAAACTATTACACTGATGTGCTCTGATCTTCCTTTCCCTACATACCACTCAGCTGGCACTCTCGCTGCTCCCTGTACACAGGTATCAACTTCAAAATCTGTTTTTCCGTCCCCTTTTATTACATTCTCCCTCCTTACCCCCTACAACACTTTTTTTTCCTTCTTTCTTCTCCTCAAAAGAACACAAATGGAAACTGTAGCATCTGGAGAATGGTATTTGTAGCTGGGGTAGTCACACTCAGTGTGGGAGTACTGATGGTAGTCACTAATCTGAAAGGAAGAATTCAAGTAACCATACACTTCATAGTTCCTTTCCTCACAAAACCATGATTATTCAATACAAGTAAAAAGATTTACACACCAGGTTACAAATATAACACTGAATCACTGGGCCAATCTAACATGGAATCACAAAAGCATACAATTAGCATTTAACAGAAGAAAAGTGCAAGACTGCTGTACAATGGAAGTAGACTTCAGCTACAAGAAAACAAAGTGTCCAAAATAGTTTTACTCGCACTGATTGCCACAGATTTTTAACTGATTGTTTACTTAAAGTTGGAAGAATAAATTGTAGGTTTATCTAATTTTAGTGCCTACTATAAACAATTGAATGGCATATCATTTTCAACCTTCACAGTGCTGACACAGAGTGAAAGGGTATCACAGAGCATGGTATGATTGCACTTCCTAAACAAAAGGATTGGCAGTTTTAAGAAGGCTGTTGTGGCAGCCAATTATTTTTATTCCAGGCCAGGGTGCTTCAACCAGAGGAGAAGGCAGTAACATGCTGCTGAGGGACACTCCTTCACATCCCCTCAACATCATCACAGTCTTCTCCTGCTCTCCTGGGATCCATTGATTCCCATGTATACAACAGCCCTAGTCCAACATTGTCCTAGAAGATGGAGCAAACCACCATGTGGCAAGAAGACACCACAACAGCAGAGACTAAGATGAGACAAAACAGTATGGAGCACTGAACTAGTACTGCATATGCCAGTATGCATTTGTATATGCCAACATGTAGTTGTATCAAGACCAACACTCACACTACTGTGATATCAGTGTAGTGCCCATCATTACGGAGATTGCTTTGCAAAGTTACTCTTTAAACAAATTCTGTTGTTTAAAAATTATTGCCCAGGTTTTTAATGATGCTATTGGTGTACTAGAAAAGATGTTTAAACACATTTCTCTACACACAGACACATACACACACAAAAAATTCTCATGCACTCCTCTCATTACCTTGTCCTTACATATTCCTCTCCCTGCCATTTCAAGGACAGGGGTTTTTTTTCCCTTTTAAAGTGTCTTTGAGAAAAATCACAGCTCCTATCAATTTAAACTCTGGTTATTATCCACTGGGGGGGGGGAGCCATGAGGACCAGAAATATACAAGAACATTTATTATATGATTTTAAGTCCCCTTCTAATACAACTTCTGATCCCCAAGAAACCCATATGAGTCTCACTGCCTACTGCAATACGAAAGAGGTGTCATAGGTGAAGGATTAAAATGCATCCTGCATCTGTGGGAATACGGAAAAATTATGTTTAAAACCACGCAGATAGTATTTAACTCCATTTCCCAATTTATGCAAGAGTTTCTAAAGAAATGGCAGGAGCTTCTGGTATACCTGAGAGAAAAGTACAGGCATGTCTAATATATAGTATTTTCTACACACAAACAGGGATTTAACAGATACTTGTGCCCTTCCTTAGTTTAAGTTTTCAAAAGTCTTAGAGTGAGATGATCTACATACATGATGATGAAATCACCCAATATATTAACAATAAATTTATTATAAGGAAAAAACAGCATTTTTTAACAAAAAAAACATGAGCACAGAAGTATAGATTAAGTTAGCAAAAGGAAGACAGAAAGAAGGTCCCAAATGGTGAGGAATCATGCAATTTTATCTTACTTCGGGAAGGAGCAAACTTAAGATCAGTATTTTTGCTCATGCAATTTTGTAGCAATGACAATGTCGATGCAATACAACCTGAGGTATTTGCACTGTCACTGCTCTATGCCCAACTAATCAGCTCTGCAGCTCAGAAGATACTGTTACCACAGTAGGGTACTAACCGGGCACCTGCATCTAACAGGCCAACACCACCAGGTTTTGACTGGCTGCAAAGAGAGCAGCTCATCATCACAGGAAAAAACATTTGATTATACTAAACACTACATGAGTTCATCAACAGCAAGGCATCCAAATATAATTCCTGCAAGAAGTAATGTGGAAGAAGACATTGTAAGTCTTATGGCAAGAAGAAACTGCCACTCAGTGATGAGAATTATGGGAAGGGAGGAGATGCTAATGTTTATTTTAGAGGTTGACATTCAAAATAAAAGTAGAGCAGGTGACATATGCCAAATCGCAGGTGGAAAATGGAAACTAAGTCTCTGATTCTGAAACAAGTTTCGTAGTGACAAATCCACTGACTTCAGCACCATTCTCTAAGACCACAAAATAAGAGGTATGGTGTGGTGGGATTCCTCCTTGGGAGGGGAACTGCAGTTGACTCAAGGGCAAGTACCTGGCATTCAGAAACAGCACAAACCTTGCTAGTGCTTCCCAATTTATTTCTGACCAGAATGTACTCTCCGAAAGGGTAAAAAGGGAAGCTCAGGTAGCCACATCCTTTCCATTTGGGGTCACTGACAAAAGCATCCTTAGTACAGCAAATTCATGCTACACACAACAACAGATTTACATGATAAAGATGCTTATCAGAGAAAATTACTGCAAGCTAAGCAGCAGTGAAACGGTATCTGGAGCTCCAGCTAGATGCAAATTACCAAAAAGCTTCGTTATTAGTAATATAGGCCATTGCAGTCATTTAATAGAGTTAGGAAAAATGTTTGTTAGTGAGGGTGGGGGACTGGATTTTTATCCCGCTTTTAATTGTTTGGGTTTTTTTTTTTTTTAAGTCCATCATACGTCAGGTTATTCAAATTTCAGACCAAATGTCTCAATGGGGACAGTTTTGTCACACTAGCAAGAGGGATAGAGACAAAAAGCATTCCTTGGGCACATCAAGGACTAATTTCTGGCTTTCATGTAAAATTTTGTCGCACTAGCAAATTAAGTAAAAGCCTTGAATAAATAGATTGCAAGTTCTTATACAGCATTATAAGAGTTCAGTATTAGCCACTTTTTAAAGGAATAGCAAAGACACTAGGAGACAAAGTACCCAGTGTGAGATCCCCCAAGGGTCAGCAGCAGCATCTTAAAGAGGTGCCAGATTCTTCAAATTTTGTCCAGTGCTTCAGCCCTGCAAAATCCACTCAAAATTATCTTTTGGGGGGAAAAGAATGAAATCCTGGTACCCTCAATTCAACTGTGAAGTTTCCCATTGGCTTGAGCAGGACCACAGTTTCTTCCCAGATCAGGACCGACTTGCTCTTACAAGACAAGAAGTGCTTATAGAAGTTTTTCTTTACAACTATGCATCAAACCCTTTTGTACATCCCTACTACTCACATTCCTTATCTAGAATACCCTGATACAGCAGCGTTACAAAGGGCACTGTTGCAGGCTCTCTACAAAGGGTAAAACGTCCTTGAAGGACAAGATACATCATCTTTCCACTACATATAGATTTATATTGGTTTCTTCTCTCGCCTGTTGTGTAGACCCAATCAGCCAATGAAAGAGAATTTCATCCTTGCACAGCAACAATGTCAGCCTTTCTAATCATGTCAAGATACTAATAGTAACTATTTCAGCTAAGCGTGTGTGTCCTGTCAGCAATTTGCTCCACGTGGGCTGTGAAGGGGCTCGGAACACCTAAAGAAAACTATATTACTGTTTCCCAAGTCCTTTACAATTACAGCATATGTAAGGTTTTAGACAATCTCTTCACCTTTTTGTATCAGTTTTAAACTGCGAGTCAGCAACATACAGTGTGTACAATGTATCAGTGCTGACAAAATACAATCCCTGCCTCCAGGAAGCTATTACCACCTAAATATCTGTCATACATATAATCTGTACAGGTGAAGGCGTGAGCAACTTTTTTTAGGCTTTGGGAGTTTTTTGCACAACTATGAAGCACATCTGAA
Organism: Eulacestoma nigropectus; assembly: GCA_013397775.1. NCBI lineage: Eukaryota > Metazoa > Chordata > Aves > Passeriformes > Eulacestoma > Eulacestoma nigropectus. The sequence goes on from VZTE01003367.1 coordinate 1,305,278, forward strand.
TTCCAAATTTATAATGAGCAGAATTTCTGGACACTTACTATAAGAAGAAGAATTTTGTCACACAGACCTAGATATTAGCTAAGTATGGTGATTACAAAGAAGCTACTTTCCAACATTAGAAGGAGGGAGGTCTTAATTCTGCTGCTACTTATATAGATTCTGATTTCAGGCATTCAACTATTCTAACTTCTGCTGGACTTAGTGTTAAATAACATGACTTCTTACAAGACTGGAGCTCTAATTTCTCCAAAAACATAAAAACAGTTTATTTCATATTGGCTGCCACTTAAATATAAGCCTTTTTACAGTAATATCTCATACAAATTGAAGAACAAAGAAATTGACAGCAGTCAGTTAAAGTTAAGTGTTCGCTCACTTGAAAATAAACTGCATTATCCAAATCATGGCACACAAGATTACAGCAAATACTAAACTTGTTGCTGGATGAACAACCGAAATCAAATTAATGTCCACATTAACTATGGCAAATCCAACTGAGAGTGTTGTGTGAAAACACACAATTCTTATGGATATAAAATAAGTATTCTGAAAAGTTGCTATTCCTCTGCCCCTACTTCAGAAACACTTCACACTCTTTGATGTGAGTCTGACGCGAGTTCAAGCTCAGCAGTCAGGATAAACACACCTGACAAAAACTGCCAGATGTGCTCTGATTCTGGTTGCACTTTGCCGGTACCTGTGTTTGTGACTCTGTGTGCCCTTGGGAACCAGCAATGGAGTCACTAGCCCCCACAGCAGGAACACAAACCGGGACCCCTGCTCTGATGCATGAGGCAGCTATGTCATTCACAAGAAACGCAGCAGAGAAGCGAGTTCTCATCAGGTAAAAATGCTGTTAAAACTGCCTTTTACTGTGTGAAAAGAAATCCACTGTGACCCACTGTCCTCCCAGCAACTGGAAAGGACAACATGGCTGCCATACTGCCAGCAACAGAAATCCCCTTCTGCCAAATGTTTCCATCCATAACATTGCTTTGAAAGATTAAAAGTTCCCAGAATATCAGAGAAGATACTTGCAATCACAGAAGAAGCAAGGTGTTAGTACAATTAATATAGCCTTTGTACAAAAACACATAAGCAGTTGGAAGACTTCTCTCATGAACTGCTTTTCTCTAAACATATTACCCAACTATAAACCATCTTCGACTTGTAAATAAAAATACCTGATGGCTGCACAGGCTTAAGCTGACCAACAAGAACTGCATAAGGTATTGAGGACTGCATTTCTAGAACATGATAGCATCTTTTCGCTCCAAATCCCGAACTTCTGCTCAAGAAAACTACAGGTCCCAGGATGCCTTAGAATAGTACAATCCTGGCAGGCCATTGCAGTAAAAACACAGCACTGCACACTGGGGCCTGTAGTTTCCATGAGCCACATTCTTACTCAAGATGAGACCAGATGTAGGCCATATTGCACACTTCCACAGGCCTGCAAACAACACACACACACACCATACAGGGAGACTGCTGCTAGTAATCGTCAGGTAACCTGGATCGATACCCAGTTCTCGTGTGTTGAAGTTAAGAAGCCAAAGATTTCTGCAGAAATAAACATCAGCTAACCAAGAGTCTCTAGAGAATAATCAGCAGTTTGGCTACTTTCAAACATGCACAGTTGGCTATAGCTTTTTAACATCTTTTACTGAAGTACAACAAGAATTTATGGGTTTTTTCTCCCAAGACTTCTACATTTAATAATATTAAAGAGTACTCTTTTGAATAGCAATAGGAAAAGTATGTTTGGTGAGGGGCATATTCTCCTGTCCAGAATTCAGTTATCTGGAAACAAATTGCTCTCTCCCTCCAATTCTACAATGTGCTGAAGCAGGGGCTTGCCTCTCTTCTGAAAAGAAGTGGCTCTTAGCTGAAAATTAAATAGCTGTGTCTCAGCGTAGGCCTCAGAGAGGAATACGCTGTACTTCAGTAAAGGGAATGGCAGCTCCCCCTACCAGTCTGTTCTAAGAAGCTTTTAATCGAGGAAGGAAACAACCAGGGAACGAAATGAATAAGTCCTCCTTTTTTTTTTTCCCCCTCCCACTTCCCTGAGCTCTGGATTATTATTATTAAAACAATTAAAAAACAATAATATGCATATAAAATTCCATCTAAGTACTTATATGCTTCCCTAGTCCTTGTAGTACAAGACAGTCTTTGCAGCATTTCCAGGCTAGCAGGCAGCACCTGCAAAAATATGCAAAAGAAAAAGGACCACGCAAAAGGAAAAGGCTGGGACAAGAGAAAGAGAGCATCCCACTGCAAGAGAAAGAAATGGTGATGCTTCAGTCTCCTGAAAGTCATCCTGATGCACTTCTCTATAGAGGCAAGAGGCCTCAGGAGCATCTAAAGATTTTGTCAATACAGCAATGCTGTCCATAGGCCAGACAGCTGTTGCCATAGTTACTATCAGCCAGCTTATCAGAAAATAATTATTGCGATTACTCAGAAGTTTTGTTAAAATAATTTAAAGCTTCAATAAGATACCACTCGATCTCTTCAATTAACTGTTTGCAACTACGCTGCCTTTGGGATCCACACAGTTAACTTGGATCTGCAGGGTTGAAGTGGAACAGGGGAAGGAATCAATGCTCCTTCTCCCTTTCGTACTGACAGCTTGTATTTCATAGGCAGAAACAAGGAAGCTGAACCTCCCATAAGCCTGGCTGCCCTGCTAGAGTTCCCTTACAGGCCATCTTAGAGTCACAGGCTCAAATCTGCCCTCATTTGTTTTAACCATTCACATATCCATACTGCAATTCAAGAAACACACTGGCTACGTTTTCAAAGCATACTTTTAATTACACATGCAAAGGTAGAGTCCCTCACTTCAGAGGCAAGTGACACAACTTCTGCACCAAGTGAACTTTCTCTTTTGTCCTACAAATGCAGTACTGTCTGGTGGAAGGGCGGAATCAGAAAACACACATTTTAAGAAATCGGACATTAAAAATGCATAGAAGCTGTATCAACATGGCCTAGAACAGAGTGCACATGAAGCAGAGCCTCACCGCTTCTGTACCACTTAGAGATGCATTCCCATCAGTAACAACAAACATTAGGCTTGGGCTGGGGGTCTGGGCTGGGGGTGGAGGCAGCATGTTTGTTTTGTGGTGTGCAGTTTTTTAAAGCATGCTTTGAGCATACAGTCTCTAATCAAAAGAGTGAGCATTTGTAATGATAGCGAACAAGAAATCTCGGGCAAGGGGGAACAAATAATAGGTCAAACCATCTAGGCAAAGAGCTTTTAAGGCACAGGTACTTGATAATTCCATCAGAGATACTAAAATGGTGTAAACAGTATACCAGAAAATAAATGCTGCAGATAAGTCTGTAACAAGCAGCACATTTTTTCCTCAAAAACCTGGAATGATCAAAGTACTAAAACAAAAGATTCTGTGGCAAAGTTGGGGCTTTGTTAGGACAGTAGGCAGGGCAATCCTCTCATACCAAAGGAAGGGACCTGTTAGAACTTTCTACAGCTATAGAAATTATTTTAGGGATAGGTGATTCTAACTGCAAAGTCTGACTGCCATGCAAGTGTGCCTTTCTTTAGCACTAAGTACTTTTTAAAAACTCTTTAGATTTCTACGTATTTTTTACAGCCATTCTATGAACTACACTTCACTTTCGTGAAGTTCTGACATAACAAAAGCAGAATCACACAAACTTTAAATCATATTTTAACAATTTTAGTCCAGAGAGGAACTTTGTAAAGTGCAGGAGCCATAAAAAAAAACTTACGAAAGAAACAAAGGGGCTTTTTTTTTTTTTTTTTGAGATTGTATTTGCCACAAGGGAAAAAAAAAGGAAAGGAAAATGAGAAAATACAAAGTTGCCCCCCCCGCCCCCTCCAAATGTAAATAAAATTCTTTTTTGCCTGCCTAATGCATATCTCTACCACCAGCACAAGCCAAACACTGGCTTTGTGCTATACTGAACATGAAATATTAATGTAAGATACCTATAAAAACTATTCTTCTATACTTTAGAGGGTACAGAAGTAAGTACAGCCCTCTGCATTCAGCAGACTTCTCAAAACCCTTCTGCGCTCTGCCCCACCTTTCCACTATACGGTTTGCTCCTAAATAACCTTTGTGCTGTTAAAATACATCAGAAACAGGATGTGAGCTGCTTTCTGGCACAGAGTAATTGAACAAGGGCAATTCACAAACATACAGGAGCCAGGCCTTTTGTAGAGTCTTAGACTTCTAGTATACAGCTATGCATGTGACTGCACAGTTGCGAGCATAAAGGGTGAAGGGGACAGTGAAGAAATATTATTAGAAGCTTAATAATAGGTTTTTAGCACTGCCCCTTCTATACAAGAAGCCTCTCCTGGTGGAGATGCTTTACAGCTCACACCCCCATGAGATGGCCCTCGAAAAAGCAAAGCTCTATCACCCTATGAAGTTGTTTCTGGAGGATTTTAAACAAGTAAAACCAACAAACCTGAAACAACAGTAAAAAGGTTAGGGTCATCAACACACGTTTCTCACATGACACCCATCTTGAGTTTCTGGTACCCGTGTAAAATGCCAGTAACACATGAAATAAGATAGTCCTTTAAGATTCCTTCAAACTGGACTAAAATAAAAGAGGAATTTCCATTGCACACAATTTCCAGTAGTATCAATTCATTTGACCAAAGAAAGATCTTCATGGCTCTGAGAATAAGGATAAAGGAACTGAACAGCGACAGTGTGTTCATTATAAACAAATTGCATGAACAACTCAAGTGATAGCCAGGCTCACTATCAAAGCTTTCCAACTGCACACAGAATTATACAAACTTTTAAGGAGTCAATAAGACACATCTTATTTTCTAAAAAAAAAGTCCATGAAAACTGTGTCCTTTGTAAGGATCCACACCAAAATATTTTTAATTTTTTTTTTAATCATAATTTCTACAGTGAAGTTTAATAGGCACACACAAAACCTCATATCTAAAAAAAAAAAGTAAAGTTGGAATACGAAATAGTTAGGTCCAATATTTGAAACACAGCTGAAGCTGAATAGCCTACAGTGAAGGGACACCTTTACAAAATCTAAACTTAAAGCAGAGATCTCACTGTTGAAGCTGGAAAACACAACAGCACTTTTTTGCAACCAGCCTAAGTTTTAATTTCCTACTTTTGCTTTTTTTAAGTTCTTTGAAGGAAAGTTTTTTTATTTTCATTCCCTAAAGGAAGAAAACCACTTTCAAATGCCTGGTTCCATCAACAAAACTAGTTCAGGATGTACATTCAGGAGAGCAAAGATTAAAAACTTTCAGGTAAATCTTATGAAGAATAATGGCAAAACATTATTAATAACAAAAGACTCCTCTACACCACATTTTGAATTATACAACACATTAGCTTCACTAGTAACATGAAAAATCACCAAAACCCATATTGGGATCCACTCCAAATTTCTTGTTGCTCAGGTCACTATGGCTAATATCTTGGGATATGACATAGCTGACATCCATCTGGTGGCAAGTACTCTCAGTGAGCAAGCACCTACCTTCTGCTGGACAATGGGTCTCTTAAGACCTTGAAGACAGACTGTATCTATACACGCTACTATACAACATGAAATGAATGGATAGAGAGGCTGCTCCATAATCCCGCTATATGAGCTCAAACCCCTAGCTGATATAACCATCATAAAATAACCTCTCTAACACAGTGAAGTTGAAAGTTTTAAAAACATTTGAGAATCTCAACATCTATTTTTTTTAATACAGTTTTAAAGTTTCATTTACTAAGCTAAAGAGTTCCTTTCTAGAAAACAATAATAAAAAATGCCTCCAAAGAAAGTTTCATTTAGCTATCGTGAAGCATGCACAGATATAAACAAAATTTCCAAAGACTGTGATCTTTTTCCTAAAGTATGATAATCAACTTCTTTAACTAATATGGGTAGTTACGCATATTTTTTTTATTTCTTTAAGATCCTGTTCTCAGTAGTAATTTAATGTCACTATTTAATAAAAACTATAAACTTATATTATACACAATCACTAAACAAGTTTAATATTAAAGTTTTGGCATTCTATGTTAACCCGGTAGAAGTAATGAATTTTGGAATTTTAAGAGGTTTTTTTTTAACAAGGCTCTGAAATGCATGTTATTTTTTTCACAAATGAAGCCTCAAAATAAGCCTCCCTTCATCAAAGTTAGAAATTCCCCTGCTATGTAGCAGGTCCAGTCTTACCAGCTAACTCCAGGAAATCACAGGAAAGCCAGAGGAAGCCGACTTACAAAACTGAAACTAAGCAGGTGTCTTCATTGTTAGAAGTGAGCACAATGGGGGGGGGGGGG
>VZTE01003367.1:1316373-1339595 GCA_013397775.1 Eulacestoma nigropectus
AAGCTACGTATGATACTAAACAGCAGGGTTGACAGAGTAGTAAGAAAAAAAAAACAGAAAATGTATCTGGGTGCTCATCAAATAGTTACTGATAGATGCATACTTCATGGGATATCAGGTACGGTCACGTGCACAAGACTACCTAAAATCTAGCAGCCATCACAGTAGATGTTTCAATGTGTCCAATTGTGACAAGAAGTGTTATGGTTAGTATAACTAAGACATCACGCCATTTCTGATAAATATATATTTGCTTTTTATACTTTTTTCTGCTTTACTTCTGCAGCCTTTGAATAGATCAAGTGATCCTGGGATAAGCTCTATTATTCAGTCAGATCTGCTTGTAGCTTGCTGTGATTTCTCCTGTGTCTGGGGCACCACCCAGCCACCTCCCTCCTTAGCCGTCCAATCTCAAATCCACAACCAATTTTTAAACCCCCCTGAAAATCCCAGCCCCGATACTCAGATTTTCCCTCCTCCATGTAAACTTTTACTACCAGCACTTTAAGCTATAGAGGCCAAGTGTTACAGCCAAGACAGCCTGGATTTTGATTTTACCTTCAGTTAGTTTGAAGCAAGAAGAGGAGTCAGTTTACTCTGAAAACAATCAGGCCAGAGTTGCTTTTGTCCTTCAGATTTTTTTGATAGAGGCACCAGAAAAATAAATAACTGAGTAAAGCCTGTTTATTTTACTGTTTTTTATCTTTCTGGTTAACAAGCAAGTTTAAAGAATCTAGAATGAGTGATTTAAGTGTTATTAGAGATTTGGCATGTTTATTTTGCTGAGGAGTCAATACACAAGAGTTAGCCTACAGTTTGTTTTTTAGAGATGAACTTTGGACAAAGTTCAAAGGAAAAATAATCATGAGCTGTTACTGTAGATGCACACAGAAATTTTTCATGGTTTGTCTTAGAACTCAGACCATGATGAGTACCTCACACACTGCCCACAGTGATCTTTGGGTCACAACCAGGTAGAGTGGCTCAGACCATTTTCATAGAATCATTTGGGTTGAAAGGGCCCTTAAAGGTTGTCTACCTTTCCAAACCCCCTGCCATGGGCAGGGACACCTTCCACTAGACCAGATTGCTAAGAGCCCCATCCAGCCTGGCCTTGAACACTTCCAGGAGTGGGGCATCCACAGCTTCTCTGGGCAACCTGTTTTAGTGCCTTGCCATCCTCACAGTGAAGAATCTTTCTCTAACAGCTCATCGAAATCTACCCTCTTTCAGATTAAATCCATTATCCCTTGTTCTATCACTACATGCCCTTGTCAGAAGTGCTTCTCCAGCTTTCTTGTAGACCCCCTTTAGGTACTGGAAGGCTGCTATAAGGTCTTCTCCAGGCTGAACAGCCCCAACCCTCTCAGCCTGTCTTCACATGAGAAATGCTCCAGCCTTCTGATCATCTTCACTGCACTCCTCTAGTCTCGCTCCAGCAGGTCCACATCACTCTTATGTTGGGACCACAGAGCTGGACAAAGCACTCAAGCATCTCATGAGGTCCCATGAGAGCAGAGGGGCACAATCCCCTCCCTAACCCTGCTGGCCACACTGCTTTCGATGTAGCCCAGGATGCTGTTGGCTTTCTGGGCTGTGAGCACACATTGCCAGGTCGTGTTAGACTTCTCATCAACCAGCCTGAACTCAGCAGTTTAAGCCACAGACCTTGATTATCACAGACATGCCAGAAGTCTTTCCTTTAAAAACTGCGCACGTGCACTACTCCTTTGTTCAGACTTGCCATGCTGGAGAGAAGTGGTTCCTGCTTCTGTGCTACTTAGCTTCACTTCCATGTCAGCAAAAAGGGCCCCCATTTATGTATGTGAAGAATTCACCTTATAGTAGCATGAGAAGGGGTTTCATGTACGAAATGGAAAGCAATGGTACCACCAGATGCACAGCTAAATGTTTGAATAAACTGACTGGTTTTGTACATTGGCTCTCTACAGAGATATCTACCATGATTTCCTTTCAGTGAAAGGAAATCTTGCTAGAAGCTTAGGAAAAAAATCCTCCTTTGCTTGTTGAGTCTTTGTGCACAAAGTTGACCCACACACCTCTGCCTCTGAATGTGATGTTTGTGCTGCTTATCAAAAGTCATAGTTCAATTTGTCTGGGTTTTCCACTTTCTGCTTGATCACATCACTCTGGATGCTCATTAAGTCCCCTTTGCCTAGTTTTTTTCCTAAGAGCACTTAGAAGTACAAGCCAAATCCAAAGCCTTACCAAAGTTAGCGGAAAACTCACAAAACAGGATTTGATGAGAACTTGTAAGCAGCTGCTAGATTTTATTTCTCATTGAATGTTATTTCACCAGTTTGGGAGAATTTCAGAGAAAGAAGCACGGTCCATGTGAAGTATTAATGCAGGGACATCTCAAGAGTAACAGTCATTGCCAGCAATTATTGTACCAAGTGTTCAAAGTAAAAAGTTACATCATAACATGCTGGCTTTGCTGTAGCCAGCCCATCTTGCAGTGCTGTTTGTTGAGAATACTTAGAAAAAAATCTGAGAAGATATTAGTTAACATGCAGAAACAGTCTTCTAGCAACTTGTGTTAAAAGGATATTAGCAGCAAGTGCACTGACAGGTCACAGATCAGGTTGACAGTGGAGTAGCCACATAGCACTTTCTGTTCCCCTGGTTTTCAGCAACAAAACTACCTTAAAAACTAAACCAAGAGTTAGTTACTTGCCTGTTGCTGTTTTTCACTGTGCTTTTGGCAGGGATGCTAGATGGCTGCAAGTAAGACAGGAGATAGCCTGTGCAGCTTAAAAATGAAAGCCATAAGACCATTTCAGACAAGACATACTCCAGCCTAAGAAAACAGTTGGGAATCTGTCTTTCTCATCAGTGTTGAACACGGGGTTATCTCTCCAGCAGGATCCAGGCAAAGAGTCCCTTCTACAAGCAAATATCTTCCCCTTCCCGGGTCAGGGAAGTATAGGGCATCGCTCACTTCCAGACGATAAGGAAAATTAACCAGACTGTTTATACCACCAGTTGGGGCCAGAGCCTGAAAACACAACGTGTATGAGGCACTCGCCATTAAGGACATCAGCCTAAGTGCAAACTGTGTTGCTTAACACAAGAACCTCTGACTTTGACTGTGGATTATTGCCTTACACAGGAGTTATTGCCTACAGCAGCCAATGAAGCAGACCCCTGCTTACCCTGTCTCATCCCAAAACTACTTTCTTGCTCGTCACCTGTCAGTTGGTCCATCAGGAGTGGTGCAGCCGCAAATCTCACTCTCTTGATTGCTCTGCCTGGGAGGCAGCTAGGGTGAACTAAAAACAGTCATAGGAGTGCATTGCCCAGGATCTATATTCCAGTAAAAGTAATTCAACATTCAGACTGCCCAGTTGCTTTTGTAAAATTCATGTTCGCCAGGCTACCCTCAGCAGCCGAGCCAGGGAAGGCCTGTCAGCACAGCACAGCATTGTGTCTGTAGTGGGATTTCACTGGAGATGCAAGCTCCTCTGAGGCTAGCATTGAAAGGATGACCCTGTCCTGCTGTCTCTTCCCCATATCACTTACTGCTTTACTTACCAGAGATACTGGTTATTCCATACAGAAAGTAGAGGACCATAGCTCAGAGGGGATAGCCTGGCCTGTTGCACCAGAGAGCATGGGGAACCTGTGAGTACTCACCACTTTCTCATACCTGCCAGCAGCTCCCAGAGCTCTTCCTCCTTGGCTTCCCTCTTGGGCTTTCAGTCTTGTTAAGGTTTCAGTATGTAAAGTCAGGAAGTTTGTCAGCTCCTTATCTAATCTGACCTCCATCAAAACATTATTTCCACCAGTACTTCTGTATCAGATCTGCAATTAGGGGAGGCCAGAGAGCATTTTACCCTGCACAGGCCATTGCTTTCTTCTTCTGAAGGTGCATCTGCTTTCAGAGAGGCTGGTGATGTTGCTGCTTTCAGACTGAAGGAAGATCTGAGCAGCAATACTGTCTCTGGGAGTCAAGAGGAATGGGTTTCTTTGCCCCTTTTTTTTTTTCCTTTTATCCTTAAGTAGAAGTGAGCAGTCATGAAGGAGACGTTGTTCATGGCTCTCAGGTGGCTGGCCAGGCTGACTAAGCATGGTTTCGGATCCTGTACACTGTTTAGAATCACAATGAGCTAGGGACTGTGTGCCAAGATGCAAACCGTCCAAGGAAAGGATCCTCATTTTTAAGCCAGCAGTATGAAGTATCCTAGGAGCAATTGCAGGTCCATTATCCGATGAAAGAAACTGGTTTTGACTCATTGTCCTTTTTGTTAAAAAATATAATGCCCCCTAATTCAAGCTGATTTGTTGTAATGTTGGTCACCCTACTAAATTTTTCAACGGGTGATTGTTGGACCATTAGGGATATCTGGTCTCCATCAAAATGCCCTTTTCCAGGTGCTTTCAGAAGAATTCTCCACTTCTATTTTTGAGGAACTTGGAGGAAAAAAATGTAGAATTGGAAAACTGTGGATGGAAATTAAATCACTGAGTATGTTTTCAAGGACTGCTGAAAGGAAATGACAACTTTTGTAATGAAGCATTTCGGCATGTCACTAACCTGATAAGCAGATAGAAATGCAGAGTGGTAAACCAAGGGCATGAGCCACAGACCAAGACAGCAGCTACCAGGATGTATCGCAGGCATATAGACATCTCAACAGCCTTCCACATGCACAGAAATCAGACGTGACAAACAGCATCCAAAAAAAAAAAAAAGTCAATTTCTGTAAACATTAAAACACCGGTAGAAGGACATCATGTCTTTTTAGTCCTTTTAAGTGTCAATGGTCATTTTGGCACCTTGAGGAGAGACATGATAAAGCAAAGTCTGCTCCACAGTCCAAGGAACATACAATGTAAAAGGTCACTGAGAGGCAGGGAATCAGAGGACCTAAGGAAAACTAAGGATGATGATCATTCTAGAATGTTAGGTACTTCAAATATAAATACTGATTGTGGTTTTCAAAAATATTTCCATAAATTTGTCCCCTAAACCCTTCAATATCACTAGATATGTAAACAGCCTGGAGTTTGTGTGGACAGAACATCTAAAAAGCAATTCAGTTCTCTAAGTATTTAATTAGACATGTATTTGAGCCACTAGTTTGGGACTACCAGCTGAGCAGCATCTTGTCCTATAGCGTAATGTAGCAAGAGCATCAGTGTTTGAAAGCAATAAAAAAGTAGTAAGCTTTGAGAAGTATTAAACTACTGGAATCTTGTGTATTTACTACAGCTTGCCTTGACTTTACCATGCTGAAAAGTAGCCCAGCATAGGCACAGGGACAAGGGAGGGAAGATGAGCTGTGAAACAAATATTATGGAGGGATGGGGAAGGGCAATCTAGGAGCAGAGCTGTGCCTGGCTTTGCATGCAAGAATAAGAGTTAACAGTGACTCAGTGGACAGAAAGGTCAGTGCTAGTACAGGTATTCAGAGTGAGTTTTCATGGCCTAACAATAAATAGTGTTAGTCACCTCTAGATTATCTGGGATTAAGTGTATCATGGATAAAGATACCCCTGAGATGACTGATGCTGAATTAGCATGGGCTCACTCACATAGCACTGTGCCACATAGCATTGCATCTTCTGAGGAGCTGTGATACCCCTGCCATCACAGTCCCTGGAGTCACCAGTCCTTCCTGATGGCATGACACCTCCTTCTTCAAGCTTCTTTGGCTTCCCTGGCTATTTCTGGGTTTCTGCTTTGACCGTGTTATCTCGTCTTGCTGCTTTCTGGGATAACCCAGAGTTTAATGTGGCTGTGTTTTGAACGGAGTGAGAAGGGGCAAAGTAAAGATCAAAAAAAAGTCAATAAACCTGATGGACAGGGGAGGCATCTGCACAGCAAGACAATGCCCTTTTTATTTAGTCATGTCTTACAATACAGCTACCACATCATTAATTCAGAGACACATGTTTGTAGAGAGAGGTCCTCACAGATATTTTATTTATAATTGATTTTAATATCTTCCACTCAAGTCTTCTCTTGTTTGAGTGATAGGCAAGTTGCAAAATATATCACTCAAGACTTAGGGAATTGGGCAATTAAACCTGTTTGTGTGTTCTTTGTGTTCAAAATTGATTAATAACAGTAAGATACACCAACATCGTGCTTTTCAACTAAAAGACAGTTAGATAATGTCAATAAATTCACAAATCTCATTGGCATTGCTTCCCTATATGAAGAGTACACATAAGCATAAATGTATTTTTTTCTCACTAGGAGGAACAGAATGAAAAGACTTTTTCTTTCAAAACTCTATTAGGCTATCAAGTGGAAATCATAGAATATCCTGAGTTAGAAGGGGCCCACAAGGATCACTGAGTCCAATTCCTGGCCCTGCACAGAAGAGCCCCCATAATCGCACCATGTGCCTGAGGATGTTGTCCAAACACTTCTTGAATTCTGTTGGGCTTGGTGCTGGGACTTTTCCCTGGGGAGCCTGTTCCAGTGCCCAGCCACCCTCTGGGTGAAAAATCTTTTCCTGATATGCAACCTAAACCTCCCCTGACACAGCTTCAGACCGTTCCCTTGGGTCCTGTCACTGGTCACCACAGAGCAGAGATCAGTGCCTCCCCTTCCTTTTTCCCTCATGAGGAAGCTGCAGACTGCAATGAGGTCTTCCCTCAGTCTCCTCCAGGCTGAACACACCAAGTGACCTCAGCTGCTCCTCATATGGCTTCCCCTCCCAGCCCTTCACCATCTTCATTGCCCTCCTTTGGACAATCTATAATAGTTTAATGTCTTTCTTATATTGTGGCACCCAAAGCTGCACACAGGACTGCAGATGAGGCTGCCCCAGTGCAGAGCAGAGTGGGACAATCCCCTCCCTTGCTCGGCTGGCGATGCTGGGCCTGATGCCCCCCAGGACACTCTTGGCCCTCCTGGCTGCCAGGGCACTGCTGGCTCATATCCAGCTTCCCATCAACCAGGACCCCCACGTCCCTTTCCCGTGGCATTGCTCTCCAGCCTCTCGTTCCCCAGTCTGTTCCGCACTTCCAGGGTTGCCCCATCCCAGGTGCAGAATCCAGCACTTTCCCTTGTTAAACTTCATACAGTTGGTGAATGCCCAGACATCTGATTTGTCAAGGTCTCTCTGCAGAGCCTCCCTGCCTTTGAGGGAGTCAGCAGTTCCTCCCAATTTTTAGTATCACTAGCGAACTTACTTAGTATGCCTTTGAGTCTTTAATGAAGATGTGGATGAGCACTGGCCCCAAGATGGAGCCCTGCAGAACCCCACTAGTGACCAGCTGTCAGTCTGCTGTCACCCCATTCACTATAACCCTTCGTGCCCGACCTGCGAGCCAGTTGCTCACCCATCACATGATGTGTTTATCCAGCTGTGGGCTGGACATTTGAAGGATACTGTGAAAGACAGTATCAAAAACTTTACTGAAATCCAAAAAGATTACTTCAACTGGCTTCCCTTGATCAACCAGGTGGGTTACCTGTTATAAAAGGAAGCTAAGTTTGACAAGCAGAAGTTTCCCTTTATGAACCTGTGCTGGCTGTGGCTGAGAACCATGTTGTCCTTCGGATGTTCTTCAATAACATCCAGAATAATCTTCTTCATATGATTATGCCATGATTTTCAGGTCATGACAATCATGACATGACATAATTTAATTAGTTTGTCTTGGAGTGGACTTGGAAACACCATATGGAATTTGAATAAAAGCCTATGATAGTCTGAAAACATAGCAAAATTCCAGGTCACCTTAGTCTCACTGGTAGTATCAGTGGGGCTCCTGAAAAGATTCACTCAGTGCTTACCATCAGCTAGGTAGTTAAACAAGGAGCTGGAAGTTATCTGAAGTGTATAAATTTCAATGAGAGTTTGTATTTTGTTTATTTATGAAGCCATTATGTGCCCACCTCCTCAGAGCAAGCTGAAGGATGTTTCAAAAAAGATACGCTAGAATTAGAAAGACAACAGAAGGGATAGGGAATAACTTTCACCTTGAAGAAAAAAAACAACCTCAGGACTAGGACATTTCAGATGAAATAAGAGAAAACTGAGAGGGAACATAAGAGGCCTGCTAAAGGGAGAGCAGCATGGAGAAAGAAAATTGGGAGCGATTGTTCACCATCAAGTTGTAAGAGTAAGTGGCACTGAGTGAAATGATTAGACAATGTTTAAAACAAACAAAAAGCAATACTTTTTTGCTCAATGCATAATCACATTTGGGACTCATTGGTGCAAGATTTCATGGATCCTCATAGTATAAATATGTTCAGAAAGGCATGAAACAAATCTACTGAAGGATGCAACATCTGACACAGCAAGCACTTTTACCACTGATTGCCAGACGCTCATAGGGGGAAGATCCTTCTGGATACATCCCATTTCTTACAATCCTCCTTAAACATCTGAGTTGGGACATTATCAGAGAAAGCCTGCTCTAGATGATCCACCTTTGATCTCCTTCAGTATTGTCACTTTTTTAAGTTAAGGAATAAAGGACGCAGTAATATTTCAGTGAAGGCGGAAAAAATCAGTGCAAGAGGCTTCTGTATTCATGAGTGCCAATGGTATATAGACTTTGCTCTTCACTTGAATAAAGTGAAACTTCTTGTACTGTGGGTCAGGTTTTTTTCCTTCTGAGAAGGAAAACAGGCCTTACATTGTCATTCATACCACATTTTTTGGAATGGGACACAGTTTATCTTTTAATAAAAACACTGTTCTGAGTGGAATCACATAAAGGGGCTGTTTGATAGTGTGGAGGAAATGGACTGCACATCCCTACTAAACCAAAACGGCTTGATCCTTGGTCTCCACCACTGTTCCCAGGCAGCCAGTGCTAGGCAGGGGCCTGCCTGGGGACTGCCCAGTGGTGCTGGTGCCTGGTGTGGCTCTGCTGGGCCCCTGTGGTGGGTTTGCAGCCGTCCACCAGCACACTTCCATCCCAGCTAGCCTCTTCCTTGGAGAGGTGGAGACCAGAGCCAACCCACACAGCAGCTTCCACTAGGGGCCACTGCTACATAGAGGAGGAAGAGGAGGAGGAGAAAGAAAAAGAAGAGGGAAGAGTTCAGAAAGCACCAGAGTCTTGAGGGTTTATTTCTAGGCATGAGCACATCTGTTTGTAAATGGTTTGGTGAATGTGTACGAAGTACCACTGTTTCTGTTGAAGTGCTCAAGAGAAAAAGGATGGCCACTGGGAGCTGCAGGGGCTGGTTTGCTTCCACCTCAGACGTTACTGGCAGGCACTGAAAAGTCACCACTCTTTCCAAACCATTCTCCCTGGACCATATAAACTTAGAAGAGTAGCGGATCCCTCATTCCTGACGGAACATCTGAAGGTGAAATATCCTATGCACAGCACATCAGAGAGGAAGCAATGCATGTTACACAATGAAGTTCTATTTACAAGTATCTGTATAAAATTTGAAGCTTCCAGTTTGGACCTAAGGAAAGGCTTGTGTGTCTATTAGCTTGTTTGTGTTTTTCAACAATACTGGTTGATTTCATAATATATATATATATTACCTTCACAACTTGCCCTTCTTTATCCTTAGACCATGGCAACGACAGCACTACTAAATATAATATTGAGACTTGGCAAAATATATTTTTAACTCCCTAGTTTCACGTGAACCATGTCTTCCCTTCTTTGCATGGGATACTTGCAGCTTTCTAGAGCTTCACTATGAGCAAAACTGAACTTGGAGGGCCAGAGAGTAATTATATCAAAGGATACTTTTGGGGAAGTCACTCAAAAGTTTAAAAGTCTTTCAGGAATGTCTTCTGGCAGAGATGAGAAGACTGGATATTAACCTTGAGGGATAAAATGAGAGACTTCAAACTCTACATGCCCTCATGGAGAAGAAATGCCTCCTCTACTGATTTAGGGAAATATTCAAGGAAAATGTCAAAATACATAAAACCATTTCCAGACCACCACACTCCTCAGCAATTCTACTTTCACCCAGAACTGCAAGAAATTAATTATTCCCCAGAAACAAATGTTTTTCTGCTATTTGTAAAATGCTAAGGGATAGGAAGTTAGTCCCCTTCTACCATGGAGTCCTTAGAGGGGATCAAATAGCTTGTGTTTATTTATCTTTACTAGCATAACCGGCTGTCAGTGGATTATCTCCTTCTGTCATCGATATGGCTTCTTTTCACCATCAGGCAGCTGCAGGAGCAGCAGAGATTTTTTTTCCCCCCCAATTTTTGGTTTGTTAGTTAATTGTGTCTCTCACTTTTGGTTGAGGGAGTGAACTGCTTGGTGGGGAATCTGCCCCTGAGGCTAGTCTGTCCTGCTTCTCTGCTATGCAACTGAAAAATTTAGAGGCTTCTTCTTTGTTTCAATGGTGAGAATAAAATGGTATTCTCAGATAGATAAACAGTAGTGTCATTTTGCACCCTCTGGCTCAAGATACAGCTGCCCCATAGATGTGCTCAGAAATGATACAGGCAAGGGAGCTCATGGTGGGAAGTGGGGGGATTTTCCACTGCAAGGTAGGATTATCCCAGATGTACAATGTTTGCCACAGTACAGCAGCATCGACACCCGATTTAGATGAGAAAGATTTGGCACTGTACACAGTTTTTGGCACAGTTAAGGAAAAGACTGACTATTTCCACCCCTGGAAACTTAATATACAGCATCAGCATGAACAAACTCCAGCCCTTAGCTCAGTCTGAATCTGCATGCAGAGAGAGAAAACATGCACCTGTCTTTCTGCTACTGCCACCCCCAAACCTGGGATTAACATCTGCAGGGGGCATATGCCTGTGCTCAGCAGAGAGCGTGCAGCATTAAGATTATTCAGATATGGGCCTTATCTTCACTTGGGAGAAGAAACTGAATACAGTAATAAGGAGTCTTCCACAATGCCAACTTTCCACATTGCCAAAACTACTTTCCGCATTGCCACTGTTTAGTGCATGCAGGAAGCTCCTTTCTACTGACTTCAGATGGGACCATCTCTAGCTGGATCACTTTGAGGGAGACCCCAAGTGGTGTGTGGTGAGAAAGGTCCCTGTGATACTTTAGAGGATCTAGGATAACTCAGCAGTGTGTGGGCTGGAGCGGGGTAGTGCCTGGGCGGTACACCTGCATTTGGAGTGGTCCACAGTAATGTGAAGGCTGAGATTCCTTTGCATTTTAAGGTGGGTACAGGTCATCTCAATTAAAAGGGGACTGAGATGCTTCTTTTGGGACCAGCTGAGGTTACTCAGTCCCAGGAATATGGATGATGCTTCAAGAAAAACACCTCAGACTGCCGCAGTTCAGAAGTGTCCCTTAAGCCTCCATTTGGGGTGATGTGGGACATCTCAGTTTGGCACTGACAGGATGCCTCAGATTCACTGCAGAGCATTGTTTCTGTGAGGGGCACATAGGGGGCACTCAACATTCAGGGACGTCGCCAGATCTGAGTCCATTGGCCTCAATGTGCCAGTACTGATGTTAAGGATACAACCATCTGGATGGGGAGTTAGCTTAAGGAACATCAGTTTTTGGAATGTAGGACTGTATGATATAGAGGGGACCAGAGAACTTCAGTTTGTGGAGGAGAGATTGCCCAAGTGCACCTCCATGGTGCTGCCAGGATACTTGGGTATGGTGGCTATCAGAAGGGCAGAGCTTGGAGGTCTCTGGGTATCTGGATCTGGGAGGGTACCTCGCAACTTAGCTGGAAGACACATAAGGTGCTGAGCAGCACCTCCCCTGTCTCTCTGGCCTCTTAATTTGGGAAGATCCATTTAAGCCTTCATCTCCTGTGAAACCCCTGGTCCAAACAGTACTTCTGGCAACCTCTATGCAGTTGATGGGAGGAGTGTAGGAAAACATTCAAGTCCAAATTTGTATGGGCTTTCTGTGTCTACACCCAGGCCTAGTGGGGCTTGGCCAAGGGGTGCTAGACACAGGCCTGCGCAGCATTCTTGGGTATGGCAAGCCAGTGGTCAAAGCCAAGAGAGTGGCTGGTGTTCGTTAGTCCCTGTGCCGGAGAGCAAGGTGAGGGCTTGCAAGCTACAGTGAGGCTCAGAAAATGTCATGCTGAGGCACTGTCATTCCTGACAGTGAGGTCTGATACTATGTTCAGTTCTGGGCCCCTCACTACAAGAAAGACATTGTGCCACTGGAGCAAGTCCAGAGAAGGGCAACAGAGCTGGTGAAGGGTCTGGAGCACGAGTTGATGAGGAACAGCTGAGGGAGATGGAGTTGTTTACCCTGGAGATAAGAAGGCTCAGGGGTAACTCTATCATTCTCTACAACTACCTGAAAGGAGGTTATAGTGAGGTGGGGGTCAGCCCCTTCTCCCAGGTAACAAGTGATAGGACAAGAGAAAATAACCTCAAGTTGCACCAGGGAAGGTTTAGACTGGATATGAGACAAAAAATTTTCCCAGAAGGAGTTGTAAAGCATTGGAACAGACTGCCCAGGGAAGTGGTGAAGTCACCATCTCTGGAAGTGTTCTAAAAACATGTGGATCTAACATTTGAGGACATGGTTTAATGGTGAACTTGGTTGTGGTTCTAGGCTGATGGCTGGACTTCACAATATTAGAGGTCTTTTCCAAACTTAACAAATCTCATTCTGTGATGGTTCTGTGATCTTCCAGCCTTACCATTTGTTGCATCTCAAAAGCAGAGCACCCCAGGATGGGGGAAGGCCTGCCATCAATAATGGGGTAAAAAGAGAAAAAGGAACCTTCACTTTTCCTAATTCAGATCAAATATTTGGATCGGAACAGAAGGTCAAAAGATATTAGGGATGTTTGAATATGAAGCAGAGGGGACCAGAGACCATGATAGCAATGGCTGAAAATGAATAGAGAGTGGACATGTGATGGGCATACACAAGGTGAAGGGGGTAGTCCTTTCTACTGGTGTTCAAAGGGGAACTGTAATGCTTTAGGTATTTCCCTTTGATGAGAAGGAATAAAATACTGAAGGTACCTCGGGAAGTTGCATGAGATCATCCAGGAAAGTACCAATCTTAGTGACATGTGCGGGACATGTGCATTGGCAGGTGCAGGTAGGAGATGGCTTCTAGAGGTGGGTACCTGGAGAGGGAGAGGGAGAGAGATGAAGAGGAGTCATGGGCAACAAAAGGACCCCCAAAGGGCATAGGCAGGGTGAGGAAAATACAATCTGAAACTGAGCAAGCTGTTAGAGTACAGCAGGCAGAAAGTGAAATGGGCTGAAAAACCGTGAAGGATAAAAGAAAAACAACACAACCAGCAAGACAATGAGAAGAAAGAGAGAAAAACAGACCGTGAAGTCCACCTGAAAAGTTTCTCACTCCCTATCCCTCACTGCAATGAATATTTCAAAGATTTGAGTTGCTGCCTGAGGCAAATTATGTTAAGTAATGGCGAGGGTAATGAGGTTTACACAAGGAGGGATATTCTTGTCTCCCTACTGCTATTTCAGTACAAAGTGTGTGCCTTTATGTTATGTCCTTTGTATAGGGATGGGCTCTACAGTATGTCAAGGAAGTAATGGCAGTAAGGGCTGGGACCAGAAAAGGTGACTGAGTGTGCTTGAAAATGTTTCAATGCTTAAGAGCGTGTGTGTTCATATTGTTGTTGTAATATTTTTTAAAAGATTCAGTTTAGAGCTGCTTTAGTAAGGAAATCTGAAATAGTCTGAGGCTCTTTTCCTTTCCTTCCAAATTTCTGTCTTTTTCCAAGAGAGATTGTTTAATCTTCACCTTTTTTCATGCTGTGGTTTAGGATTACTGTTGTCTTTTGTTTTCTAGCTACTTTTTTTTTTCCTCATGGACATACCTATTTTAGGATTTGAATTTCTTTTTTTTTCATTCCTTCTTTTTCCCATCTCTTTCCCTTCAGACCTAAGTGCAAGAATACTTCTACCTTTAATTACTCTCCGTGAAATCTCCCTTCTCTTCTGGCTCCTAATGCATATTCTCTCTCACATCCTTCTGCTTCCCCTTGCTCGTGTATGTGCTTCCCTAGCTTCCCATCTCTTTTCCCCCATCCTTCCTTGGCGTTTTTCTTTCCTCTCCTTTTTGCTGCTTGTATCCCAGTGAGTGTCCCTTCCTGCCTTCCTCTTTCTCCATCCTCTTCCTTGCTCTCTTGCAACTTCCCTGGCTCCCAGATTTCTCTTTCTGCCAGTGCCCCTCTCCAGCCCAAAAGTCTCCAACTCTCACTCTATTTGTGGGAAGACCGGCTTGAGATAGCCTGTGAGGGTGAAAAGCCTGAAAAGAAGGACTCACAATGAGAAATCAAGAAGAACAAGTCACAGGGAAAGCTGAAGAAGCAAAGTGTGTAGGAAGAAAGTAAAAGAAGGTATATGAGACCAGGGAGGCAAAACCAGAGAGAAGAACTAAGAGTCACAAAAACTGTCAGATATGGTAGGGGGAGAGAAAAAAACCAAAATAAAACAGCTGGAAAATGCAGTAGAAAAGATAAGGCTATTTCTAGTTATCTAGCACTGTGGCAATGAGTCAGAATCAGCAAGTTTCTGATCTCCTACTCAAATGTAAACAAATATTCCTTCATCTTTATTGCAGTGGTGCCCAAAGGGTGCCAATCGCACAGCACAGCAGATTTATTTGCACACAAGAGACCTCGCAACCCCCAGCAGCACTTTTGCTGTAAGGCAAAGAGAATGAAGAGGGTACAGCACACCTGCAAAGCTGTCAGGTGGGTGTCAGGCTGGGACTTAATAACCAGTTGAGGTTCTCCAGGGTTTTTTTTCCACCAAACCTGAAACACGTGAAGATTACCTGCTGGAAAGATTACAGGGTCTGACCTGCTGAAAAGCAGCTCTGCAGAGAAGGAATTGTGGGTCCTGGAGAACAACAGTCTCTCCATGAGCCAGTAGTGCCTTTGTGAGCAAGAAGGCCAATGGTATCTAGGGGGGCATCAGGAAGAGCATTGCCAGCAGGTTGCGAGAGGTGATCCTACTCTACCCAGCCCTGATGAGGCTTCACCTGGAGCACCAGGTCCAGTTCTGGGCTCCTCACTACAAGTGAGACATCAAACTCCTAGAGCAGGTCCAGTGGGGGGCAACAAAGATGATTAAGGGACTGAAGCATCTCTCTTACAAGAAAAAACTGAGATCAAACCACTACAGAGAGTTGCGCCTGTTCAGCTTCAAGAAGAGACAACTGAGAGAGGGACCTCATCAATGCCTATCAGTATCTGAAGGGAAGGTGTCAGAGGATGGAGCCAGGTCCTTCTTGGTGCTGCTGAGCAATAGAACAATAGAAAGGGCAGAAACGGAAACACAGGAAGTTCCACCTGAACGTGAGAAACAACTTTACCCTGTGGGTGACCAAGCATTGTAACAGGTTCCCCAGAGAGGTTGTGGAGTCTCCTTTCCTGGAGATACTCAAAAGCCATCTGGACACCATTCTGAGTAAAGTGCTCTTGGGTACCCTGCTTGAGTAGGGAGGTTGGACTAGATCACCTCCAGTGGTCTCTTCCAGCCTTCCCCATTCTGTGAAGATGCTTGCTCACAGCTGAGCCAGCACGGTCACTCTGGCAGGAGAGCCTGGTCCTCACCAGCTCTGGTCCTTCTCTTCGGCCTGAGATATATCAAGCAGGAGATAATCTGCTCTTCTGCCCTTTGCTTCTTGTAACTGCCCTACACAGTTCCAAATAACTCTTACCTCACGTATTCAGTAAAGTCTAATCCCCATGTTTAGCTATGTTAACTGGAGAAAAGTGCTAGACAGACCCTTGTTAAAGATTATCATATTCTTGGACTGTGAAGTCTGTAAGTTCCACCCATTTTGCTCGTCTCTTTGGACCCATAACCACATGAAAATAAAAGTTATGATAAAGAGAGATTACCTTTTCTAGGTACGTCTTGCCTATATCTGGCCATATGTCAGTGTGAGACTGCCTCACCCTTTATATTTGTCAGGAGAAGCTAAGTAAAGGTTGTATTAACTGCTATTTACTCTTGTCCTGTGGTATGCAGCCAGTGTGAAATTCAAAGACAATTCAGAATGCTGTCACCAGTCCTACTGATGGTATTTTGCACTCCCTGTATTTAGTACAAAGCAAAAAAAGTACCTGTACTTCAGATGCCTAATTTTTTTCTAAAAATTAAGACATGAAACATATTTGCTCTTCAGCTTGCAACACTCCATCCCTCTGATGCAGTGGTTCTGACTTCCAGGGGGAATGCCTTTCTAGAAATGTTTGTGCACAGCTGCTCACTGTACAAATACGCCCTTAGTATCCACTTATAGCGAGTACCCTCCCTTTGAATCCATGTAAGTTTGTTGTGAAGCAGAAGGGTCACTGAATATACTTTGGTCCTTTGCAATCAGTCTCTGAAGAGCAGAAAGTTTCCTTTGACAGCACAAACCTGTTAGCTCCATTAGCAAGACAGCAAAGATTGAGGCTGCTGGCACTTAATATATGTAAATTGCCAGGAATTCCAAGCCACCCATCCAAACAAGCTCTTCTGAAGGCAATGCAGTGTGCCCCATGTCTCTCAAATCCAGCACAGTCTTGACCAACTCTTGTTGACTATTTCTGGCATGAACTAGGGAAGCCCTTACATAGATTTCAGCACTGGAAGGGACCACACCACGCCTCTTGTAATGCTGTATTTGAAACATGTAGCAGAAAACAGGAAAACAAAGTGCAAGAAAAGTGATGTGTGTTCAGATCTTCTCTTTTCCAGAGGCTTGCTGGTGGTGCACTAGCCAAATCACTGGATTTCTCTGCCTCCTCTTCCTTATGCAAACAAGGGGAAGTGATACTTAGTCATTATTAGAACATCCAGGGATGCAAATTACTGTGTCAATGATTACTGTTTGTTCTCAAAATACATGCCATTTCCCTTTATCCCATTTACAACACTGGATTAGTCACTTCCAATATTACAGAATCATAGCAATTCATTCCTTCAGATAAAGCACTAAAAAAACGGGTCTCTGGTCTCTGAGAGGTGGGCCACTATTTAACACAAGTGTATGTGGGATCAAGTTGCTTAGATGCTGGAGTGATGGAGGATATTAAGCACAGAGGTGACCAATAAACAGCACAAAAAAGTGCATAATATAATGAGGGTATAGCAAATGCTTGTCTCATGTAACATCTGATGGCTAATGAGTATTTGTAACTCATCTGCAAGAACAGCATTACTTTCTTGCAATGATACTGATTGCATCAGGAACTTCATAGTAGTACAGAACAGTACATAAATTAAAATCATTAGACTGAGGGGATACACAGCTATTAGCACACATCAGCATGCTTTCTTGAATGTGGATTTTACTAAGTAGGAAATGTCTTCAAGAATCTACCTACATCTTTGTGGTTTTGCAAAGGCATTTTTTGCTGCTACATGTGTATTAGTGCCAACTTCTCCCTTGCTGAATTTGGAATCATAAAAAAAATCCCTGATCTTTGACTATATATTGTTGTAGCAAGGGAGGAAAATGTTTTATTGAAGCTTGCTGGAATTTTGAATGAGCTTTAATCACGGAGGTACTGGAGACAATTACTCAGGCTGTGGCTACACACAAAATTGCAGCAATTGAATTGAAGATTGGAAACTGATAAAGCAGTTCAAGCCTCTAGAAAAACACCTTTCTCAGCTTAGGTCAGCATGGGCCCCACACACCTTTCTTTGCAGGTATGGAGGAAGTAACATTTGTCATTCATCTTGATTCTTACGAGGTTTGAACACCATTCAACACAACGTTCTCCTAAGAAAACAAAGAAAATACAGTTTAGGTGAAAATTTTCATAAAGTAGGCGCCTGACTGGTTAAAAAAATAGCTTTAAAACCCAGTTATCTATTGTTCTCTGTCAGACTTAGAGGACTTTTCAAATGGGATCCTTCCAACATCTGTGTGGAATCCATTTTATGCAGTATTTTCATTAACAACCTGTGACGAGGGAATAAAGAGTACTCATAAAATCTGCAGACATCATCTAGCTGGGAGAGGATGCAAACAGTTTGGCGGATGGACTGAGAATTCAAAATGATGTTGCTAAATTGGAGAAAATCAACGACTCAGTAAAGAAAAGTGCAAAGTGCTACACTTAAGAGGAAGAAATCAAAAGCACAAAGAGAAAATGGGGAATAAGTGGCCAGGCAGCAGTACTGCAGAAAAGCAGCTCGGGGTGTCAGCCATGAACTGAACAGGAGTCAAGAATACGACGCTGTTCCAAAAAAAGGCTGAGCTAATGCGGGGCGCTGGGTGCACAATGCAGCAGATGACCAGTTTGCTCCTCCTGGCCTGCGGAATGACAGACACAAGTGGAGGGTTTCACAGCCCAGCAGCAAACCTGAGAAGAGGCTTTGGAAGATTAAGGAGGTTTGTTTAAGACAGGCAGGACTAGAGAATGATACAGTAACCATTGGCTTCTTACTGACTGCTGGGAGTGGGACAAAAAGACGTTTCTGCTTCAAAACAGAGACACTAGGAAGATCTGAAAACCCTTCCCATTTAGGCATAAGGGTGTGAATTCATAGAGCTACAGAGGTGGCCGTGCAGTGTCCTTCACCATGCTGTGACCAACTTCATCCAGGGATGCTGTAGGTATGATCAGGCCTGACAATGGGCAGCGAATGTAGGATGCAGATGGAAACAAGCTCAAGGCACCTGCTCAGGATGGCCATGGCTGAACTATGCCACCCCAGAAATTAAGACAAAATTACTTATTTTGCTGTAAACCCCTCAGATGCCAACATTTGACAGTGAAAGCAGAGCAAATTCCTCCTATCTACCAAGTTATAGAGAAACCCTGTGGCAGCTGACAGTAAAAGGCCATTAATTATGTCCCTGGCCTTTCCTGTTGAGCCATTTCTAAACATTCTAGTGAGGAGATCTCAGGAGGCTTCTGGGAGGCAGTATAGAGTGCCTAAGTCCTTGTCAGTGCAAGCAGTCCCTGCTTGTCTGTCTATATCCATGTGGACATTTTTTGTTTCAGTAGCTACTAGTCGCTGTTGTGATTTAAATGGGAAAAAAACTGACAATATTTTCCTCCGTGTTTTCAGTTTTCTCCAGAGCTGGCTGCACTTTCTTCAAATACCAGAGCTTTGAATTTCATTGAGGAAACAATAAAACCAAAAACGCAGAAAAATTCTGAAACCCACTGAGTTTTTCATCCTGTTTCTCAACCAGGAGAAGAAAAGCCTAGCTAATGCTAAGTGACAAATATGGGTTTGCCAACCCCCACTGGCCAAATCTAGTGACTAATATCTCCTTTCTTTTGGATGAAATGGGATTAGCAGATATATATTAGTCTTGAAAATCAATCAATAAACATAGGGTTTTCGTAAAAGTTGGGAAGTTGAGAAGCTCCATGGAAATCCATCATTACTTAGGAAGCTGTGTCCCCTGCAGTAGACTATAGCTGGAAGGATGTGAGAAAACTGAACTATCCTGTTGGCTGTGGAGTGGGGAACAAAGAGCACTGTGGCTGAGCAGACAGATGGATGGGCAGGTAGTGAGAGTTGAGACTAATCAGACTTGCTGCATGACACTGAGGAAACTTTTCACCTGTCCCTGTGCCACAACACCTCCAACTATAAAATGAGATGAGCCTAGCTTTTCCTTATAAATAACTCTAACTAACTTTCCTTATGAATGACTTGCCTTATAAATAGCTTGCCTTATAAATAGCTTACATGGCAAACACTACATAGGACATAACGGGCTCTGTGGCATTTTTTATAATAAACACATTTCCAAACCCAAATAGCTCAGTAAAACAGTTACAGATGCTATGCTTCTCAAGGGAAGCATGTGCTTTCAAAATGTGTTGTTAGTATAAAAACTTAATTCATTGGACTGATTTAAATGTATTAGCAAGCATCTAACCTGCAGAAATTGCAAAAATCTAATTACAAAATTAAAACAATTATCAAGGTAGCCCTCAATGCTCATGATACTACATCTATTTTATACAGAAATTCATAGTATCTGAAGCATCTCATAAAATAAACAAAATTATCAGTAACTAAAGAAGGAGTTGTTTTTTGCAAATCTTTTGGGTTAGAGTTAAAATAAGTAACTTTACCAATTAGTCACAGAGTGTTTGCTTACTTGGGCTGGAAGCCAGTCCATGTCAGCACTCCCTGGAGTAAATTCATGTGCGACAGCCCAGTGTCACAGAGATGCCCCAAGTGACAGTGACTAACAGTGCAAAGGGGCGTCTTGTGATCCCAATTCATGTGCACACAGGGCAAGACCCACATCTTCCAACACTTACGAAGACAAACAAGCTGTAACCTCAGACTGAGATGGTTCACTAGTGAAACTGCTTCACTTGAAAGACCCCATCTGCTCCCCTCTCTTGAAACGTTCCTGCCAGTGAGGGGATTCTTGTATGGTGGAGCTTCTCCTCTACTTGTAGATTGCAGTTTATACACTGGGTAATGCTTATTGGTGGCCCCAACACGCTGCCATTTGTTGGAGAAAATAAAACACATCACTCCATTTCTTTTCTTTCTGCCAATGGCCAGACAATGGTGATTAGCTGGGAAATGTTTGAACTGGCATTGCCAAGTTGGTGCCTCTTTGCAGTATGGATACTTTGGGATTCTTCCTGACTTTGTCTGGGGCTTCAGAAGACAAGCTCACATCAGGGCCTTCCCTTCCATCATTTTCCAGGAACTGCTTTTCACTTCTGAGAATTTCCAAGTGCCAAGACGGATGGCTGAGGTGGTTTCTGGTGGAACAGGCAGAGGATAAACTCGACCTGGTTAGCAGGAACATACTGATCTTGTCAAATATTTCTGACAAAGCATTCAGTGGTTTCCTTTCAGTTAGGGTCAAAGAAACCTTCACTTCCACAAGATGAAAAGGTCTCATTTAAATTATCTTAAAGCAACTACGAAGTTCAGTTCTCCGATCTTGTAAAAATGAGGGTCTTCAACCAGGCTGCTACTGGGCCTCCTGGCACCACCTATTAATAGGACTATTTCTCTGTACAGGCAGTTGTTTGTGAAACTCAGCTTAGCCCTTTCACAACACCCTCTTAGCACTTTCCAAGAGCCATTTAGCACTTAGCACAGCAAGCAATATGTGGCCAAGGACATGGGAAAAGAAGCGGGATATATTAGGGCCGACTGCTGTTTGAGGGAATTTGCTTATTAAAGTAGATTATAGTATCAGAAACAGTAATTGGGTACAGTTGTAAGCAGAAAAACCCCCAAACAACCTTCCAGGGATAAATTTTTCCAGACTCTGGTTCTGACTACTTTTTAACCAAATCAGAATCTGCAGTCACCAGAAGCTCACTGGAATCTATGTCTTTGTTCAGCATATAGTTTTTTAAACTTAGTTGCCATTTCCTGAAGAACTTGTCAATTATCCAGATTATTTCCGCCTTTAATATGCACTACAACTGAGAAACTGCCCGTGGAATATCTGTTAAAATGAATAGGATGTTTGGTGAACTGTTCCAGGATAAGCTGCTCCTGAGCAGCTTCCTGTTTCTGTCTTTAACATTGCCAGCTCTGGTGTCCATGATTTGGACTTCAGACTGAAGTCTTCCGTGTCTGAGGCTCCACTTGCTGCACTTTGCTGCAGTCTCTGCAGTGCCTTGTGGCTGGGAAAGCTCTGCCCATGCTCTCTCTGGACCAGACAGCACAGCCCTTACATGCATTTTATAATTCTTTATATTTCCCAGCTTATATACAGACAATTTTCTGTGTAGTTTCTACCAAATGCAATACACAGTGTGTTCAGCTTCACTGCCATGTTTCTTGTAGATTTTTCATAAGTTGGCATCACTTTATAGATCTTCCACTGATTTCCACTTCTGTTTCTATGGATGTTCTTTCCTCTGCATGACCTGGAGACAGCTTGGCAACCCAAGGCAGCCTAAAGAGCTACTTCTATGCAGAAACCGCAGGTCCTAGAGTGTGCTGAGCCAACATCAAAGATAAAACATTAAAGATACTGACACAGCAATGGCACTGGCAATCAGCTCTTGCACGTGTGAAGAATCTGTAAGGATGCCCTTATGCAGCTCCTTTTTCTATCCATCTGATTAAGGTCATCTGCTACTGTTTTACATCAACTTTGTCAAATGTACATTTGCCAGCTCAGTCTGCTGTCACCAAGAACATTAATGTCTGTGAAACTTCCCATGTTCTGCTAATTATCCTTTATCTGATACAACTTTGATCACTTCTTAAATATGGGATTTTCCATTTAGCCAAGCACTATGAATGCTTTATAAATCCTAGTTTTTACAAGGGTGGGGAGCTAACCTGGGTTAACTCCAAACTTTAGTTTTCTAGCTTTGTTTGGATTTTGTTTTAAATACTGGATGGTTTTGCAAAAGGTAGGTGTTTGATGTAATTCAGAACATAAGTCAAAAGACTGCAAAAATGGAAAGAATTAATTCCTCGCTTATCCCATCCTTCTGCACTGCAAACCCAGGCTCCTGCAGGGAACAGATGACATGACACCATCAACATACTGATGCACAGTGAGCAGAAGCACTTCTCACTGCACGGTCACCTTGCTGCCAGGGCAGTGGAGACAGACTGGAGCCAGCTGCCAGCTAGCAACTCCCACCAGTACAGCCATGGCTGCTGGGGGTTCAGTGCCGGGCCTTTCCCCAGCCTGTCAGCAAGTTTGCAGTTGGCATGAAATGTCATGCTGCTCACATGCTAACATTCTGCTTAGCAGCCAAGCTGCCAGTGAAAACCAGCTCTACCATTCGAACCGCTCTTCTAAGTTACAGAGTCAGCTTTATTCATTAGGGAAACAGTCAGCTTGGACAGGTAACTACATCCTCAGTTATCTCTTCCTTCAAAATCGTCCTCCATGTTTATATCTTGGACCTGTTTTGGCATTTGTGCAAGGCTGGTGCTCGTCTATCAGTGCAGTGATGCAAAAATGTACAGGAACCCCTACACAACGACCTCTCCTATAAGAGGCAGCTTTAGTATTGCCTCTGTCCTGCATTCCCCAAGGAGAGCTTCCCTCTTGGATGCCTTAGTGAAACCAGTATGTTTTGAGCTGGAGCTGAAGAAGTGGCCGCTTAGCTAGAGCAGCCATTCGAAGACTTCTCTCCCACGGCCTTGCTTAGGGATGGAGGGAAGGCAGCTCCTCTCTGCTGGAACGGGCAGCTCGAGGTAAGGGCTGGGCAAGCCCGACGCCGGCTCTGCAGCTCCGCCGGGCGAAGCGCATCCGAAGCTGCGGCCCGGGAGGAGCGCTCTGCCCCGCGCTCTGCCCCGCGGCCCCCGGCTGCCCACGGGAGCGCGCACGGCGGCGCACGCGGACCCACCCCGGCCCGCCGTGGCCGC
>VZTE01003367.1:1340864-1418210 GCA_013397775.1 Eulacestoma nigropectus
GGGGGGGGAGGGAGAGAGAGGGGGGGGGGAGAGAGAGAGAGCGCGAGCGAGAGAGCGCAAATAAACAACTTCACAGCTCTTCCTGATTTTTCAAGTAGGAAGGGAAATATCTATAGGATAGGCGAGCCTCTGGCCCACGTGCTTCACCAGCGCAGGCGGTGGCAAGTTTCGGGACTAGAACAGCCGTCAGCAGATTCCAGCACAGCAAGTTCTGTTTTCCTTTGATTAAGAGATCGGGTGCAAAGGGCCAACCACCAATTTGGGGAAAAAACCCCACAGAAACAAAAGGGAATTGAAGCAACCCATTTCTTTTGAAGGTAAGGGCGAGATGGCACAAATGTCATCCAAATTGCTGAGCATCTCAGTATTGCCTGTGCTACGCTCACAGGTCAAATGCAGTGTGAAGGCAGCGAGAATATCCAACTGCCAGGGCATCTGGGCTCTGTCAGGAAGATGTGCTGCTCTCTGCTTTCGTAGAGGTAAAAGAAAATTCACTAAGTTGTGGAGTTGAATGCTTCATCCTCCTCCCTCACAAGCTTGAGGAGGTGACAGATGTTTCCTCAGGGCCTGTTATTTTAGACACCTCCATGATTTATATATCTCTGCAAGCCTGGTGGGTAGAATTGGATGTCACAGACGAGCTGAAAATAACTTGTATATGCTCGTATACAGACTCTGATATCTATTGGCCCATGTGGAAAAACTCCAAATCGAACCACATGATCTGCGCCTGGCAGATGCATTAAGATGTACTGATGGAGCAATGGTGGGTTAAAGTGAAGTTGAAATGTTCAGTGGATAGCACTGGCAAGGACTCTGCAATAACACTGTGCACAGCAGAACCACTGTGGCTTAGCCTTCATGGTTGTTTTGCTACGGTAGGCAGTCACATGCAGAGGAAAAATTCGTATTTACAACAATATGTGACACCACTCACCCCGACCCGGATTCCAGGGTCAGTGCCAGTTACCCGGAGGGCTGTCCTAAGTTGCTGGATCTGTTCGCAGCGGGGAAGCAGCCGAGGCTCACACAGGGCCCGGCAGCTTCCAGGTGGCAACGGCACAGGAAGAAGCAAAGAAGCGGCCGGGCTCCGACACAGCTCCAGGGGAACAGGGTTTATTACGGGGTGATGAAGGTCCGAGAGCGGGGTGCTGACAGAGCCCCGAACAAAGCCTGACAAGGGGTTAAGAACCAAGGACGAAGAAGGGCGTGGAAACCCTAGGGAACCAATAACTGAGGGCCAAAGGGGTGTTACAGAGGCGGGGAAATACACCGAGGCCCAATGGGGAACAAGGGAGGCGGGAAGAGGGAGCAAAGAGCCAATGGGCTACTGAGGAAGGTAGAAAGTTCTGGAAGATAACCAAGTATAGGGAAGAAGGGAGAGGAAACAAGGATCCAATGCCCAGGGAGGTGTCTACATAGGAGTGCGAGGGCTGCTGGGAGGGTTCTATTTTGTCACTGTAGCTCTGGGGAGTTTGCCCATTAACCAGGTCCCACTGCTGGAGCTTTCTGGTTATTACTTTGTGGTTGGTGTTAGACAGCCCAGGAATGGACTTCCATACTGCAACAAATATGGAACTTCCTGTGGGATCATAGAACTGGACAGACTGCCTTTGGGCTCTGCATGAGAGGTTCAGAAGATACATGGAAGAGTGGTTGCAGAGCTTTGTTTGGATGTGTGGGTCCTTCTCACTAGAAGAAGTATTTGGGGGAATTCTGCCGTGGGATCTTGGAGTGTCAAGCTGTTAACACCTGTTCAAGTATTTTTGGATAGCCTGGTGGAAGAGGCAGACAAATAAATATGCTACATCCACGCATGCCCAGCACTCCAAAAATCTGTTAGGTGGCACTGTGTATGGCACATGTACTGGGCTGAAAGCCCTGCATCAAGGCTAAGATGTAAGGGAATGTTCTCAGGTGAACTTCTCAAAAGCGAAGGTTTCTACTTCCCTCCATGTGTAGAGCCCAGGGAGTTTCACTCAGCTGCTTATTAAGTTGTCCCCTGAGTGCTGCCTGGCTTCCTTTGGGTACAGCTCAGAACCAGCATTCTCTGGGAGATGATAATATTTTCCAAGGCTGGGCCATTCATCTATGCCAGCCTCTAGAGAATATGGAGAAGCTGTGCAGAAAGGGCTTGGGCACACTTGTCCACACCCTGTAGCCCGCAGTAGACATTCACATCCTGCCAAGGTAAACTGTGTGAGTGGTGCGCCTGATTCACAGCCAGGTCTGCTGCAAAAGCAGTGAGTGAAGAGTGGCAGAACTTTAACTCCTTGGGAGGGGCTGAAGAACTCGCAGCAGACGACCCAAATTCTTGGCGGGAGCATGTATCTCACAGGGTTTCCTGCCAGAGTTTCTACTGTACCACATGTCATCTCTGCACTTAAAGCCTTTTTTGTTTTGGGAGGTTTTTTGTTAGGTTTGGGTTTCTTTCCCTCAAACATCACCTTCAGGCATTTGTTTTCACTTACCTGAGCGCTTCCGAAACACTGGGCTTAAACTTACTGCTGTCTAGTCCCCTCTGATCACCAATATGTGATGACTCAGATCTGGAGCCTAACCCAGTGCTTTCACTCCGGAATTGTTCAACCTACCTATTTGATTCCTCAGAGGTTATCTGGATTCAGCATGTGCTCCTTTCCCTTTTGTCAAGGCCACATGGCTTCCACTTTCCCCTTGCATCTTCCAACTTCCCTGTCCCCATGGTTGTTTGCTATTCCTTTTCCTTCTTTTGAGTCCGTCTGCTACAAAGTGTCACACAGTGATACTTTTGGATGTACGTGGAGGTTTTAGAGGATGTTAATTCTGCTCTCAGAGCAGCCATTTTCCCTTTAGAAAAAACATATTCTTTAAACACCCACAAGACAAAAGGGTTTAATTTTTAAGCTGAGGAAAAAATAATTTGTCCACAGTCAAAATATTTGTGGTGACAATTGTGCTGTGCCCTGAGGGAATTAATTCAGCTATCACTTTCTTGCTCACAGATACCTCAGTCCAGCAGTGTCCCGTGTTGTATCTCGATCCAAGACTCATGGCCCCACTCTTGCAGGAGGAGAATGCTGCATCTTTGGAAAACTTGGGTGAAATTTTAAGTGGCACAGCAGGAGTAGAACCTAAGGTCTTCTGCTGATTTACTCTTACCCAACACAATTTAGATCTCTCTTTCCAAAACTTTGGATGACGTCAGTGGGATAAATGGTATAAAATTTGCTGTTCTGTCCGGGAAGATGTTAGATCTGTTTGCTCTTGCAATGTCTTGATGTGTGTGTGGCTGTATGAGAGTGTGGCAACAGGTCCCCTAATCTTCAGCCTATGACTGTAGTGGAAAAAATAACACAGAAACACCATGTAATTGTTTTTTTAAAAATTGTGGGTTTTTTTTAAACGCCTCCCAATTCTCCTATACTAGTTGCAGTCCAGGAAACTTTGTGTTTATTAAGCACTGTGTAAATTTGCAGCTTTCTATAAATGTAAAATCAATAGCAGTGATAACAACAGCAAAGTGCTTAGTCCAGCCCTGGTAATAACCCAAGAGTGCTAATTTCTTGATAAGGTCACTTGCTTCATACAGGCACCTCCTCTCCATGTGAAAACACAGGGTGCAGCACAGAAGATATTTGTGTTCCCTGACAAGACAGGAGACACTGAAAACATGTAATTTCCAGCAGGTGACAATGGCGGGCAACAACCTGAAGGACTCTTACAATCTATTGCAGGGGCCTTCATCCCTCCACTGAGTGCTGCAAACATGTTCTGTTCTAGGAAATCAAAATCTTAGCAAACATCTGGTATCCTTTTTAATCTCTTCTCACAAGCAGATGAGAAAGGGGAATCTCCACTAACCTGTGGAGCAAAATTGTATTTCTGGAGGATGAGCAGAGCGACAAGACAAAGGCTTGTGTGGCTGACCCCTCTGAACTGTGGTCTCCATCAGTGATGCCACAACTCATAGCCTGGGCAGTTTCTGGGGTTCACTGAGCATGTGTAGGGACCACACTCCCACCTCTCCCCAGGTGTCCTGATGCTCTAATGGCAGCTGTGCTACCGCACTTCTGTACAAACAGGCAGGTGGAACAGCTTTGGGCTTTTCACAGCTGGAACTTTACCACCAGTGGCAATAATTAAGTATTTACTATGGAAAAATAGCTTTTTTACCCCTAATGGCTGATTATCCCCTCTACCTTCCACTGTGGTGATTCTCTTAATGGTGGAACTGCTGCAGACAGCTCTAGTTGGCTCCACACAGTCTGCTCCTCTTGCCTTCCAGGTCCCCTTTAAACCTGGTTTAAACCAGGTGGCTTACAGCCATTCATCTGGCCTCTGTCATGACCTCTCCAGGGAGTTCTCTTGTAGACCTGAGAACCCAGGATAAATCCATTCTCTCCTCCCTGCCCACCTCTCTCAGTGACCCTGGTGGCTTCTTGCTCTGTGGTGGGTCCATAGTCACTTTTGAGCTTTTTCTTTGCCATACTGCTGCAGTAAATCCAATCCATCTGCACATCAGTACCCTTCTGGTTTTTTCTTCCCTGCCCTCTGCCTGCTAACGCATCCTTAGGTCCAGTGACCTTCGGCACAGGAAGAATCCTCCTTAAGCCCTTATCCCAAAAGGGGCAACTCCTGCTTTTAAATAATAATCATATAGTAATAATCACCAGAGGGCTGGCAGGGACTTCAGGAGATCTCTGAAGCTATCCTCCCCTCTCCAAGGTGGAGTCATCCAGGAGCAGAGCATGACGTGGGCGTTAAATGCTTCCAGCGATTGGGGTGCTGCAGCCTCCCCAGCAGCCCCCTGCGGCCCAGGAGACCGTCCTGGAGAAAAAGCACTTTCTTGAGCATAGCACAAATCCTCCCTCCTGCAAATAAGGCTGATGATTACTTGTCCTTCTTGTGGTGGCTCTGGAGTAGAACTGATCACTGTCTGCTTTATAGAACCTTTTAAATAATAACAAAACAGCTTTTAGAGTAACTGAGAAAGAGGCGTTTGCTCACTTGCAAAGTCAGGAAATTCCCTGCCAATGGACATTCTTTGTCGGGGATCCTTTGCCAGCATAGGCTGAGCATTAAGCCCCACAATCTGCATTTTCCTTTTGAATGACTCCCACAAAATAAACCAAATATCACATCCAAGGAGATTTATTACATCCCTTCCAAGGGCGAAGCATTCCTCAGCTACATTCCACTTCTGTCTTTTGTGCTTAGGAAAGGGGAAAAAAATCGCTGTGATGCCTCTGGATCCCACCCCTCCAGGGCTTCTGTCGTTAATAAAGTCGAGCAGCTGGAGCCAGATTTGTCAGACTAGTCCTGAATGGCTGGCTCGCTCCTGCTGCAAGAGCAGCACCATCAGAGCAGCACTAGGATTCCTGCTTCTGCTGGAAGACTAATAAGTCGTGGCACCACGTTTCCTCAGAAAAACCACCTTTTGTTGTTCCCAGTGACACCCTATCCCTGTGGCAGCAGCTTGCCAGAGTGGATCTTCTCGCTTCCTAGCTGTTTTGCTTTCTCCTCTCTCTGCATGATGCAAGAGTTTGCAATGCTTTTTGGGAGCTCAGATGTGCTCTCAGAGACTCTGCTTGAAGTGATTGCTCTCTCCAGGCTTTGCAGTGAAGCTTTTATCCAGATGTGTAAATGAGGATATGTATAGAGGTAGGGCAAGGAGGTGAAACCTCTGTTGTGTTATCTGAGCTTAATTAAGTTTCTCCCCTAGGCAGTTGCTAATTGATTGACCCCAGGACTGTAAAAGGGAGCAAATTTACCAGAGCTCATTAAAAGAGCAGAGTTTGGAATTTGAATTTTTTTATTTTATAGATGAATACCTTTGACTGACATCTTGCTGACTGATATTCTTGAAACAAACTCTATTCAGCAAATGTTGGTAGGTGGATTTGGCTTTTTAAACCCAAACGAGAGAAGTGGTGAGTACACAGATGCCTGTTCATCATCATTATGTCCCTTGCCAGCATTGATAGATATCACTTAACTGGAGCTACAATACTGCTTTCTGCCTCAGTCAAGGCTGTGCTAACCAGCTTATTGTCTCTTCCAGCATGTAGCAAGTCCATTTCAATTTCACAGGCTTTAAAAGCTTTTCACAAAATTGACAAAAAAAACCTTCTCCAAACCAAAAATCAGTTCACCCACCATGAAATGCAGCCACTGCAGGTGTGGGTGAAGCCAGCTTTGGAACAGCAAAGGGCAACACCCTAGTGAAATGGTGTAGTAAGTGGAGAAGGGGAAAAGATGCTGTGTCCAAGGGGAGCTGCAGGAAGAACAAAGGGAAGAGGATCGTCTACTCCCAAACAGCTGGAACATGGACTTTATCAAAAATGCAGAGATCATTTCCAATCTGATGGTGTTCACATCTGTCGTACACAATCAAACTCCCATGCAGAGCGGGAGTCACCCAAATGACAGTTGCCTTCTTCTCAAATACCTCAGGGCACTGTTTGCAGGCCTCCTCTCCAAGTACTACTCTTGACTTTTTGTTGGTGACATTTGACACAAAGGGAGTTCATCCTGTCAGGACTGAGACATAGCCAGTGTGCGGAAAAGGCTACAGAAAATAAGGTATGCAAAACAGTGTGGAATAGATAGGCACACCTGAAGATGTGAAGGATGAAGGAGACTATTGTGAGCACAGTGGAAGAGCAGCCACTGCCCAAGTGACAGGTGGCTATTAGAAGGCCAGCTTTCACAACCAGCCCAGCAAAAGCTCCTTATATCACTTGGAGCCAATTCACTGGAGCTCCAGTCAGCCTTAAAACCATTTCAAATGGGTTTTAAAGCTAGTTATAGTGTGGAGGGGGAAGTCCTCCTGTGTAGCAAACTGAAAAAGTAGTGTGCACACCCTGGATGTGAGAAGTTGCAGCAGATTTGAAGTTTATCCTGTCAGCCTGTGAGTTGCTTCCCTTTTTTTCCTTACAAGGACAGACCGGTGTCCTATTCCCTCCAGCTTGTCATCCTCAAGCAAGATGCTCATGGTCTCCTGAAGAGATTTCATGCATTCTA
This sequence comes from Eulacestoma nigropectus, assembly GCA_013397775.1. NCBI lineage: Eukaryota > Metazoa > Chordata > Aves > Passeriformes > Eulacestoma > Eulacestoma nigropectus. The sequence goes on from VZTE01003367.1 coordinate 1,347,870, forward strand.
TGAAGGCTTTCAAAACTTTGATGGAACTGTCAGCTGAACAGCAACATGGCAGATGACACTTGTCCTACATGTGTTTCACTGTGAACACATCTCTGCAGTTATGATTGCCTACCTCTGTCCTAGGCTTGTTTGCCTCTAGGCCCTTCAGAGCCCTTCTGAGTTGCTTTTCTGTCTCTTCTGTTTGCAAAATGTTTAACATCTGTGAGCATTTACAGGAAAGTTCCAAGTTTCACGCCGTATTTGAAAGTTGCTGGTTTGTTGGGTTTCTGGTTTAGGTAGTGGTTCCAAGAATAAGTCCCTAGTTGTAGCTATGAGGAAGAGGGACTGTTACTGTCTCTGTAGTGAAATGACATTTGTTGATAGGAAGAACTGACCTTCCAGGAAGAGATGTTGCTGAGGAAAGAGGAAGCCAAGTGTCTTCTCCTTGGAGCACATGGATTTCCTTCTCCTGAGCGCACTTGTGACCCTCACAACTGTCTCCCCTACTGTTTGCTCTGTCTGCTTCTTTCTCTTTCTTCTTTTCCTCTCTCCCCAACCACACCCACTATTTAACCATTTAGATATAAAAATAAAAAATAAGAAAACCACCCAACCCACTAGACAGAGGGTTTGCTAAAGAAGGGTAATTTTAAAATCAAGTCTTTGAGGTCAGTATGTAATTGTACCATTGGGACTATGTGATCTGAGACAAAAATAGTCCACTGGGTATCTGGTCAAGAAGGAGAGGATGGCAGCCTGCAGTGAGGGAAGAGTGACTTACACAGGATTGACCAGGCAGCAAAAAAACAGGCAAAACTACTTTCTGGCACCAGAATTAATATTTGTGTAGAATACTGCAAAATATTCTGTCTGTGATGGGATCATTACAGCTGCTGTTTGGGTCACAGCCTCCCTTGGTCTGTGCCACGAGGCGCTGGGTACTTCCTGGAAATTTAATGGTCTTCCACAGAAATAAAGGTACAATGTGAAGTATCTTTATATATTAACTTGCTCATGAGGAACATTTCTGGTTTGATGTGGAGTTTAGGGTGCTGGGGTTTTTTAACAGTTCTCCATTTTTAAACCCCTGTTTCAGGTACTTTATGAAAACCTGAATTCTGCAAAGGGTTCATAGGACTGTAAGCCATGCCCTTGGAATAAAGAAGGATGTTTTCACCCCTATAAATATCAGTTCCTTTCTCTGCAGTTCCTTCTCAGTTATAAGTGACAGCAGTAAGTTATGTGGGCCATTCATATAATGTATTTTACCAGTATTTCCTTTAGTGCATTTTAAAGGAAGAAGTGAGCCTGCTAAGTGCCCAAATATCTCTGCTGTCTGCTAGCCCTGAGAGTACAATACAGGGGGTAGGAGGACCACACCACAGTGCTTTGTTTTGTTTATCATTCTGTTAGAGACAGTGGCAGCCCCCATCACTTGGAAATAATGATGCTAATTCTCATACTGGGGCAAAACATCAACTGTTTACAGAGAACCATGATTTTCCTGGCTTCAGAGGTGGCTTGGTGACACCAAGCAGACTTTCATCTCTGTCATTCCTAAGACTGAGTTACTTTCACACTATCCAAGATAAAAGCACCATAAAAATCTGTTTTATTGTGAAAGAAGTTAAATTTGAGAGGAGGGAGCACTCCTGTGCATTGATGCCAGTGGCTGGGAGTATAGAGCTTTACCTGAATTGATGCCACTTGTGTTTCCACTCCAAGGTGCCCAGCCATGAACTCTCCAAGATTTCACTGCAGTTCAGTATTTTCCTTTCTCAAACCACTGTCTGTGCATGAAAGGATTTATTTTTAATCAGAGGCCAGTGCTGGTTGCAGGGGTCTTTAACTGGTGACCTTCAATTCTGTTTCTAGGAGGAGACAGTGGGTCAGTACCTTCTTGCTGTGGCTGATTCTGGGCCAGCCCTTCCCAGAACAGATGCCACTGATTCAGGAGGTCTTGCTGCCTCCCCTTTATTTAAGTGCTGGTTACACAGCTCTGCCAGGATCCATTGCCGTTGTAAACCATGTTCAAGGGGTAAGCAATTTAGGGTTTGGAGTCATTGTAGACCAGCCCTGGAGACCTCATGCAATTGTTTTTCATCCCTCTTACACCCACAGTTCTGCTAGATTAGAGTTACTGCACAATCCAGACACTTTCTGACTTGAATTTGAGTTGGGAAAGACACACAAAACAAAGAAATTTGTGTTGTAAATTAGATTTCTCAGATTTCAGTCATTTGTCATGGTAATGTGGCTCAATCTATGCAGTCATAGAAACATTTCACAAGTTCAAACTCTTCCAGTGCTATTAACTTCACCAGTGTGGCAGGGTGCAGTGACTGTTGGAGGTAAGGTTAATTTCAAATCATCTGTGGTAGAAAAAAGACATGGCACCCTACATGGGAAAGTATTAAAGCTACAGAATGAGGATTAAGCTAGAAACCATTCTCCAGTCCTAGAGATCTATTTGAGAAGACTGGATTCTTGGCTCAATTGTTTTGTGCCCCTGTACAAGTCCAACGGGGTATATGCTGCCTCTTAGTGCAGCTCAGGTCAGTGGGACAGCACTCAAACACTTTCCTGTGTGCATTGTGCTTGCCCACAAGCGAAACAAAAAACTGTAATGCAGAGCTCACTCAATGGGGGTGATCTAAAAATAATAGGATTAAAACCAGTGAATGATGGTTTCCTGGCTTTGCCCGCCTATGTCGGAGCCAGTGGGGTGCATTTTCAGCCAGTTCCCTGCAACTGTCAGAAGTCACCTAACAGCAGGGAAGAGGAGAAGCTTCCATGTTCCTAGGACTTCAGGTGCCCAGGCTTTGAGAAAACTGCTAAATGTTCTGAGATACTTGGAGAAAGAAAGATCTGGCAATACTGTTAGCCCTGTTTGCCACACAAACCAGAATCTCTCATTTATCTGGTACATCTTTTCCTAGAAAAACTGGCTGCTCGTGGCTTGGATGGATGGTCTCTTCAATGGGTAAAAAACTGGCTGCATGGCCAGGCCCAGACAGTTGTGGTGAATAGAGCTAAATCCATTTGGCAGCTGGTTGCTAGTGGTGTTTCCCAAGGCTCAGTTTTCGGGCTGGTCCTGTTTAACATCTTTATTGATGACTTGGACATTGGGATTGACGGCATCCTCAGTAAATTTGTAGACGACACTAAGTTGTGTGTGAGTGTTGATCTGCTCAAGGGCAGGAAGGCTCTGCAGAGGGATCTGGACAGGCTCAATCAATGGACTGAGGACAACTGCATGAGGTTCAATAAGGCAAATTGCTGGGTCCTGCACTTGGGTTACAACAACCCCAGGCAGCACTACAGGCTTGGGGAAGAGTGGGTGGAAAAATGCCCAGCAGAAAAGGACTTGGGAGTGCCGGTCAACAGTGGTTGAACATGATCCAGTGTGTGTGCCCAGGTGGCCAGGAAGACCAATGGCATCCTGGCCTGTATCAGCAATAGCGTGGCCAGCAGGACCAGGGCAGTGATCACGCCCCTGTACTTGGCACTGGTGAGGCCACACTTCAAGTGCTGCATTCAGTTTTGAGCCTCTCACTTTAAAAATGGCATTGAGGTGCTAGAGCATGTCCACGTGGGGACTGATCTCTTCTACTATGCCTGCAGTGAAAGAACCAGAGGAAATAGCCTTAAGTTGAGACAGGGAAGATTCAGATTAAGTATTAGAAAAGAATTTTTCACTGTTACGGTGGTCAGACATTGGAATAGGTTGCCCCATTCCAATGGGAGGTGGTGAAATCACCGAAGATGTTTCAGAGGCATCTGGATCTATGCTGGGTGATATGGTTTAGTGGTTTAAGGGTTACAGGGGTACTGCTGGTTCAATGTTTGGACTTGGTGATGTTAAAGGTCTCTTCCAACTTTGATGATTGTCTCATCTGTGGATGTTAGAGATGCACAGGTGCAGAGCCACAGGCAGGGAGTTCTTGAGCACTTCAAAAAGACTCTTTCTTAGCGATGCTGCCTTTGGCCATGTTTCATGCTTCACGTTTGGGGCTGCTGCTCTACTCAAAGTCTTGATTAATCAAAAGCTGTTACAGGAAATGGCAGCACCAAAGGGACCTGCTCAGTATGCCAAGGAGACACAGGTACTCTGGGACAGGGGACCCAGGGACTCTACTGCCTTGCCTTGCCTTGCCTAACGTATCTACCCCACAATCAGCTGCAGAAACCACATCTCTCCCCATTTCTGTTTCCTTGCTGGGCATCTCTCTAGCAGGCATGAGGGATTTGCTCAGTGGGGCTTATGGAAGGCAGCTGATAATTTTTATTTCTTTATTTCAGATCTCAATCCATGCATGAAGAGCATGCCACACTTGGCAGCAGCTGTATGAGACTTGTTGATCCAGGTAGTCCCTCCCCTCCTTTTTTGCAAGTTGAGAAAGTCACAGTGCAGGCAACTTCATTCACCAGGGCTTCCCCCAAAGTAGTTCTTGCTCAGCAAGAGGGAAGTTGGCTGGCCCAGGTGAGCTCTCCTGAGGCTGGGAGAGCAGCAAGGCCAGCTCCCAAGAACAACTGCACGCCCAAGTGGTGTGGACAGTGCCAGCCTCACTTGGCTTTCCTGCATCCAGCCCCAGCCCCCTGTACTGCTTGGGCAGGGAGAGGAGGGCAGGGGAGTTTGCTGCCAAGAGTGACATGTCTGTGTGTGCCTGACAGCATCTGTTGCCATGGCAATGCATATTTGAGCCTGAGCCAAGCTGCATCTTCCCTGAAGTTGTGAATTGAGCTTAGCTTTATTTACTTAAAACCAACCGTAACAAGTGAAAGAAAGACAAGAGACATATTACAAATCCCCTTGCACAGGACGTAGCTAAATGAGTCAGAGGCATTGCAGGCTTTAATCAGCCCACCTGACGTCAAGCCTCTCCATCAGAAGAAAGTGCCGCCTGGAAATGTCAACATGCCCAAATGGAAAGGCCAGAAGGTAAATCTTTTCCTGTGCTCACTCACTGAGTAGGAAAGAACAATTAAAATTCAGCCAGTTCCCTAGACACATCTTAATACCACTCTGATTGAATGTTTTTCTCCTCCCAGTCCTCTCCCATCCCTGCTGTTAGCTGCCTGGGGACAAGGCCTATTGGTTTGAAGGATCTTTCTAATGTAGCATCAAACCCCAGATCCTGCAAGAACAAGATGTTACCACCAGCAACAAAAAAGGGCTCCGTAGGAAAATTTTGTCACTGAAATGACCTCTCCCACAAACACTGAGTTTACCATGCCATGGTAGTGGTTCTCAGTTTCACACATGTGAATGCCCAGGGGTAAAAAGAGCAATTTAGCTTGGACTTATGCCACTTATCAACAGAAAGTTGGGATGAGGAAAAAAAGCAGCAGGAATGAGACCATTTTTTTGCCAGAGGTGTCAGCCACCTGAGGGTAGGTCGACACCAACCCTGACAGATGCACCACAGCAACAGGAAACAGTAATGGGCTGTAAGAGATGCATGACCTACTGGGAAGAAAAACCGTCTTGCATCCTTTCTAACAAAACTCAAACTTTGGGCCCTTGTGATACACACAAGGTGAGAAGGAGCCCCCAGCTTTGAATACAAGAAGCCTGTTCTTGAGTGTATATCCTAAGCTAGGTGTACAAAAGGGAGAGGGGTCAGCCAAGGACACCTACAGCTTTATCTGCCCCTTTGACAAACATCAAGCTAGGAAACCTAGGGAAACCATCCATTCCCAGCCCACTGGTGTTTGCCAGGGGTGACAAAGGGACACATGCAGACATCAGGGAAAACAAGCACCCAGAGAACGAGGAAGGAAGGAAGAATGTAAATGCAAACCGCGCCACTTAAAAGCAAGGCAGCATTCCAGTTCCTCCAAAGTGCTCCCCACACCCAGCGCTGTACAGCAGCCAACCTGGTGGGCTTCTGATCTTCCCAAATCACTTAACACTTCTCCCTTTTATTTTTGTCCTAAATGTGTTTTGCTTTGGTGGCTGATCCTAGCTATGTGCCTGAGACATTACACTGGGGTTGCTTTTCTCTAGGAGATGACTGTAATGAAGGTTTCTTCCACTGTGTTCTCTTCCCCCTGTAGTGAAAGTCTGTAATTACCACTGAGGGGTGAGGCAGACGGCACTGAAACAATGTCATTTGAACGGGGGTGAGACATGCCTGAATTGCTGGGTTGTGCTTTTCTCCTCACAGGATTTCTTGCGGATCTGGACCTTGCTTTTAACCCTTGGCAGTACAGGGAACATCATCCCCCCTCACTGTCCTGACCAGCCTGTGTGTGCTGTATCTGCTTGTTTCTGGCCAGGGCAGATTCTCTTGGATGTAGCCAAGATGCGAGTGTCCAACTTCTCCACCATGCTTGAGGGGTCAAGTGGCACAAACCTGCATGGATTACCCTCTAGTCATCATGTGGGTAACTGGGAGTTTGGAGTTGACTCTATATGGCACATACAGTGTGTCAAAACAGAGTTGTTGCCATCCCTTGCCCTGACTCATCCAGTCCTGTTCCAGCAGCTCTTCAGCTGCCTCCTGTACCAAAGCCGTTTGCTTCCCACTCCTAAATGCAAGGTGCCTTCTTGGGGTAAAATTCAGTCAGAGTGTGCAGCTCTTCATCCTTCCTAGGGAAAGATTTGAGTTGTAGGAAATGGTTAGGAGAAATGAGGCAATACATCCCCCTAAGAATAACTCTTCAGGTTGTCTCCAGCCCTGTGAAGTCTGCCTGGGTCCCTTTTGCAAGCAGGTCTTGCAACCATGAAGGCTAGAAGCCTAGTAAATAAAAAGTAGTGCATTGGAAACAGAGGCAGCCACCCTCTTCTGCTGTCCTGCAGCTTCCCATTCACATAGTGTCTTCAAATGCTAACAAATTGCTGGAAGGAGATGCCTTCATATTGAAGTTACTCTTCACCCAGTCAGCCTGAAAGTTGTCTGATTCCCCAGGGAGATTGCCAGCCTATGCTCTTTCTGAGGTATAGAGCAGGAAGGGGAGATTGTGTGTGACAAGGCAAAGGAACATTCTTAGCCTGCCAAGAAGAAGTGAAGCAATTACAAAGAGATTTTTCCTCCTATATCAGTTACTTCCAAAGTGGTGAGTTTTCAGTTCTCATCTTTTGTTATAGTACCCATTTACTATTTGGGGACTATGCTTTCTGACATACTGGCAGAAAGACATACAGCCACAGGCAGCTCAGCCACATTCCCAGGAGTCTAAAGGGGTTCCGTGAAGGGATGTTCCTAGGGTCCGGTGTCTTGTATTCAATGCTTTCCTTTTCCTAGGTCTTTCCTCCTTCCTTGCCTGTCACTCACTCCTTGTTTGCAAGGCTGATTTAAATCTATCCAAGGGCCCCAAATTTACCCCAGAAAGAATAATAATTGCAGTGCTGAGATCTGTGGCTTCCCTTTCATTCCCCACATAGCATTAGGATGCTCACTGAAACCACAGCATTCATGGATCCTTGCCATATGCAAACAGGCAATTAATATGCTCTTCACTTTCCCCTCTACTTCCTAAGCAAGATGGGGGGGGAAGAGCACAAGCTGTGGTGCACATTGCCTCATGACACACACGTGTGTGTCTGCACTTCTCTGCAGTGCTCCAGCATGGCTCACACCTACCTGGATTTGGTGGTCATTGATGAAAGGCATCTGCTTGCAGGCAGACATTTAATTTGATGTTTTGTGTATCTGCACATAAAGCAACATGCAGAACACAATTCATTCCCTCTTTTTAGTTGTGGCAGCAGATCTATGAACACTCTGGTTTCGTAGGTGTTACCCGCTTCTCTGTTTTTAGCAGGGAGCTGCAATGGGTGTGATCTCTGTGCTGGCTTCCCTCTCTGTCCCACTGCTGCTTGCTGGTGGTGGGAGCAGGTGTGCTGGGTACCTGGCTGGGAGCGCACACAGGACAAGGAAGGAAATGGAAAGCAGCTGAAGCTGGCTGGAGGGAGAAGTGTGTGTGCAAGAGAGAGAGAGTTTAAACCAGCTGCTGGAAGGAAATCAAAAGGGAGACAGATTTCCTGGATGAGGCAGGGCTGTGGATCAAAGGGCAAAGAAAGGCTCCAGGAATTGCAAGTCCTTCCTCAAAAGTTACCTTTTACCAGAGAATGTTTTGCTGTATCACTGCCTATCTTGACTTTTTCCTGGGTTTTTAATTGTCCCCATAAAAACTTAAATGAAGAAATCACAGCCTAAGGGTTAGATATATAACTACTTGTGCCATCACACATGACCTGACTCCTAAGAGCCTGTCTGGGGACTGCAGTACCTCTTCTTTGAACTAGGCTGGAAGTCCCATTTCCATCCTCACCTTGTTCTCAGTGGGCCTTCAGGAGCAGAGGGGACCTACAATGCAGCACTTGCTCCCTCTGTCCGTGGTGCACAAAAGAGTGAGCAAAACCACACCAAAGCAATACACTGAGAAGTAATCAAATCCAGAGAAAAGACAAAGCGAAATGAAGGCAGGACTGTTGCAAAGAGGTGCTAAAGGGCCAAAGTATGGAGCCTGCATGACTCCAGAAAACCTTCATGGCTAGGAAGATAGCTTGTGGCAGAAACTGTCTATTCCATCCATATGAACACCAACACTGGAAAAATAAACAGGACAAATGGTATCTTTCACAGACTTGAAGTAAAAGCTTGTCTTTGGGGCAGTCCTAAAGAGCCAGCCTGACCCCCAAAGCAAAGCAGTTCTAACGGCATGAATCATTCCCAAACCAGCTGTCCAGGCTGCAAACACTAGGCAGATGACCCCTCCTGTAACAACAGAGCCTGCATGAAGCAGACCAAAAATCACTGACATTTCACTCTACATTCCTCAAGACACACTCATCCTCAAAGAGTCTATGAAACCTCTTGGCATGGTCCTGGGTGGAGGAACCAAAAGCTTCAGCTTGGCATGTTGCAGAATGGCCTGGATTGCTGTTCACATGTTCAAGCCCAGGGTCTGCTTACCTTGTCTTGTGTGTCTTGCTCACAACAATGCAGGATGAAGGCAAAGCAAATGCAAAGTGGTACGATGAGAGACTTGCTATTCTCACTCCATGGGCATAAGGGCAAGCAGTGGGAGCAGGACCAGGCAGGATGGAGCACAGGAGAGCAGGATCCCTTTCTTATGAGAAATGGACTGACGATTCACTTCTTAGCAGTGATAAAATTAGCTTGGTTGATCATACATGTGCATTTGCAGTATCAAACATTGTGAGGCCGGGAAGCCTTACCTGTTGTCAGTTTGACTTGTTCAGCCGTAACATACTTGATTCCTATTTCAGTCTCCTGCTGTAATCAGATTGCAAATAAATCTAAGTATAAAATCAGAGAAAATGGGGCTGAAAAAGAATTTGAATGATCATGTAATTCAGCCCCTGCCCCAAGGCTGCTTCCTGCTCTGCTGTATCCATGTCCCAAGAGATGGCTGCAGAACCTGGTTTTAAAGATGCTCTAGTAAGGGTGATGCACTGTTCAAGTGTTGGAAGCGCTGCAGTTGCCAGGCCTCTGCTTCAGCAGTGCCACTCAGCCTGTCCTTTTCCCCCCTCACTGCAGGCACCCACAGCCAGCTGCAGCAGCACATCTGAGTTTTTCTGAATTGCAATCACCTTCTCTCACCCATCAACAATTTACCTGTCTCCAGGTCTCCTCTGGAGCACAAAACTGCTTGCCTGCAGAAATACCTCTCCTTTTTGGCTCCAGAGGGTCAGCAGCAACACCCTCTGACTACCTAGGTGACATTTCCATTACCTTAAGTGAACTGTGCTCATGTCAGACATAAGAAAAGTGTCTGTTTCAAAGCTCTACAGAAGTGCTAGGGATGGGGGTCCCCATCAGACCTCTCCAAGATGGGACAGAGCAGCTCTCCAGTTCAACACCAAAACAGGATATTTGTTACGATTCTTCCTTGCCTGCAAAGGTGCAGCACTGATAGGCAGAGAAGCTGCATCCGGGCAGTTATGCTCAGTACTAAAAGCACTGAATAGAAGCAGGGTTGCAGACCAGGCAATTTCTTTTTTTTTCTGAGATATTTTAATCTTGAGAATGGATTTCACAGCTCCTATCCGACTGTGCCAAAGCATTTTCCCTTCAGAGCACAGACAAACAAGCAAGGTTTACTTTGCTTGACCTTTTCTGATGACACTGCCACCCATGCTGTGCAAACCGTCACTGACACCATCTGAGCTTCCTTGGCCTGAGGAATAAATACAGAGTGTGTCCTGAGAAGAGGCTTCCTTGTGTTAGCTTGGGTGAGGCACCGAACCAGAAACTCTTGGTTTCACCAGTGAGTCTTCGTAGTTAGGGCAGCGATATCCGTGTTTGGTTAGTGGCAGGAGGTGAAGCTGCCCCTGCTGTGGCTCTGTCCATGCTCTGTGACCCTGGGCTGTCACTCCATTGCTATGGCAGGACTTGGTCCCTCTACTCCTTGCAGCTGAGAACCCTGCTGACTGGGATGTTAAAGGAAAGACATCTTCCCCCTTGCTTGGAGACAAGTTTACTTCTTGCTGAAGGGTCTAGACATTTCTTCTTCCCATCTTACAGTGGCAAAGGTTTTTGTGTTTTCCCCTTTAAACCCACTGGCATCTACATTAACAGAGAGGTTTCTTTACCATTCAGGAAGTAGGAACAGCATTATTTTCTCAGCACAACTCCATCCTGGCTGAATTTATGTCTCTGACCTTTTACCCAACGGCTCTTTACACTTGACTGAAACATAAGGTAAAAGTAAATGTAACTGAAAGAGCTCATTGTGTGTGTAAGTATAAAGGCTTTTGTGTGCAGGATGTGGCTGCTTGTGCAACCAGTAGCCAAGGAGCACCTTGGGTTGTGCTGTTAGTTCTGACACCCATGGAGAATGTGGAGCAAGAGCCTGGATGGATGAAAACCCTGTGTCCAGTTCAAGCACAGGTTCCAGCCAGCTTCAAATCAGCACTTCTTTGTCAGGACCCTCACAGCTGGCAACTTTCAGCCAGGTTTCCTCCAGGAGGGATGCACTGCTGTCTTTGGGGTTTTTTCCCATATGCCTGTGACCAAGAAAGCCCCTCCTTGGAGCTGGGACTCCAGTCTGTTCTCTGTGGAGCCATGAAAGCAGGGACAGATTAATAAAACATCAGGGCTTCTTCAATGGGTTTATTATAAGTGGTTTTCTTCAGTGTTGGTTGGAGTAATGATCAGAGAGGACAGGGAGATCCATAATCCTATTTATCTGAAACCATATAATCTTCCTGAAGCTCTTTAATGGTGCCCAACTCTTTAATTCTGGAGCAGCCACATGGGTTGCTGCAGCCCGGCCTACCTGCAAGCCCGCTGCGGGAAGCGGGGGCAAGGAGACCTCACTGCCGGCTGCCCTTCAGGCTCCGACCCCGCGGAATGCCCATCTTTCCCGGCGCTGCTCCCCGAGGGATGCAGAGGAGCCACCAAAGGCGGCCGGCCGGCTGCTGAAAGGAGGGTTCGTTGTGTTCGTCAAACTGACACGGCTCTGCCGGGGACCAGCAGCCCCCTCGGGTCCCTGCGCAGCGCCGGGAGGAGCGCGAGAGCCCCGGGGAGCCCCGGGCAGCCGCCGGCCTCGCCCCCGCGGCGGTGCGGGGGCTGCCGGGGAGGCGGGGGCGCTGCCTCGAGGGGGTGTCTGCTCGGCAAGTCCCGCCCCGGCGGCTCCCGGAGAGCGGCGAGGGCGTGCCGCGGCCGCCCGCCGGCNGTGCGGCCGCAGTGAGCCCGGCCGGCCGAGCGCGGGGGGCGGCCGAGCCCCGGCGCCGCGGGCACCATGGACAGTATCCTGGAGCCCTTCCCCGCCGAGCGGCTCTTCCCCGCCGCCGGCACCGGCTTCCTCGACTTCGGCGACTTCAGCGAGGCGGACTTCCTCAGCAATGTGGTAAGGGACCGCCGGCAGCACCCCCGCTCCGGCGGGCCGGCCCCTGCAGCGGGGACGGGACACGGCAGCGGGCTCTCCTCGGTCCCCGCCCTGCCCCGCCTGTCCCGGGGTGCCCCGGGGTGCCCCGGAGATGCTGGTAGCCAGGTGCCCGCCGTCGCACACGGCCGGCGCCCCGCTGGACCGGCCCTGCCGCTGTTACCCCGAGGAGACGCCGCCGGGGAATCTCAGGGCTGTTCTGCACTACGGTTTTATGAGCCTGATGGCTGGGGAGAAGTGTGCGGTGCCAGGCGGGGACTGTACGACCTGCCGTGTGTGAGCTCGGAAGCACCGGAGGCACGGCCGGTTGCCGTCGGGAGAGCTTTGGGCTCAGCGCCTCCGCTCTCCTTTGCCTGTAACTTTTCCTTAGAGTGGCTTTTGGGAGATGAAGCATCTACCGCTTGGCGCTTATGCTGGGCTCATTTACTTTGGAGAGAAGGGTGAGGGGGAAGAGTGACTTGGGAGGAAAATGTGTTGCCAGTCTCAAGAAACCAAAGGGGCATTGTTCACCTCTAGGGAAACTGCCCAGCCTCTCCCGGGAGTCAGGCGAGTTCTCAGTCCAGCAGCTCTCCCTGAGAGCACGCACAGACTCTGCTGTACAGCCCGAGCTTTCCGTGGGAGTCTGTGCTGCGGATCCTGCAGCCCCTCTGCCAGGCAGGACCCAGCCCTGAGGCAGAAGTGGGAAGGGCCCCACCCCAGAGGTGGTTTGGAGCGAGGGTATCCGGCGCTGGGCAGTGGGGCACTGCCTGAACGCGAGGCTCCGCCGGCCTCTGAGCGGCTGCAGCCGTGCGACAGTGTGCCTGCCCCGGACAGAGATCTGAGCAATGGCTTGTTACTCCCCTTTCACAGTACTGGCACCTCCCGCGTTCCCGGTGTAGCACTGTGAGCGTCTCTGAGGACTATCCTTGCAGTGGGAGCAGGGAACAGGGAGAGGGTGAATCCACTGATGAATCCACTTCTGCTTTGCTATGCAAAAGATATCTAAAGCCTTTTATGCTGCCTCCTTTGTGGAGGAGACAGTAGAGATGCGAAATTTGCATAAATATTAAGTGCACTGCACCAAGCAGAGGCACACAGAATCTGGGAAAGAGATTATGCAGGCAAGCCCCATCTCTCAGAGATCTTGCCAGCTCCTAATTTCCGAGATACCACTGTACCTCAAGGACTGATTCCACTGGGCTCTACCACAGGCAACAGAGTCCTGCAGTGTTCAGGCAGACCTTCAAATGGCACATCACCCCAAGACTGAGCGCTCGCCTTGCCCGCTCATATCTGAGAGACCTGTTGCTAGGAGTTTTGTGCTTTCCCTAATTCTGTACACATCCAGTGTGGATGAAGCTATGCTGATAGGAAGTGCTTTATACCAAGACCATTTATTCCCTTATCAAAATGAAAATAGTATGTATTGGCACCAGCCCTTTTACCCAGGTGCAACATGGGCTGTGGTCAGAAGTCAGGGAATCCCTAACCAATATAGGTGATACCTTTTTATAGTTAAACACAACTTCTGCCTGCAAGCAGACCCTGTGAAAAAGAAGCTTTTGTGTAAGAGTGCCATCTGGTGCCACTTGCCAGGACAGTGTGTTTAAAGTGTGTGGTGGCCGTGGGCAGGCTGGCTCTGTCCTGCCTCATTTAAATGGCTTTTCTGCTTGGAGAGCTGCTTCTGGAGGCAGCTTGCCCTTGTCTTCTCATTAGCTGTGTTGCAGTGACTCAGGCATCGTTGTGCTCAGCTGACAGCAGAAAGGCGCTTTTTTTAAGGCCTTTTTTTTTTTTCCCCTGTGGATTTTTTTCCCAGCTGCCAGCACCACAAACTTCTGCTGGAGTGAGAGAGTCAAACTGAAACCTTCTCTTCCTGCAGATGATACATATAAGAGATTCTGTAGCCACTTCTCCCCTACCAAATCTGTTGGTGATACAAGAGCCAGAACATACTACATCACCCTCTTTGTTCTCACTCTGCATGACAGTGGGGAGGATGAAAGAAATACACTTGGATTTTCTGACTAAATCCAGCAAATCTCCTGGGATCTTGAAATGTGTGGAGAAGTTCTTTTTACATAGAACTGTGCAAAGCATCACCGTGCACAATAGCTCACAAAGTTGCCAGTGCCTTTGCTTCAAAGATGGGCAAACTTTTCCAGATATTGTTCAGCAGGCATTTTTCTTAAAACAGGCGAGGAATTTTGGCCATAAAATGTCAGTATGAAACTTTTCCTGAGTATGATTTCCTCTTTTCAGAAAGGAAGTAGAAAGAAAAGATGGATGAACCTTACTGCAGAGCCTGTGCTCCTTTGGGGCAAGAATTGCGTGTGTCTAAACTACTCTCTTTTCCTCAAACTTGGAAGTCCTAATGAGTCATCTCGGTCTTTAAAAAATGGTTCTCTGTATTGTTCATCTGAAGCTGTGACAAAGAATTAATTAAGGCGTGTCTGTAGATGCATCTTCAGAAAGGTCTGTGTGCTTACAACAGAAAAAAAAAATGAGTAAGTGGGGGGCATTGCCATTCAGAGACATCTGCCCAGGTTGTAGGAATAGGTTGACAAGAAACCTCATGAAATTCAGCAAAAACAAGTCCTGACTCCTGCCCTGGGATGGATGGATGGATGGATGGATGGATGGATGGACGGACGGACGGACGTACTGAGCCACCAGGGGTCATGGAGCACTGGTGTGCCCCAGTAGCAAAGGCAGCTAGGAGCAGGAGTGAGGTGGTAGATAGACACAGGAAAGTGATTATCCCCTTTTTCTTGAGAATCATAAAACTGTGTCTCAAATACAGTGTCCAGTTTTGGGCTGCCTGATACCAAAAAGACATGGATAAATCTGAGTGCATGAAGGGGAATGTCACCTAGGTAACTGGGACATGGAGAATTTCTCCTGTGGGGAGTAGCTGAGGGAGTTGGACTTCCTCAGCTGGAGGAGAGGCAGCTCCAGGAGGACCTAGCAGAAGCCTACCTGCACAGCTGAGGAAGCTACTGAGGAGATGGAGCCAGGCTCTTTCATAAGTGCATGGCAGGAGGATGAGTGGTCATAAATTAGAACGGGGAAGGTTTAGACTGAGTATAAGGAACCAATTTATCACTGTGAGGATTTGGGGGATTTTTTTTAAATCTTATGGAGAGTGGTGTCTGCTTGTTAATTGGAGGGGAAATCTCCAAAGGACACAAAATGCCTCTCTTCACTTGGCTTCTGCTAACCAGGCTTACATAGGATGGCTGCTAACAGCACTGTCAGTCTCCTTTTGCTCAAGAGGCCACATACTGCTCTTGAACTTAGTCAACTTTGCTCATCTTTTTCTCCCAGAAGGACCTACCATACATGAAGCTAATCCTTCATGCAGTGCCTGTTTGTCAATTTCACCCATTTGTGTCCTGCTCAGTCCACCATTTCTGATCATTTCTGTGAGCAGCCATCTATTTGCTTACGGTCTATTACAACTGCACTCAGAGAGCCCTTACTTTCTCGTTCAGCTCTTATCAGTTTTGTGAAACTCTTCAAAAGACTTATCTTTTCAGTCGGATTCACCACTGCTTCACTGGGTTTGTGACACTGGTGTCAGAATGAAGCCAGAATAAACCGACCAAACAGGAGTCATGTGTTTCCTTTTAACCCAGTACCCCAGTGGGTTTGTTTCTTCCCTCTGTTTCTGTGTTTTATAGTGCAAAAAACACCTTCAAAGATGACTTCTGATATTTATGTAAACACAGCTTCATTATGACTCTATGCTTTTCAAAGCATATACTTTACCTCCTTCGAGACATCAAGGCAAGAAAATAACCTGCATGCTTGCTCAGGTCTCCACTGTTAGAAGCTGCAGAATGGCTGTTCAGGCCGCCTCAGCAGAGCTAACCCAGCTCCTCTGGGGAATGCACAGCAACACCATCTTTTACTATGTGATCCTATATGCCCAGGCAATGTGACAATTGACATTTTCTGGAGCCTACAAAGGGACAGCATAATGGAAGAAGAACTGCTTGTCTCTTAGGGTTTGCTCCTTGACTGCAAACTGGATGTTGGGCTTACTGTGTGCTCTTTCCTTTAATATCGTCCCAGCCTGCAGGAGGAGGAGAGTGGCAGGGCTGTACGTAGTGAGCAGGCTGAGAGTGGTGCTGGTGCAACTCATAGGGGAAGCTTGCCCTGAAGATGAAGAGAGGCTATTCACCATGGATGATTGTCACACTCACAGGAAGCCTGTACACATTTTTATTCCTCTTATGCCTACTACAGGGACATAAATAGCACTTAAGTGGTGCTTAGGTGTTGGACTGACCTTTGGTCTGAGTGAGTTTCATGCTCTCTAAACTCCCTCTCACCATCTCAGTGCACAGTGATGATGGAGAGCTCAGGCAGATTTGGTCACCCACTTCATACCCCTTGCAGTTGCTAGACAGGGGAGCTCTGCTGTAACGAGAGGCTGGGTCTCCAGGACTGATGGTAATCTCTCATGGGGACACATGCAGCAAGCATTTTGGCCCTCTATTCCCGTGCCTGGTAAAATTTGGTCAGTGACACATTTATGGTTAGTCTGCCCAGTACTGGATATGGAAAGGCTATTTTCTTTAAATTTTGCTTGGAACTTGCCAGCCAGATTCCTGTAGGGTCTGGAGCACAGATACACAGAGACCTGATGGGGCCATCAGACCTGGCCTGATGGAAACGAATCCAAAGATAATAGTTCCCATATCTTTCTATCTCTTTAGTCTCTTTGGATCCGTCTCACGGTTTCTCCACTTTGTGTCCCTGCTGCTTCTTACTATCTCATGGTGGGACTTACACTTGCAGAAGTGCTAGCAGCAGGATGAAACCAGAGCTGAACATAAGTCCATGGGTCTCTGAGTTTGGGTCTCTGAGCATCATCACCGTAGAGTCACCACCAGGAAAAATGTTTCCCTGTTGGTAACGAAGACGGGAAGAGACTTGAACTTCATTTAGAAGACTCTAGGTCAATAGTTTGTCCAGAGGCCGTGGATCATTTGTGTGTCCTACCTGCCAGGAAATTGATAAACATTTGGGATACTCTTCCTAAATAAATACATTCATCTGTTGGACAACTGCCTGCATGTGCTGGGAACCCATTGTCCTAAATTATCATCTCAGCCAAAGTGGGAGAACCCATTAACTGTGCTCTTGGGCCAGAACTAGGACAGAGGCTGCAACTCAGAGCAGGAGTGCAGGAAGGCATATGTCCAAAACAGGGTTAATTAGTGGAGACAGAGCCATCATCTTGGTGGGGAGAAGCAGGAAGGTCTTTGGTGAAGTGCTTGCAGAGTAAACAAAGGGAGGGTTTGGCAGGAGGTGGAAATACATCTGTGCACACAGTCCACTCCCACCGCGGGAGGGTGTCAGCAGCACCAGCTGGGAGATGCTGGAGTTGTGTACTGCTCAGACCGTGTCTGCCAGGTGATCCTCATCCCCTCTGGCATAAGGCAGCCATTCAATGCCGCCACCAGTTTCAGAGAGTGACAAACCTGAGGTCTCATTCATATAGATCAGGCTGTAGAAAACCTCTAAGGCCCACTGTACCTCCTCCTGGTGCCAGTACAAGTGGCCAAGCTTGTACTGTATGGTGGCTTCAGAAGCCACCATACAGTGTGTGGTGGCTTCTGAACTTAATGAAATGTGTTGTGTTCATCGATGCAAAATGTCTTCTGCTGCCCAGGAGCTCATCTGGTACTGCACTGGTCCCATCCCATGCTGCTCTGGTCTCATCCATGAATGGTGCTGTGCTGGTCCCACTGGTGCTGCACTGTTCTTGCTGAAGCCTGGAATGGAGCTGTCTCTGGTAGAGCAGGGATTAGGAAAGAAGAGCATTTTCTGAAGCAACCCCTTAAAGGGGAATTTAGAACTAGGGATTTCATAGCCACAGTTGTAGCTGCACTATTTAAAATATGGCCAGGCTGACATCTCTGTGACTTACTGCTATGGTTCCTCTGAGAAACATTATTCCTCTGCTTGCTCCCTTTTTCCCTCAGCATTTCTCCTTAGGTTTTAAGGTAGTATTTAATTAGCATTTATTAATTACTTATTTACTATTTAAAGAATTCTCAGTGTTAAAGGAAGCAAATGAAAATACTTAACTCTCTGGAGTTGTCTCTGGGACAGTCACATGGGAGATTCTCTGCTCATAACCACAGGCAGGAATGTTCTTGATACAGCGATTTGATTCTCAAGACTGACTTGTACCAATGCATTTCAAGGAAGGGATGAGTCAACCCACTAAAGCTTATGCATCCTTGTCCTGTTGTGGACAGTCCACTGTGAGAAACCAGATGGTTCACAAAAGCCAATTGGTGACTCTCCTTGCTGCAGAGTTACAGGAAGACAGGTAAGGGCAGCAGCAATGAAGCAGACCATTACAGCTCACCTAAGAAATGCCCAAAACCTGTCTCTTGGCCTAATTTGGCTCAGAGATTTCTCAGGGAAATTCTAGGTCTGTGCAGCAAGGTACAAAGCAATCACCTATGCTTTGCAGGCAACCTTGTGGCCAGCAGTGTTCTTTTTCAGGAGGAGCCAAGTGTGTTAGGTCCTTAACTCCAAGCCAGTCTTAGTACTGGGATTACTACAATCCCAGTCCTACCAATCCCAGCTTTCTGCCAGGGACTGTATTTATACATCTGAACTGCTGGGACTTCATGTCTCCACGTGGGAGATGAGAAGTGAGAGCAAGGGTGGAACCAAAGCCATGTTTCTCAGCTGATCCCCATGCTGGCACCATCTTTGTCCCACTGCAGCAGGTGACTTCTGTGTGAGCACCCTCAATGTAGTTTGGTATCCTCTGACTGAAATCATCGATCCAGTTTTCAGCCTGGCACTAGGACAGAGTGGGTGCTTGCATGGAGCTCTTCTCTTACTTTTTCCTGTATCTGGCGCTTAACTTGTGTTGTAAGTTGTTAGGTGTTTCCATGGGTTGGTGTTTGCATGTTTTGCAACGTTCCTCAGAGCAGAAATAGCTGAAAGGTTGTGAAGAGCCAAGGGCATGGCCAGAGTGGCAGGGCACTGCAGGTAGCATGCTGAAAGGCAGGCTGTGTCTTTCAACCCTGTTGTTCCCCACAGCTGCCATGCAGTGTTTACATCTATCTAAACTTATTTCCAGCTGCTCAAGAAAACAAATTTTACTTCTGCTTTCCTGTAGGGTTACATCATTCAAAGTTTTCCTTTCCTGTAGTTTCCTGAACTGACCTGAACACTCCAGCCTTATCCTCTCACCCACCGCTTTCTGACTTCTTTACCCACCTTCTTTTCTCTTTCTTTGTATCTCTCCTTCGACTTTTATTTTCTTAAACCTGTCCAGGGCTATCTGCCTTTGAAATCATGTGGTGCTGCTCTGGTCTGGTCTGGTCTGTGTCTAAGTCATAGATGCTTGACACATTGATTAGCCAGAACAAGGTCTCATAAAGGTTAGAAGTGCACATATCGACAAACTCTTTCGCTCCTTTCTTTCTTGTCCTGTTTTATCTTCCCACTTTCTAAGACTGCAGAAATTCCCCAGGCAGCACTATGCAAGGGTATTCTCCCTGAAACTAGTATGTAATCCAAACCAGTACTGGAGTAATTACTACCATCTTTAGAGCTCAAAGGTGATGCCTTATGTGAGGTCATTTATTACGATCACTGTCCAGGCTGTTCCAGAGGAAATTCACCCCTGACTACCTCAGCGAAGTTGCTTTTGGCTTCTTTACACTGTGACTTTGTCTTGATTAGGAAAAATATTCGTTTAGGTCAGCCTGGCTGACCCCATTAGCAAAGCCTGCTCAAAATGCAATTAGCATTTTCCTAGAATAGATGCAAAACATAATGCCTTCAGCTGAGCAATCTGTGTCAGGAGTTCCCCTGCAACAGGAATGTCGGGGCTCCCTTGGGAGGAACCTGGCAGCTAAGGCTGGAGGAATACAACTTGGGCCTGACACCGTGTTGCACAGGAGGGAACTGGATGCTACACTGGTTGTGGACATTCCTATTGGATTGTCAGCATCCCTCTTGCAAGTGAGCTTTCTCAGACCAATGCCCAAACAACATCCCCCGTGCTGACTCCCCACCACAGTGTCATGGGGTCACTGGCTCCTCCTCTCAATTCCATGGCATGTCCAGGGGGAGCATTGTAGCTCAAGAATAACCCATCTCTGCTGTTCAAGGCGCAGGGGAATCTACCATGAGAACCTGCTCCTGGTTCTGTAATATTTGCAGCCCTCTCACTACTCAGAGGAGAGCTGTCCCCTCCAGAAGGAGAACAAGGTAGAGGGAGACCAGGATGAAGAAGAGGACCCAGTTCCAGAGCCTCAACAGTTAACTGTTGCATGTCAGAGCAGCTTGATGTTAAATGAGTCTGCTAAATTCATGACAGTTGAAGGAAGGAGCTGGGCAGGTGCTTTTGGCTAAGCTCACTGCTGTCCTGGGGGGAGGGACTGCAAGCCAGGCAGCTCAGGGAGCAGGAAACCAGCTCTGACATTTGTAAAGACTGTTGATGGAAGGTTTCTTTCAAAGACTTTACAGTCTCTCAATCTGAGAGTTCTTCGCCCAGGGACTGCTGGAAATGTGGCTCTTCTTTCCAAGCAAATGTGGCAGACTCTCAGAGTTGATGAGGTGCTGTTGAGCCACAAATACTGAATTGCCAACTGAATTATGTTGGGTTTGTTTTTGTTGTGTTTTTTCTGTCTTTATGGACAGTGGTGCAGTGAGGTTGTTGGGAATAGGAGAACGGTATTTTAGTCCCAGCTCTGCCAGTTTCTTAGTGTGTGATCCTCACAGCATCACTTGCAGTGATGCAGCTTTTGCTCACTATAAAAAACTGCACATCCTTATTCTTACTGAAAATGAGCAGCACCATCAAAGGGTGAAGCAGATTAACAAAAACTAAGACCAGAGTGAGGTTTTGCTAGTAAGTATCTGCCAGGAAAGGTCCATAGGAGCTATTACTTTGCTTCCGTGGTTGGACTCTTTTTGAATGACTTTGCAGCTATACATGATATTTGCCACATTTTCAGTTTGGCTGATCTATTCTCCACTGATATCCCAGCTATCCTTCACCCCTCTCCTGTTCCTTATCCCTGCGGACTGCATGTGTCTCATTCTGACCTCAGATACTTCAAGCTAATCCAGAGTAATCTTTCTGTGTCAGTATGAATGACTGCGTTGGTCAGCATCAGGATTTAAACTAAAGTACTTTTGGCCCATGCTGTTGCTGGCCTGACCACTCTGGGCCTTACTGAAAACCAAACAATTTGTGCTTTATAAATCCAGTGAATGGACTGTACTCATACCTCATCCGCCACTGTACAACCAGATCCTGTCTCAGGTACAAAACCTGACTTCTCCTTCAGTTTGGTGCTGCTTGCTGAGAGCACCCTGTTGCATTTTTGCCCCAAACTGCTGCATGGTCAGTGCTGGGCTGAGTTCCCAGGCTCCTGAACTATGTCTCCGCTGGTCTGTAAATGAGAAGGAGGTAACAAGCTGAAAATACCAGAATGTCATGGCTTTATCAGTCCCTAGCAGGACATTCAAGACCCATGTCAGTGTCCCCTGCTGCTTAGCGCATGGTTTTGCACTTTCCCTTTCTTTGGAGGTGCCTTTTCTTCGCAGTAACTCTGTCTGGCCTGTTGTAAAGTTGGGATCATCATCATCCATTGGGAAGAGTGATGCAGAGGTTGTTGCTTTTCCATCCTTTGATGCTTCTCCTGCTCTTCAGGTTTTGTCAAATATAGTTGGCAGCAGTCCAGCAGCTGGATTAGCAGTAATTAATGAGCAAATAGCCTGCAGCCCTTTTTCAGACCTGGCAAAGCACATACCTTTCACTTTTTTCTTAGATGGTTTTTAGCCCTTTTTTATCATGCTGGGAGAGAGCTGAGTAGCAGCAGATGTTGCTCTGGTCAATGCTGGGGACTGAATGGAGGCTGCTGCGCTCCTTTCTTTGCTGATAATTAGTACCAGGGTGGTAGGTAGAGGATGCTAGCTAGGACAGCAAAACTGTTTTCTCCCTTCCCTTGTAGCTGCAGCCACCGTGAGCTGTCAGTGGCAGCTGTAAACAGCTGGGGTGAGCTGCAGCAGAGCAGGAGCAATGCTGATTTCTTAATTTTCCTGCATGCTTCAGGCTCCAGGGGAACAGCCCTTGCAACCTCCTCCTTTGCAACCTGGAGCTGAAGTCCCAGGTGAGGTGAAGGCACACATTACTGTATCAAGCCCAGCAGCTAGACAGTGTGGTGAGGTCACCCAGCAGCCTTGATACCTACAAGTAAGTGCCAGAGACCCGTGTCCAGACCAGTTGCCCATCCACTGGTCTCAGATGCCTTTCTGATATTTGATGAAATTGAATTACACAGAGTTGTCAGAGGATTTATTTACTTATTCTGGGAAAGGGAAGAGTAAAGGATGCCAGAAGGGATGGAGAATAGGGAAAGAAAGAGGGAAGGAAAACCAAAGACAAGAGAGGTAGCTATGCAGTTAGCATTCCTGAGCCATCTGGACCTGTTGGCATGGCCCCATCTGGACGGGCTCACATGTTCATCCACAGCATGATGTAATCTTCATTGTCCAGCATTTGATTTTTCTTCTTGTGCTGGATGGCCTCATATCTAGTGCATGTCTGGAGAGGGCATTTTGATTTCCTGTTGCTATTTGTGGACTTTTCCTGGCCGATCCTCAAGAGCAGCTCAGGCGGTTTGCATTCCTCAAGCAGAAGCAGCAATGCCACCCTGCCGGCGGGAGTGGAGGCCAGCTGCAGCCAGCCTGCCAGCCCGGGAGAGGCAGCCCTGCACGGGGAACCAGCTGTGGCTGCACCGTGCTGCAGCTGGAGAGAGAGAGACACCTCTGCCTGGTGCTTGGACTGCGGCAGCTGAGCTCCGGAGTGGGCTCAGCCTTCAACACCAGCACAGAGAGGGCTGGCGGGACTGCTGTTCCCGGATGCTCGTGAGCTTCCCTGCCCTGCTGGATCTTGCAGCAGAACAGGAGGAAGGAGAGTTTTACTTGACCCAAGACCTATCCCTCCCTTTGGCAGATGTGAGCAAAAAGCAACTGATGATCTCAGTCCCTCTTCTTTACAAATGCCAGCACCAGAGACCACCAGGGCTCTCAGCTGCCCTGTGAAGCAAGTGGGCTTCCCAGCACATAGGAAGGGAGGCTGGGAAGGACCTGGTCTGACATTGCCAAGTGCCCACTCTTGATAGTGGAAGGCCTGTCATCCCCTTCCCTCCATCACTCATTGCCATTTGCAGGAGGCAGTGCAGTCCAGTTGGAAAGATTCACTCAGGTTCCCACTGTGTTCTGTGGGAGACAGCCATGCCTCACCAAGATCAGCCATCTCTTTTTTTATTGTGAAAATGAAGAAATAAGAATATTTCTATGTCTGCCTCCATAAGAGCACACTGTTTGAAGGTCTTTAAGTCACAGGAGCCGCATAGGAGCCAAACAGCCTTCTTCACTACATAAACTCAATGTATAGAGAGGCAAACAGTTGAGCCATAGGTCCCCTCCTGCTTTTAGCATCAGAGCAGTTCTCATTCTCCTGCATGGTTGGGAAAGTCTGAGATGCTCAGAGGATGAAGATGGGATTTCTCTACCATGAACCACTGCTGCAAGCAAACCTCAAACCCAGCAATATGAGGGCCTGCTTCAGATTATGCCATTCTCCACTCTGAGTCGAGATGTGCGTAGCCGTGTGATGATACATTAGGCAACAGTTTGACCTGAGCATCCAGTACTCCCTCCCTCACAATGCCTCATCCTGCCCACATGCCTGCCTCCCATAGCTTTGTTTCCTCCAGGGGCTTGGGAATGGGGAAATTGAGTGCAGTGACCCCTAGGGAGAAAAATTATTTTCAGCGGAGAATCCTGGTTCAGAAGTCATCCTGTTTGCACGCGAAGGGAACAGGGCTTTGCTTTCATAATAACCCAGGGACAGCCTGTCCACCAGGGATGGACTCCCTGGAACCACAGAGCTGAGCTTTTCCACCCAGCTCAGCTCTGTTGAGTGAGAGAGTAGCTTTGGAAAATGATGGCCTCTTTTAAAACCAATTGGCAAAACTCTTGCATCTCTCCTGGGAATGGGCCAGGGATTCTGAGTCACTGCTTGAGTGGGTTGTGGCCAAGGTAGTCGTACCCAAGATATTAAGTGAGAAAGGAGAGATCCACCCAGGAGTGCCAGCAGAAAGAGAAATAGTCATGACCATAATTAATAATAATATAACAGTGAAAAGATTCAGAAATGCACTGCCCATTCCAAAAATAAAGTTTGAGGACAACTCAAATGTTGTAAAGAAAAGAGAAGAAAGAGCTGAGAAAGACCGCCAAAGCCTGCATGTCAGCTGCAATGCAAGGAGTCCCGTCCAGCTGGCCTGGGTTCAAAGAGCTCCTATTGTCCAACAGCATTTCCAAGACACCATTCAAAACTTTCAGAAAATGAACCCAAGATGCAGGGTGAGATTTATCACACAATAAAGGCAAGCCAGATGTGTGCACCCTTTCGGAGAGAGACAGGAGGAAGGCAAAGGAGGGGCGAAGCAGGGGAGTATCAACCAGCAGAGGCATGAGGGAAGGGTTGTCATGAGAAGGCCTGGTGCTTTGAGGATCCAGGCAGGAGCAGGAGACTGCATCTGTGCTGGGACACATATTGGGCACTTGTGAAGGGTTTCCTGTATATTGAGAACACCATACTTGGAAAAATTCACTTAGCATCAAGGTTAAGGGACAAAAAGGGAAGATCTCACTGATGCTTTTTTACTTTTGTTGCACATAAAACCATGACGGATACTAAGAGGTTGCTTCTTGTCCTGAATTATATATCTGCAAAATAAGGCCCTGCCTGAACGGATGTCCAAAAGTCAAACCACTGTAGATTTTATCTTGATTTTCTAAGGCTCACACAGTCTTCATTATTGCTTTGCAGCAGTGGCCACCATGGCAGGGCTGTAACTTCTTTTGCCACAGGAATCACTCACTTCCACCTGTGATTTGATTATGTTAAAATCTATTTAACATAATCAAATAATAATAAAAGCAATTAATTACACAGAAAGATAATTTAATCTTTGAATATGCTGCTAACATGGAGTTACTTGACTACAACCTGCCATCATTAGATAACTGCTCAAGTTCTCCCTGCCTGCAGAAAAACCCAGCAGGGTGGCCATGCTGTACCACACTCCACAGATTAAAAGGTGACTTGGATTTGTTCTCAGGAAAATCTCTGGTAGTAAGGACTTGTTCATCCAAGAGCAAAAACCCTGAGAAAACATTTTGGAGGCTTAAGCTAGAAAGTCCCTCTTTGCAATGACTCATTTGTTTGGTGACTGTATTTCTCTTCTACAAGAGTTGGTTGTTTTTCGGGGGGGTTTTTTTGAAAGGGTTGGATTTATCTGGAGCCTTTAAACTGAGCTCAGTTGCAGATGACGAATTTGAAGCAGGAGGCACTCAGCTCTGTAAGGAACCATATTTGATTACCAGAGTGGTTCCTCTGAGTCCTAAAACCCATGAGGCCATCCATCATCTCCCTTGTCCAGGGATGTCCAGAAAATGGATTCCTAAATCCATCAGCTTCTGCAGAGACCACTCCAACATTGGGGTGCAGATGTCTGCTTGATCTCAGACACAGGAGCTTTCACAGCAGGAGGTCAGGGCATAATAGGTTTCCTGGCTTCAAAGGAACATGGGATCTTTTCTTCTCAGAAGCTTCTGACATTACTTAGTACATGATACCATGCATCTCCACATTTCAACTTTTTTATACCCGTTACAGGGTCCTTGGCTGCTGGGTCTTGCTGTGGAGAAGTCCGGCTTGAAGAAGGGATAGCTGGAGAGCCAAGTGTTGGGAAAGGGTTTTTATAGGCTTCCTTTTCTCCTTCAGCTGTGATTTTCATCCCATGGTTGAAGTGACTGCTTGATCTCTGACCAGCCAGATATCCATCCTTATCTTTGGAAATGCAGGGCTTTCACCCCTGGTTCACCAGCATCACACCTACATTCTACCCCAGGATTGTGTTAATCCAGGCTACCCCTGTAGTGATGAACAGTCTGAGAGGTGTTACTGCTCTTTGCGGCCTAGGAAGGATTTCCACATTCTCCAGAGACTCTGGTTTTTGCAGCTCCACTGCTGAGGTGAAAATGATACCCTCAGCATTGGAGCTGAAGTTTAATTTCCTATCTGCTGCTTAGGGCACAGATTTTCCACTGAGATATTGGCAGAAGGTCAGAAATCTGCATTCCAAGTTGAATTGCTTTGAAAACTGTCCTGGTGCAGGACCCTGTTCAGTCTGCTGCTTGCAAAACCCAACTCTTGCCCAGCCTGGCCACTGAAGAGAGTCCCAGCTCTTGCTCTCTCAAGATTTTGCATGGAAATCCCTCACATCCTTGAGTGACAAATCAGCTGGCCCAGACTTAGTTGCTCTGTTAAGTGCCCTTTACAAAGGCCCAAGGAATGAAAGCCACCAGTAATGTTTGGTATTAGCTACATGCCTCAGCTTTTGGATTTGAACAGAGTACAGCTCTTCCTCTTTCAAGGCCTGCTTTTCTTTATGGGTCTCCAGGGACCTGCCAGGGGACAAAATGTGAATTATCTCTGATTTTGCTCTCTGAGCACTAAAGAGAAACAGTTTCAATGAGACAAATGAAGATGATTGTAAAGATAATTCAGACCTTTCCTCCTTCTCTGGTTATCTCCCAAAGCAGATTTCCTCTATCTCTCAGTGTGCCTTTCTTATTTCTTTCTTGCAAGATGCAGGAAAAAAGGCCCATAATAGCATGAGGCTGACAAGCTGTGTAAGAGCAGAGATCTGCCAACTCTGGCAGCTTCAACTCCATGCTGGGCAGGGCCAGAAGCTTCCATAAAAGATGGAAGAAATGGTGGAGTGGCATTTATTTCAATTTATTTTGGTTATTGAATAAACGTTCCTATCCCACTGAGCAGTGACCGGCTTGAGCAGTTGCACCTCTCTAATTTATTTTTAATTGTATTGAACGTTCATGCTGCATTTCATGTCTTTTGGTGATACTGTGACATGGTTTCACATCAGTATGGCAGTATAGTTCACAGAGAGTCACAGAGAATAAACTAGTATTTTCTTTAATTTGCCCTGCCTGCTGTCACACTGTGCATCCCTCACCATTAAGCAGAATTTTTCTCTAAACTGCCCAGGCAGACATGCCACACACAATTAAATCCATGTAGGCTTTTCCAGGGTAGATTCACCTCTAGATTTGCAGGGCTGGGCTAGGGATGCATCCCTCGGTTGTACAGACATGGCTATGGACACCCAGTTGTGTTCTGGCTGCTGTGCCTCTGTGGGGATTGAGGAGGGGTGGATGGGCTCTGCAAAGGGCACGCCTGGGTGGAGATGGATCAGGTTAACATAGCAGACAGGGCCTTCCCAAAAATGATGGATTATATTTTCATACCTAAGGACATAAAGTTCACATGAGCTCCCACCCCCAGACGCTACAGCACCTGAAAGCCCCATCATGGTGTGGAGTTAGGGTGTCACTGGGAGCCTGCTGCAAACGCAGCTGAGGCTGCCATGTTCACACAAACGGGCAAAGCACCGATTCAGCCAATACAGCAGATATCTGGGGACAGAGATAACAATACAGCTTCTCTCTCTGAGGGCTACTGCTTGTGTGAAGTCTCTGCCTGGAGACTGACCTTGGCTTGAGGAGGAGCAAAGAAGAGGAAGAGACCCCTGCCAGCTTGCCCAGGGATACCTGCATTCCCATGGAGAACAGCTCCTATGCATCTCTGTTTGAACACAGCCCAGCTGCCACCACAATGGCTTAGAAATAAGGGCGGCTTTGTTTTGTAGCAAGCAGGTGTCTTCAGTTCTCCAAGCTCAAAAAAAGCCTGGGACAAGCTTTTTATTTACCTTTCACAGACTCCTAGAAATTTACCCCAAATCTTCTGCCAAATCAGGGTTAAGAGCAGCTGATCCAAATGCTTCATCCTGAGAGGGTTGTGTCCAGTTCTGCATATGGTTTAAGTCCTGCTCTAATTTTTTTTTTTTTATCAGAGTCAGCTGCAAGGCAGTTGTAAGCCAAAGGAAATTTGGGACATTCATTGCACATGTAGCATACACACAGCAAAAGCATGCTGAAAAGCGGAGGCATTCCTTTTTGTCCTCTGGAGTGCCACTGCTTGGAGGAGAGGTGCTCCTATCTCTGCAGATTCAGCCAGTCTCATGCCATAGGCACACCATATACTATAGCTGTTTTCCACCCCAGGCCAGCAGAGCCCATTTTGCCCAAGGGGAGGCTGCTTTTTCCCCTCCTCTCTAGCACATGCATATCTGCTCTGAACCTGGCACCCACAGGTGGTGGGAGGGCACACAAATGGCCACGCCGCTGTGGCCACGCTGCAATGCCACTTGTCTTGTGAATCACCTCGGCCTGGGTTCTGTGCTGTTCCACAGTCGTTCCCCTTGCAGGGCACTTCCAATCTCTCCGACATCACCACTGCCCGTGGTGCTGTGTGCCGGCTGCTAATCCCATTTATGCTGAACACACTAGTGCCAGGTGTGGAAACACCAGTGTCCATGACTTTAGCAGCACTCAGAGTCCTCCGTTGGGGCCCCTGGGAAACCCAGTCACAGGCTAGCAGATTTCAACTTTCCACATACCTTTTACTCCCTTCTTTTTATTCTTTCAGGGGCAGAAGCATTTAAGTTAAAGACTTAACTCGCCCTCTCCCCCTGCGCCTGGTGCCTCCCAAGACTCTCCCCGGTGAACTGCAGGCTTATGAACTCTGAGCTGGATATTACACGGCTGCAATCCCGGCCACGGAATTTCCATGCGGTCTGTGTTGTGCACATGCTTTTTAACAACATCACCCACTCCGTCAGCTGATGGCTTTGTCCCCCCTGCCGGAGTCGTAGGGCAGGACGGGGGGAAACCACAAAGCCTTGCTGCCTGCCAGGGAGGTTGCGGCGAGCCGCGGGAGCCGTGTGTGCCGAGGGGCTGCGGCGATGCCCCCGGGGCGCTCCCCGTCACGGCATCCCGGGACGAGCCGGCCCGGCCCGCGCCGCTCCGTCCTAACCCTGCACTCCTCCCGCGCGCCGCGCCGCTGCCAGCCGCCTCCCATTGGCCGCCTCCCGGCGGCGCGGGCCAATGGGCGGCCGCGGCTGCCGNCGGCTCCTGCGCCGCTGCTCCCGCGCCGCCGCTGCGCCCGGCCTGGGCCCCGCGCCCGCCGTCGCCTTCCCCCGGCTGTGCCTTGAGCCGCCGACGGTCCCTCCTAGGTCCTGTGGCGCCTAGCGCTGGAAATTGTAAATCCAGGCCCTTGGCACGGGTGCGCGGTGGAAGGAGGTTTCCACAGCGAGTTGTGCCTGAGCCTTGCGGGGACAAGAGTAGGCTCAGGGGAGAGCTTATCACTCTCTACAAGTACCTGAAAGGAGGTTGTAGCCAGGTGGAGGTCAGCCTCTTCTCCAAGGCAATTAGAGACGGGACGAGAGGACGTAGTCTTAAACTGCAGGTTTAGGTTGAACGTTAGCAATAATTTATTCAGAAAAAGGGTGATTAGACATTGGAATGGACTGCCCAGAGAGGTGTCGGAGTCACCATCCCTGAAGGTGTTTAAGGAAAGACTGGCTGTGGCATTTAGTGCCTTGTTCCAGTTGATGTGGTGTTCAGTCACAGCTTAGACTCGATCTCAGAGGTCTTTTCCCACCTAAGTGATTCTGTGATTCTACAGACAGCGGCAAATTCTGGGCCTAGTTCCAGACCAGGTTCAGTCAAACCCTGCCACCCTGGGGTGTCTGGAGTGTTTGGTCCACCATACTCTCAAGGTTGTGATGCTGAAAGTAATCTCAGGTGACTTGGGCATTGACGAAGTGCCTGGGAAAGACAGGGGTGCTGCTGCTCATGATGCTGTCCTGCTGCTGGAGGGGAATGACAGTGGCATTCACGGGTGGTTTGGCCTTTGGTGCTTTGGCCATGCCATGCAGAGAAGCAGCAACAGCAAGGGGGTAGCAAGTCAGTGCCAGGCTGTCCAGGCACACCAGGGGCTTGGGCAGAACAGGCATGGAGCAGCAGGGACCTGTGATACGTGAGGTACACAAGAGCAATACGGGTTCAGGAAGGAGGAGCACCAGAAGGGTGGCAGCCAAGGGGTGGTTGGATGATCACTTATGCCCCTTGGGGTGCACATGCACTGGCTGGCTGTGTGGAGAAGTGTGCACAGCATCTGTCCATCCTGCCTGAATCTTGTTAACACTGTTGAGAACTTCACTTTCATAAGGTCTAAAATTCTCTGCATTTTAAAGAGAGCAGAAGGACTGTCTGGAGTGTATGGGCTCTTCTTTCCTGGAATGTAAAGAAAACCTCGGCTGTGCAGCTGGAGTGCAGGGGGCTTCATTCCTTAGTGAAAGCAGAGAAGGGAAATGCAGATGTCACAGCTGGGACAGGAGATTTATCTTGGCATGCAAAGAGGAAAAAATTTTCAAAAAGAAAAGAGAAAACTCAGAAGAATCCCCTCCCCATCTTCACTGCCTGCCAGCATGAGCAGAACCTCCAACCTGCAAAGGCCTTTCGTCTCCTGGGCCTGGGCTGCCGCCCAGCTGGATTAGCCCCTCACTGCTTTCTCTTTGGAGCGAGACCATTGTGGTGGGATAAGAGAGGCTGTGAGAACCAGGCTGATCCTGAAGGGAGACTGTGTCCAAACAACTCAGCTGAAGGTGGGAAGGGAAAAATCATAGTCAAAGAATGGAAGCATGAAAGGGAAAAGGAGGGACAGATGCAGACAGTATGAGTACAGAGAAGTTGATCCAGGGGGAGGAAGTCATCACCTCCTCAGCCATGCATGGCACCACTGGGCTACAAGAGTGCTACCTTAAGGTATCCCATGTGCAGCCGGGCAGGGGAGAAGGCTTAGTGCCTCAGTCTCTACTTGGGGCCTCCAGAGTTCTAACACCAGCTCTGGGTGGGAGTATATGTAGAGCTTGCATTTGGATGTCTCGATGCCTTACATTAGCTCCCAAGGTAGCTATTGTACAACAGGAAAGGGTGTTTGAATGAGAAGTGCACGCACGCACATACAGTGTGCTATTTAGACAACCCTAAGCATGAGGTCAGGATGAAAACATGTGGTGAAAATATGTTTGGAAGAGTCAGTGCCTATGTCGATCACCAGGAGTGGGAGGGAGCAGAAGCCAGGAGCTGACAGATTCTCACTCCTCATGGCTGAGGTGGCCTCAGCCTGAGCAGATTCTACTGTGGCACCAGAACAGGTTAAGGCTCTCTGTAGGGCCTAGAGATGCAATGGTTGTTGCCTGCCCATACGGTGCACACTGGCTCATCCTCTTTGGGCCCTGCCTCCCCGTCCTCCTAGAATTTGAGGGGGACAGGCAGCCAGAAATCAGCCTTGGATCAGGAAATCCAGCACATCCTCGCCATTGCATTTCTGTCCCTTGGCTGCCCCCTCCCTGACCGCTCACTGGTAATACAGCTTTGGAAACACATCTCGTGCTATTTCTTGGCTTTGGAGCATAGTTAGAAGGAGAAGGAAGGAGGGTGTGAAAGGGAGGGGAAGATAACAGGAGCAAATAATGCGAAATGAGCCTGTGCTGTGAGTTTTGTATCCCATCTGGAAACTGTTTTCCCTCAGCACACTGCACACCCACTCCCTCTAGGCCAGGATGGTAAGGGTCAAGTTTCCCAGTTGACTGGTTCCCCTTGCTAAAGCCAGGCCCATCTGCATGAAAACTACTTGAAATATCTTCAAGGAGAATCTCAGCAGAGTTGCAGCGTCCTTCATTGTCACAATTAGAAACTCTTGACCAATCCTCTGAGGAGCAGGAGCTGGCTGATCTCAGCCTGGTTGGAAGGCACTCTCAAGGAGTTTTGGTCTTGAAGAGGCTGTGAGAGGATGAGGCTGCTGTGCTTGTGTATCTCTGTCCATCCCACCTTCATTCACATCCAAGTTCCATGGACTCTTTCTTGGACAATCCCTGGTCTGCTGAGACCTTTGTTGCCATTGTGTTGGGAAAAGTCTCCCCAAAGCCCAACACAGTCCTGTCATTTTGTGGCAGCACATGAAGACTTTTAGCTGTTCTGGCCCCAGCCTCGGTGGGAACGGAAGGCTAGTGACCATCCAGCACGTTTTTTGGCATGTAACGTTCCAGCAAGGATAAAGCTACTGTCCATTTAGTCAGGTGATAAACCTGCTTCTCTTTATTGCTCAGAAACTTGGAGCACTGACCCTCCCATGCACTGCTGTGATCTACACAGCCCTGAGTCACCATATCCTAGGTCATGCAGTTCCCTGAAGCCTCTCTCACATATGCAAAGGAAGAGTATGGCTGAAGCTTTCTCTGAATTTTGTCAGATAAGTGCAGCTCCCAAAATTAGGCTGAGTGGGACAAAATTTACATATTCTGGGTTAACAGGCTCAATCTAAACTAATTAGTAGTGGTTTTGATGGCATCTAGCCAAAATAAACTCCTGGTTGCTGCTCACTGTGTCCATCACAGTCAGATCTTGACAAGAGGATACTGTTTCTTCTTACCATGTGGTTGCATGCACAGCTGTCTTATACTAATTAGAAATCTAAAATTAACAATACCTGTTGGCTTCAGGAAAGAACAGAGCCAACCCAAGAGACCCAGTCGTCTTCCTAGGATGTGATGACAGCTTCCTGCTGGTCTCATAGTTTCCATTGTGGGTATAGCCATCTACAAAGCCATGTTATTATTTTTGTTTGCTTTACCCTTCCTTCTGCTGCTTTCCTCTGCCTCTTGCCACCTTCTTTGAGTAAAATAACAACCTCCAGCTTTGTGTCAGCTCTAGGTGCTCTCCCTCCTTGAGGGTGTTGGATCCTTGGTGCCCCCTTTGATAATAACCATAGTTATTCCCAATCTCATACGCTAGTTCCCTTCTCTCCACCGTCTGTATTTGAAGATGTTGGACTGGTATATGTGTGAGTGGTGAGAGCTGAAATGGGCTGCTTTGATGAGAAGGCTTTGCCAGTATTTAGTTTTCCTGGAGGATAATACCCAGAAGCCCAGAGAGGGGTAGATGCCCCAGCATTTCTGGATTCCCAGGGAGGGGTGCAAGTTTCATTCTCCATTCATCACCCATGTTTTTCCTGTTCCGTGCAGTCGGTCTCTGTCTCTTGGGAAAGAATGGTCTCTTGGGGACCTGAACTCCTGCACCTCTGGGAGAACAGCGTTGCCTTCATCCTCATTTCCAAACAGCAAGGTCTTCCAGCAGCAAGTCTGCTGTGTGGTGTCTAAAAGAACCAGAAACCTGAAATTACTCCTGTCAATGTTGGTGCCTGTGTTAAGGCTCTCGTACTCAGTCCCTTGCACTCGTTTCTCATCTCTCACCCCTCAGCAGCTGCTGGGGTGATTTTTTTAGTTTCGGAGTAAAGCCAGAGGCACATCTCCACCTCTTCCCTCTAGGTAGGTCTGTTCAACAATGGAGAGATTGTTGACTGACCAAGGGATCGTTGTTCTAAATGTGGGTGGGATGCTGCTAAAAGATAATCTGTGTAACTACTGCATGAATGCACTTTCTTGATTCTCTTCAATCTCACCTCTGCCTTTGTTAATGCACAGTTGTGAAAGAAATTGAAAGCACATGGCAGCATCACAGACAGCTCTCCCCACAGCTGTCCATCCAGCTCTGCTTCTCTTCCATGGCTATACAGTGGTTCTAGTTTTTGGTCGCAACACTAAATACAGTTTGAGCCCAGCTCTGCTGTGTCGTGGTGCATTGGCAGCCAGCACTCTGAATCCCTTCACTTTTCTGTGGTTCTCGCCCTTACCATAAGGCTATCGTGTTCACATCCTGTGTTTGCTTGTGTTGTTTAGAGAACGCAAGACAAAGAACAGCTGTTACATGAGCAGGCACTCTCTGGGGTTAATGCTCAGGACTCCAAACTCTTTATCCTTCTGTGCTGTAGGATAGGACAAAACCTGGTTTTCCAGTGCTTTTTAGATAACTATCTAACCCAGTTCCATCTGCTGACTCAGCTCCCTCTGAAGTTACACTCCCCACAGATGGTAGGTGTTTTCTGTTACTTGGTTCAAGTACAAAAATGCTCCTAGACAACTTGGAAATGGCTGGGTAGATTTTACCAAGCTACCCCACCAACTCTGCTTCTGCTGTGGGAACAAGTGGAGAAAACTTTAGCCCAGACATCACAGGGAGGGCCTCAACAGTAGGATTTAGCATGAGTGTGCCTTCTCCACCCTACTTGCACATGCATTGTCTGGTCTCTTGGGAAGCCTTGGGTGGTCATGTGTTGGGCTGTCACTCCAGGCAGTCGGAGGACAAGTGGTGAGGAAGTGAATGGAGAGAAATCTTGTGTCAGGCAGAATGCAGGTGGCAGGGACTCCACCCCCTCTTCCAGCATGCTCTGTGAGCATCTGAGGTTTTAAATTAAGCAGCTGAAGGATGGTGTTGGAGGGTGAAAGGCACTGACATGTTGGAGATTGCAGCCTCTCACCATCTCCCTCCCCCACTTGGTGGGAAGTGTGGGTCTGGTCATCTAGAGCCTGCTTCACTCCCCAGCCTCACCCCAAAGCTCTGACAGCCAGTGGAATGTTGACAGAGTGGTACTGTGCTCAGGCAAAGCAAATACACCTTTCAGTAGGAGCAGGAACCTACAGGCTCCAGCATCCGGGGTCCTCTGGCCACCTCCTGCCTCAGTCCTAGCACTGGGGAAAGAAAGGACTGCACACACCTGATGCTTCTCTAGAAGCCGGGCTCTCTCCTGAGCTGAGCTCTCACACTGGAATTCATTGGCATTCGTCTCCACTCTAGGACCTACGTGCTGTCTCCCACTCTCGTTCATACCCTGTTGCTCTTGGTATTTCAGTATACTGCTTTCAATGCCTTTCTGCCCACCAAGATGCTTTTCCAGGCAGGGGGTGGGGGGACAGAGCCAGTCTGACTCTGCTGAGCTCTCTCCAGTTCATTTAAGTTACACAGTCCTGTCTGTGTAATACAGTCACTTGAATCTATCTGTCTTTTCTTTCCTCTCCCTGAGCCAGAAGCCTCAGTCTGGCAACAAATGGGATAATTTTTCAGCTGGTGTTTGGCAGCCATCATTTTTCTCCCTGTCCAAACCAGTGCTTTGTTGTAGCAAATGGAAAAGTTAGTGATTTGACTTCTGAATAGGAGGATATGCCTCAAAGGAAGCAGGTTCCCTGTAGCATCAGGAGCTCAGCTCTGCAGCAGCACTGGCCAGATTTACTGACTGTTACTGGAATGATTAGTGGAATGATTGTTTGTTGTTAACAGCCCATCTGTAGTGTTTAAACTTCATCGGGCAGCTGAATTTCACAGGCATTATCTGGCTGAAGTACAGCCTCATATGGTCCACAGAGGGGCTGTTAAATCCCAGAGGAAATTAAATACAACAGGGGGCCTTCCTGTTATGTTGATCCAACTGATCTTTTTTCTCTGATAGAAATCAGCAGCTGGGTTGATGTTCTCTGGGGCATCACTGTGCCTATTGCTGCTGGCAGAGAACATGAAAAAGTGTCTGTTGCCAAGGACAGGTGCTGAAGACCATGACTTTCTGCCACACTTACATTTTATCATCACAGGAATTTCTTTTCTTGTACTTTATTGGTTTTGTTGTCACAGTGAGATGATGTTTGGAAGACACAGATAGATACTCACAAAGGAAGGGGGAGATAAGATAATGAAGAAAAGTTTCATGAGTGTTTGTGGCATAGATAAATATGCAGTGATGTACAGCACCACATCCCTTTCTATCTTAATTCAAGGTGTTTTTGTCAAACTGATGCAGGCAAAGAACAGGAACTGCTTTTTCGAATGTAAATAGGGCTGATGCTGAGGTCTGACTCTCAGTGCAGAGGAAGGCTCTCAGATCCCTCTTGGAGTTGACACTAATGCTCTTTCTCCCTTTGTCTTTCCTCAGCATTTCTCAGAGAACCTGGATCACTTCTCTGACAACATGGAGGATTTCTCCAACGACCTCTTCAGCAGTTTCTTCGATGACCCAGTACTGGCTGAGAAGAACCCTCTGCTGGACATGGACCTGGATCCACCCACTCCAGGCATCCAGGCAGAACACAGCTATTCCCTCAGTGGAGACTCTGCTCCCCAGAGCCCCCTTGTGCCTGTCAAGACTGAAGATAATGCTAACGGTGAGCATGAGATGTACGCACTGCACGGCTTTGGGCACATCTGTTAGCAGAGGCT
Organism: Eulacestoma nigropectus; assembly: GCA_013397775.1. Lineage (NCBI taxonomy): Eukaryota > Metazoa > Chordata > Aves > Passeriformes > Eulacestoma > Eulacestoma nigropectus. The sequence continues at coordinate 1,383,849 of VZTE01003367.1, forward strand.
CTGGCTGGCTTTCATATCTAAGGACAAACTGGCTCTTCCTTGGACTTGCGCATGGCTAATCCAGGGAAGAATTTGATTTGCTGTTGTCAAATACAGCCCACGTTTTTCCCTTCCATTTGTGCTCTGACAGTCACATTACTCCTTTGCTGGGCTTACTGTTATTTACGAGGATGATAATTGGCTGTGGCTCAGTGTGCTGCCAGCTTCTGGCAAGCAATAGGCAATGTCTTTTTAGGAGCCTGCAAACTTGGGTGTGGATGCCCTAGATCCAGCTCTGTTTTGGCATCAGGCAGCAGGGTTTTGGCTTGCACATAGGAAGCATGAGTCTCTGGCTGCAACCAGTGCTGGTACATGTGGAAAGCTAAGTGGCTTCTTTACCAGCAGATCTTTTAGCAGGAGACAGAGAGGAACAGTCATTTCAAAACTTATTTTTAAAACAATTCATTTCAGGATAATTTATGATGGCTGGGTATTTTTAGAGCTGTCCTTGCAGAGAGTCCTGTAATTTGTGGGATTGTGTGGGTGTCCTAACAGCTGATGGACACCAGGCTGCCTGAAAAAGCAGTGGCACAGGCTCAGTATACACAGAAGAAAGCTATTCCTTTGAGCAACAGTGAGACCTGGGACAGAGGCTTCCCTCTCATGACTAGGAATGATCCCAGCTTTCTGGTACAAACGCCAAGGCAGAAGGAAAGAAGGCTGGCCTCTGCTGCTTCTTTGGTCCTTGAAAAGGTACGACCATCTGCCACGTTCCTTAGGGGCATCTCAGAGAGGTGCTGGGAGAGAGGCTTATGGCAGGCCAAGCAGCTCTGTCTTAGTACCAAAAAAGCTTTCAATATGCATTTATTTTTCCTTAGTTTTAACCCCAGTACAGTCTGGGAGGGGGCAACTAACAAAAAAAACCCAAACCAGCATGAACAAATAAACACAACTTTGTTTTGCCCCTGAAAATGAATAGGAGGAGAGAGGACTTGAGAATAAGAGAAGCAAAAAGGATGCATTTGTAGAAAGCAGTGAAATGAAGACTGCTTGCATGAAGCTATCTCAAGGACTCCTCTCAGACACTTAGCACCACTTCTCCTTCTCTCCACTGTGTCTGCACATGCCCTTCCTTCAGCTGTCATGTCTCAGAGGCAAGACCATGACTCTTTTGAATGGAGTGTGACACTGATCGTTGGGCAGAGGCCAGCACAGGGTGTACAGTGCATAACCCAGGGGAGTTTGAGGTGCGCCTGGCACTTGCTCTCTGAGAGTGCAGGTCAGTTTCATAAGGGAGTAAGGCCTAGCATTAAGTGGCAGTTATGGGAGTATCCATGCACCCGGTCCTGCAGCTAGATAAGTCAGCTCATCTTTCCAGGGCTTTCTTGGCTCATAATTGCATGTGAGTCATATTCTAGTGAAACCCTGAGTCAGGTCCAGTATTTGCAACACTGTGCAGTCCTTTTGGCACATCTCCATCCAGTCTCCGTCCTTTTAGACATTCAGTTCAAATTAATTACCCAGAAATGGTTTTTCTTTAACATCAAGCAAGCTCTGCTCAGTCTGCAGAGCTCCTCAGGAATGCCCCTGCACTGTCTAGGCTTGGAGCTGGCTGAGGCTTGCTTTTTATCAGCTTTCTCCTAGCTTTTCTGCAGATCTCCAAAACTCTTCCAAATCCTGCCCCTTCCCACATGGTTCCCACTAGCACAGGTCAGCTAGGGCAAGCCACTGGGTGCGTTGTGACTCTGCTTATCAGTGGAGTCTGCTTCCCAGATGGCTTGTGCATACAGACTGGCTGCTTCATTTCTCAGTACCAGCCCTCAGTTTTGCAGGGTGTGATTTGATGCCAGGAGCAGGGAGAGCCAGAGTTGTGCAGAACAGCGGCACTGGACCAGCCTCAGGCTAGTGCCTGCCCTCCAGTACAGGGCCTGCTTTCTCACTGCTCTTTGCCTCACCTCCTCAACCCTGGGCAGCTACAGATATCTCTCAGCTGTCTTTCTTCCCAATAGGTACAGAGTATCTAGAGCAGAGGATGAGTGTCTTGGCATGCCTCATCCAGCAACATACAGTGAAATCTGCAGTGTTACAGTCTTACCTCTGAAACATCCTCTCAGGCAGCAGAACCTAGATGTGTCCACACAAGATGCCTGCTCCTCAGTCCCTCGTTGACCCTCCAACGGCTTATTTGTTTCTGATTCTGTAACCCAATCACTCCCCAGATAAATCTCTGAGAGTGGGAAAAGAGAGCAGGGTCAGAATGTAGACGGGAAATGGGAGGACTGCACATACTTATTTGGGTGTCTGCTCCTTGGCCTGTCTGGACCAACAGCACTGGGGGCTGCTCTCTCACTGAGTCAAGTCTGATCGGGGAGAGCCCTTGGTGGTCTGCTCTCCCTTGTCTGGTAACTTGCTTCAGCAGCAGCCCTCACAGACAGAGGATACCCCACACATCTGAGAAAAAGAGAAATGCAGATCTTTGCAACAGAAAGGGTGAGGAGGAAAAGGCTTCAAATCACAGTAAGGAACTTCAGAGTAGTCAGTAGGCAAAATGTTCCCATGGTGGGCATAGCAAAACCATAGAAGAGTTTAAATGGGGGAAGCTGTGAACTCTTCATCACTTTTCAAAGGGATAGGTTCAAGTGAATCATCTATCAGGACTGACACAGGTTTAGTTGAACTTGCCTAGAGCAGTGGGATAGACTGAAAGATCTGTCAAGGTCCCTCATTTCTGTGAAAGGCAGATGTCAGTTCAAATTTTCTGGACACAAACACTTGTGGCTGTGTGACACCTCGCCTCCTTCCATCAGAAGGGGTTTGTCTGCATACCAGGAGTAACTAGGGCTTCACTACCAGCTGCGGGTTCGGTGTCCTTAGCAGGACAGAGAAAACAACCCAATCTCTGTCTGCTCAGCAGCCTCTGCTTTGTCTCAGCTGTGCAGTGCACCCCTGCCTGAGACGCTGCCTGATGACATTGGCCCTGCTGCATTGTGGGAATCTCTAGAAAGCAATTCAGCAGCACTGACAGCAGCACACGTAGCTGAGACACACATGCGGCAGCCACAGGAGCTGTGTCTGTGCTTGAAGATGTCCAGTCACAGAGGCAGCTGGAAGGAATGAACATCTGCTAGAGAGACCTGTCTAGGGAGAAAATAAGAGGTGCTAGACCAAAGACAGGAAGATAACATATTCCATTGGCATGGGCAACACTGTGTTATCATATATAATTCTTGTCTGGACTTTAACACCACTCTGTCCAAGCAAAGGTCAGAGACAGGATTCTGCCCTAGCCTCTCCTGAAGGCAACAGAGGCTGAGTAGGGCAAAGACAATGTTAACGTACCTTCAAGTTAGATCAGATGGCAGCTCCCACATGAACAGCTGCTTGTTTGTGCTCTTCTTTGTGCAGGCTTTTCTGGAGCAGAGAAAGACCTTTCTTCCTCTCTCGTCTTGCCAGGACGTCTTCTGGACTGAGGCCTGCACTGCAGAACTGCTCTGGGCAGCAGACAGCTAGGCAACATCCCTGGGCCTGACAGTGCTGCATGCAGAGAGCAGTGCAGAAGGGTCAGAGTGAGTCAGACTGTGGCCTTGTGGAGGCAACTGGAGCTCTCTCTGGTGACACGCTTAGCAATAATCTGTCCTATGTCAAGCCAAATGTATTTTTGCTTGTCAGATAAAAAGGGAAAGGGAAGGGATGAAGATTAAGAAGGAGGGTGCAGGCTGCAGGCCAACTAGGAGTAGCCTTTTGGCAGGCTGAAGTGTTTGAAGAGCAAAGACCGAAACTTCAGAGCAGAGCCCAGGCAGCTCTCCTGCCTAGCAGTCTTTTTTCCCATCTGATCTGCAGTTTACCTGGGAACTCTACTTCCAGTGGCAAGCCAGGCTCACAACACAGATGTGCATAAGACAGAGCAGGCAGGAGGCAAGGGGAGCATGCCCCCACAGCTCCATTCAATTCTCTTCAGACACTCCCTTTCCCTCACTGCTGCTTCTTGTCCCTGCCAGCAATGGCAGCAGGGCATGGCTGTGGACAGCAGTGCCCTGAGCAGCCCAGGGCAGAGGAGAGCGTTTCAGAGGTGAGACTGAGGGGAGCAGTTATGGAAGCAGCCCCACAAACAGGTGCTGCAGTGGGCTTCCTTCCACAGAAATGGACCTTCCTCCTCTTCTGTCATGCAGCAAAACCCTGGTGCTTGGCACAATGTCATCGGGAGGCCAAAGCAGCACTGTCAGCCTTTCACTGTCATCATGCTTGCTTTCTCACCAGCTCTTCAGCACAGAGATGGTGCTATTCTTCGTAACACACCTGGCAGCTCCGTGATGCTGGCCATGCTGCCTAAGGAGCAACAGCCCAGCATCCTCCTCTAACTGAGCCCTAAATATAAATAAGCTCCAGAGGATGAGACCTAGACATTACTGGGGGAAGAAACCCTGCAGCTGTCCTCCAGAGCTTGGGCTGCACAGTCAGAGCACAGCAGAGACAAAATTCCTCTAGCTCTGTCCTGTGTGCTCCCCACACACTGGGGGTTCATTCCCTTTTGTACTCTTGTGTTGTGGGCCTGCACATGCTTGTGTGGTGACAGTGCTAAACTTGGAAAGGCAGCCTCCTCAGTCGGGGGAAGCTGTCTGCATGGCTTTTTTTTCTTGCCCTGTTCTTGCTAGAGTTTGACTTTCATGTTGTGCATGTTTCAGAGCTGGAGAATGGAGTGTGGTCACTGGGGCCCAAGCTCTGCTCCATCATGGTGAAACAGGAACAGAACCTGGCTCTAGACCTGCCTGAGTCCCAGCTAGCTGCCAGCTCCATACCAGTGCTGAACCTCAACCCTCTGCAGAGACTGCCAGTCCCCGAGGAGGTGAGCCCATCTAAGATCCATTGGGAACCTGGGCTCTCACACAGCAGCACCCCTGGTGATGCAGACCCAGCCATTTGGCTGCAGGGTCCTTCCTGCAAGGTGATTTAGCTGCTGGACAAACAGGAGAGGGTGATACAAAGCTCAGATACTGTATTATTTGTCATTCTCCTCTTGAAATGGCAGCGCAGGAGGCTTTACAATCTCGGTTAAATATAAGCAAGTTTCCTTGGCACAAAAGCCAAAATCTTTATGCCTGCACCTACTGGAGACCTGTCCCCTCCAATATGCCAGTATTTCTGTAGCTACTCCTGGCTTATTTTAGTTTTTCAGAGAACAGTGTCAATGAATGTGATGCCAGTGACCCCACTATTCCTGCATATAGACCCCTGCTCTGACACCGTCTATTTCATGGCTTTGGACTTGTCACATGGCCTCTCACACTTTGTAGCTGCTCACTGGAAATGTTGGTCTCACTCCAGGTCCTGCTTGCTTTATCCTATGAAGCAGCAGGATTTATTACTTCTATGTAACAAGGGGCCAACTCTTTTGGTCATATCTAGGTTCTTAAGAAGTCTGTTTGTCTGAAGGAGGTTCACTTTTGCCACTGGTATGTGGGTGTAAGTTGAGGGCTCAGTTCAGCTAGCCTTGAGTCCAGCTGTGTTGGATGAGAAGGTCTGACCAGTCTCACACAGACCTTGCCTATCTTGTAGCAGCTCAGTAGATAACAGTAGAGCATCTCTGGGGTTCACTTCCTTTTTTCACTCACGCTGAGCATCTTCCCATTTAAACAACCATCCAAAACAAATGGGTTCTTCCAGCCAAAACTGTGCACAAACTTCCTCTATTATTTACACAGCTTGAACTTGCTGTGCCCTCAAATCTCTGCTGTGTGTGATCAGCAGCCATACCATGGTGCTCTCTCAGCTGTGTTTACAGTCTGGAGGAGTTTGCAATGTGTCTGTTTAGTGTAAAAACTCCACCCAATGGTGGGCTGGGGGCTGGCAAGCCAGGAAGCTGAGGGGCAGCATTACACAGATGGGAGTAAATCTTTATTCAGCTCTCAGTCCCCTCTGATTGGAAACAGTTGCCCAGTGGTCCTGGTGGAAATCATGTGAACAGGACGGGGGGGTTGTTATGTTTCTGTACAACCTCTATACTCCTCTTTATAATGAAGGCAGATCAAAGAGGGCCTTCCCGTGGTAACGCAGGGGTTGGTTTAAATTACACTGAGTCTATCAAAGGAAGAACTGCCAAGAATAAAAGTCATCTCCCTTTTGGAGGTACTCAGCTCAGTGCATTGCTTGGCAGCACATCCATCCGCCACTGCCACTTCCTCTGCAAATGTGTTTGCACTCTGTGTGCCCAGCAACTGAGACTTCAGGGGCTTTATGTTTGAACTCTTGGTTTCCTTTATGTGTGGTGAGAGGCTCCTTTGGGGCAGAGCTGTGAGATGGGGCAGAACAGGCAGCAGGGGAGCAGTGGCTATGAATAGAACTGGTGGGATCCTTCTGGGCAGGGGAGGTGGCTGTGGCCAAGAGCTCTTTCTGCTTCTCTTCCACAGATTCCTGTAGAAATGACTCCAGCACCTGTGATCAAAGCTGAACCCAAAGAGGTGAACCAGTTTCTAAATGTACCTACAGGTAAGAAGATAGAATTTCCTGGTCAACTATATTACTCAGATATAGATTGTTATTATACAGGAAGGAAAGACAACACTTGAGGGCAGAGCCGTGCATATAAGGTAGCACTGGGGCACAGAGCAATAGAGGAGTGGGCACTGCACTGTTCCAACTCAGATCAGTGTCTGCATCAGCAGCCACACACAAAATTGTTCAGACAGGGACTCCCAGGCAAAACAGGCTACTTCAGAGTTGGAAATATGCAAGAGTGCCTTTAAAATCCTCAGAGAGACTGTAGAGCTATCCAAAAATAACCATCTGAAAGTCAGGAAATTCAGGATCCAGTTTAATTTGAAAGAAACCCAAGCATCTGAAAATCTGCCGATGCACAAATGAAAGCACTCTGGGAACTCCCACTGCCGCAGAGAGACATTCCTTAGGCATATTCCCACCTCCATTAAGGCCCCTAGGGCTCTCCAGTACAAAGTGGGGACAGTTTTCAAGTGCTTGGAAACCAACTGAGTGACCGGAGCCCCGCTGGATCAAGTGTGCTGGCAAGTATGTGAGCCCTGCAGTGCTTTTGGAAGAGCTTTTCTGTCACAGAGCTTCCCGTACTCGTTAACAGGCTATGGAGCAAAACATCATGGGCTTTTTACTTCATTTTAGTTGACACTGGAGTGCCTTACTGCTTTGTAAATACCTTCAGTGCCTTGGCAAAGCCCCTGCCAGCTCCTCTGCAGTTCCTAGTTTAGCACATTTGAGGTCAGTCTAACCTCTGTCTTGGGCAGTGTTCAGTCCAGCCTTTTTCTCAGACTCACCCCATCTTGTGAAACTCATCACCCCCTCCTTCCAGCCCTGTGTTATGGCAGGGCCCTATGCCTGTACTAACAGGCTGACATGAGAGCCATTGATTTGATCTCCGTATTTCTCAGTAGATGACCTGGTGCAGATGCCTCCAACTCCACCCAGCAGCCATGGCAGTGACAGCGATGGATCTCAGAGCCCTCGGTCCCTGCCTCCCTCCAGCCCAGCCCGGCCTGCCGCTCGCTCTTCTACTGCCATCTCCTCCTCCCCTCTCCTCACAGCACCACACGTAAGGAGGCAGCAGGGCATCACTGGGACACAGGGCTCCTTGCTGCTCAGAGGGGTTTGGAGGCTTTCCAAGGCTCACGTGGAGGTCCCTGCCCTTGCTATGGTCTCCAAGCTGAAATGCTCTGTCAAGACAATGTGATGCCTTAGCACAAGGATGTGGGGACAAGAAGTGCTCACAGGAGTGAGGAGAGGCACAATGAATCTTGCATAATATCTACCAGCAGCTACCGTGTTTTAGCAGGTGCTGTCTTTCACCCATACTTTGGGAAGTGGCCTATGCAGTAGAGGACTTTCTGAGGAGGCTAATGGGAGAGAGGAATTACTGAGAGTTCCCATAACCAGACCATTTTAACTGTCACCCAGAAGTTCATTGGCAGGGTCCTGCAGTGCAAGTGTGTAGCCAGCCTCACTGTGAAGGAGCGGATGCCCTCCCAAGCAAAAGAGGAAAGGAGTTGCTGAGCTGTGCCCCCAGGATCAGATTGGGAGTAGGAAAGAGCACTGCCCTGCCCCTATTTGGTGTCAGTGGGCAGCAGTGTATTCTGTTCTGATGTGTACAGCCTCTGGCTGCTCTGCAAGGCTTTAAGGAGGATCACTGGGGTAGAACTCCTTGCTGACACTGATGGATGCTCTCTGTGTGTTTCAGAAGTTACAAGGAACCTCTGGCCCACTGCTCTTGACTGAAGAGGAGAAGCGCACCTTGATTGCAGAGGGTTACCCCATTCCTACCAAGCTGCCCCTCACCAAAGCAGAGGAGAAAGCACTGAAGAGGGTCAGGAGGAAAATCAAGAACAAGGTGACTGCAAAAAATGTAATCATGCAGTTCCCATGATTCCAGAGCTTCCTCAACTGACCAGTGCTATAGTTAGCCTTACCTCCTCAGCTGCACTGCAGCTCAGAAAACGTGGGATCCTGCCTTTGGTACACTAGCACGAGCCTCCCAAGCCACAAAATGGTGCCAAGGGGCATCTCTGCTTAGATGTTCTGCATACAGCCATAGCTGGGAAGCATGGCTTCCAGCCCAGCTCCTGGGAGTGTGTGGCCTGGGATAGGGTCCACAAGCTAAAGTATCACAGATCAGACAAACTGGTCTGGTCAGGCCCTGTTCCAAGGGCAGGGAAACCAAAGCCATTGCATGGTGCAGGACGGGTGATGCACAGTGTTCACTAGCCAGGCAGAGGCTGTGAGACTTTAGACTGGGATTAGAAAGCATCCTGTGGGAGAAATGGTGAGACTGAACTAATCACCCAATGACTCAGAAGTGGTCTGGGGCAGAACGAACCCACATGGCCACAGCACATACCCGTGTGAGTCAGAGGAGTGGAAAGATGCTCTCAGCAGTGAGGGACATAATGCAACAAATGGTTGTGGGCTACAAGCCAGGGAAGGCTGCATAGCTACAGCATCCATCCCTCCCAGTTTTGCCCTGCAGACCAGCAGGAATGGAAGGCAACTCCCCATTTGCCTTTAGGATGCTGTGTGTGCAGGGAACAGACAAGATGCATGAACCACAAAGAAATGTCCAGAGGCTCATGATACTGACTCCCCTCTGATGGCTTGCCCCCCTCACAGATCTCTGCTCAGGAGAGCCGCAGGAAAAAGAAAGAGTATGTGGAATGTCTAGAGAAAAAGTAAGTTTCTTCTTCTCAGTCTTACTTTGAAAAAAGGAATCCTGTCCATGCACAGCCCCCCTTTCTAGTGTTTTGTCTCTGAATTGCTCAAAAAATACAATTCCTTGCAAGGCTGGCTGCACATGAGTTTGGTTTGGGATCCTGCCCCTACTCTCCTCCCTCCTAGAAATCCTCTTGTGGGATAAAGATTGGTCAAGAAATTTTGTGTTTCCAACTGCTTCATTTGGCTGGTCCCTTGCAAAACACATGCCATTTTGGCTACCAGCAAGGTGGGATTTTGGGTTAGAGTCATGTTTCTCCTCTAGAAGTTGCTTCTATTTTGTCTGTCCCATAAATAGCAGGCTGTGTGAGGGCACCGACCATGGCTTTTTTGCCCTCTCTTCCTATGAAGCTGAACACACAAGCACTTGACAGCAAGAAAAACCTTGCATTACAGTTATTCCCCACACTCTCCCCCACTTCCACCATCTGCATTAGCTTTGTTTTTCTCCGTGCAGCCCTGAGGTCCTGCACACATGGCAGGCGTAAGCCTAAGGTGACATCACATGACACTGACAGGGTAGAAAATAACTCCTGTACTAGCAACCCCTAATGTGCATTCCCAGGCAAAGAAGAATGCTGGAATCCAGGCACAAATTCATGTTTCTGTATAATTACCATCTTCTTCCCAGTTACTAACACCATCTGAGATCAGCAAATGGAAAAAAAAAACCTCCAAACCCAACTTTAATTAACTCTTCTCCCTGATGCTATTTGTTTATCTTCTCTAGTTCCACAGAAATGCTCAATTAAAGCAAATGATTCAAGGCACCTTCAGGTTCTTATGCAGCACCTCAGTGTGCATGGGTATGTCCAGGCATCAGAGCACATCACCTCCAGCTAGTGTCACATATGAGGACCTTCAAGCCAGGGCTGGGGAGTTGGCTGGCCTTGCTCAAGAGGCAGGTCCAGGGTGTTTGGTGCTGGGTCCTCCTCCCCAGATGTGGCCGTGGTGCCTGTATGTACTCAGCAGTTTGTTATGCTAGAGCATTGCTATGACAGATGGCTTTCAAACAATGCCAGGTTTAAATGTGAACCAAAAGCAGCATTCAGTGACTTTTTTTTAAATGGAACATGCCTTTTGTCAGCTTGGCTTACTAAAACCTTGTCGCAGTGTCGGACATGAACACGCAGATTCAAACAGCAGGTCAGGACCACTGAGCAGAGCGAAGGACCCTGCCCACCTTTATTCTCACCTTTTTATACCTCTCTTAAAACAACCACACATTGGTAGATGAGGTTAACACCTCTGCAATTTTACAGGATAGGAACATAGTCTATCATCTTTCTCCGCCTTGGAGAAAGGAATGAACAACAATCCAGAAGTTCAGAAAACATTCTATGCCGGTTAGAAAAACAAGAGCTATGTTTATAGAAAATGCATGAGAACTTCTACTACAAAAGTAAAAACACAGAACAGTAAAAAAACCAGGGCGACAAAACCTGGTTTGTCAAAACCTGTACTTGGGCCTTCACCATTCAGTTTGACACTTTTGCAAGCCCAGTTTTTGCACGGAACGCCTGTTTCAAAGACTGTCCTGCAAACCTCCAGCAGGATCAAGCTGTGTCTCTGGCCTGCCTTTCTCCCGAACTGGAGGCACTCCCCTTCCCTTGTCCCAGCTGGAGCCTGACCACTTTCCCCTCGGAAGCGTGGGAAGGAGCCTGCAGGTTCTCTGCTGCCCTCAAGTGCCTGCAGTCGGAGCTGGCCCAGCGTTTGCACAGAACCGTCTGGATTTCACAGGCGGGGCGCAGAGCCCAGGGCAGGTTCTCAGTATGAGTGGGAGAGGTTTGCCTTTGTCCCCCTCCTCCTTTTTCATGCTTCTTAGGGGGGTTTGGAAGTGATGGAAATGTCTGCATAACTTTGGGTCTGTCCTGACTTGACCTGCCTGTAACCAGGTGCTACTGTCTCTCCCAACCCTCAGGAGACCCTGAACTGGGAACTGTCACATTGTAACTGTCCACGTTCAGTCTCATCCCTGCTCCACTGGGGCTGGCTGCAATCAGGTGGGCCAAGTAACATTTGACTCCAGGACCATATCTGAAGGTGACGGACGAAGCCACTGAGCCTCCATACCCCATGAAAAGCAAGGACTGCATTGTCTTAATCTGTCTGGCCTTTGTAACTAACTGGCTATGGCTTTTATTCCCATAGGGTCGAGACATACACAACAGAAAACAATGAACTCTGGAAAAAAGTGGAGACCTTAGAAAATGCAAACAGGTAAGAGGAGCTAGACTCGACCCTCTGTGGGTAGGGCAGGGTGGGTAGGAAGGGAAGTCGGGAGCAGGGGGACAAGAAGAGAAAAGCAGGCTCCCCCAGCTCCTGGATGGGTGCTGCTTGGCGAGGTGCTGGTTTTCAGCCCGTGACAGCAAGGAGGCAGCTGGGTTTGGTTAGCAAGCCTGGAATGTTTGTGTTGGGATGCCAGGATACTCTGCAGCGAGGGGAGGGAGGGAAGGCATGTTTCCCATATCTCTTCGTCCTTCTCCCTGCAATCCTTTGGGCTCATGCTACCTTCTCCATTCCCCTCCAGGGCTCTGTCTGTCTCCAGGGCAGATGCATTAAGGGAGGCCCCCTCACAACAGCCTCTCTGACCCAGTTTCTGCTTTTGTGCTCTTCAGAGAAATACAAGGCCCTGGGCATATTGTGGCTGTTTCAGGTTTCTCTTGAGAAAGCTGAACAGGCTGGGTGAATACAGGGAAAGCCCATTCTTCTAATAAAAGTAGAGATCCCAACTCCCAACAAATCCAGGGCAATTCCTTGTGCATGTGGTGTCCCAGCCCTTTCCCAGCCTCTTTTGGGAAAAGCAAACCCAGAGAATGTCCATCTCATCTGCTGCTACTGCTCACCTGAAAGGAGCAAGTTGCTCTCACAGCCCCAAAGTTCTCTCACCCAAGGCTCTGGGTTTCCTCACTCAAGGCTCTGGTGAGCACTTGTGCTTCTAATATGCAGAGCTGGCCAACCAATCACATGGGGAATTTGCTTCTTTGGAAGCAAATAATGAAGACTCCCACCCCTGCAGTGGGGATGGGCAGCTGGAGCTGGAGAAGGGCCCTCTCTTACTGGACACAACAGGTGTGAGCAAGGGCAGGGTAAACTGCAGGGAATGCTTGTGTCTATAGCCCCATTTATATCAGCTCGAACTGAAGGGGAGAACCACATCCAGAGAGCCAGTTCCTCCCCTACTCCTCTGCTGCCATGACAGCTCATGGAGTACTCCTAGAGGCACTACTGCACACCTTCCTCCCATCCATGACATGAGTGCAGTGGCCTTGGCTTCCAGGCCTGCCACTGGTGCTGGGACTGGGGGCTGCCAGGCATGGTCTGGCTGAGGTGTGCATGAGCCAGAGGTCTCCTGTCTGCCAGAGATACAGCTGCACAGCTGCTCTCATGCATGGGGCACAGCTTGGCCCCCAGCCTCTCTGGAGAGTGGGCAGCCCTGCTGCTGAGAAAGTGTGAGCCCCACCCTGAAAAATCAGGAGATTGGCCTAAAAGCCAAGAGATTTTTATTTTTTTCCCAAAATACACATTGTGTTCTTTCTAATTGGGTTTGGTTTTTGAGCACTGCCAGTGGGACACTCCGTGCTTCTCGCCACATGTACAGGAAGCAAAACAGGATTTGGAAAGGGATAAAGCCGGGATTCTCCTGCAATCTCTTGGTTCCAGAACCTGGCATTTTATGAAAGCTCAAACACACTTGTGTAAAACAGTCAATGCTCCCAGAGGGAAAGTCAGCAATAGTCTCCATTTCAGTAATAGGCAGCTCTTGGGAACTGTGCACTCTATAGTCTCCCTCATCCCAGATTCCTTCACCAGCTCAGTGAAGGGTTCAGTAGCTCTTGGTAGCTTCTTTTGTGTTATGTGTGCAGATGCCCATGAACAGTTAAATGGAGCAGAGAGACCTTAGCATGTGTTCCAACCAGGGCAATCAGAGAATGAATTAATTGCTGAACTCAAGATTTGGCTTTGCCTACATCCCTCTGCAGAACTTGCCGAGACTGAAGAAGCTCGAGGGGATCACAACTGTTTCTTATTTCTCTCTCCACCACAGTTTGGGGCACAGATCGAGCTTCAGAGTGCGTGTCTCTGAGTGAACTGGGAGCAGGCAAGCCTGTGCTAAAGGTCTGACCTGTCTACAAAGTTCAGCCTCCATGCCAGAGCTTGGTTTTCATGGTATCCTGGCTCTCCACTGCTCTGGGAATTGACTGGCTGGGCTTTGAGGCACCCGAGAGTCCTAAATTAATGCATCATTCATTATAGTGGGTAGGTGCAGTGAAGGTGGTGGTGGACCCACTGATAAGACCCTTTTTTGTTTCTTGTTTCCCAAGCCTCTTTGGTCAGAGAACTTAAGCAATATACAGCAAAGGGGAGATACTTGTTTTCACAAGAAGGGAAAATCAGAGTAAAATATGAAGCGGGTAGTGGTATTCTTGGCTCACTTACTGGCTTCTACCTCCTTATTAAGTTTTGATATGCGTTGTTTCCTATCACAGGACTCTGCTCCAGCAGTTACAGAAGCTTCAGGCTCTGGTAGCTGGGAAAGTCTCCAGACCTTATAAAATGGCTTCCACGCAGACTGGGACCTGTCTAATGGTATAAGCTTCATTTCCATCTTCCTTATTGGCCATGCTTCTCCAGACAGCTTTGTTGATTGCCTGTCTCTGCCCTCTTCCCTGCTGCCCAGCACTGTTGTCAGTTACATCTGCTCTTTCCTTTTGTGTTATAGTCACCAGAGCTGGGTCCTGTGTCATACATACATACATCAGTTGTTTATGCAACAGCATTAGAATAATTCCTGCATTTTCACTGCCTTGTTCTTTGGGCAAAACAGCACTTTGTTTGCTTTTCATTAGCTGTTAGCCATTCAGCAAAAATCTTCCATGAGCTTCTATTGTAATGGGCAGAGTTTTCTTTTGCTGAGCTGGTAATGCTTAATGTTTAACTCAGCAGGGCAGATCAACAGTCCAAGTATTCATCCCAGTGGGCATTACCTTGTGTTTATCAGCAAGAAATGGCATCTGTTCTTGCTATGCCTGCACATTAGGCTTTGTTAAATCCAGCTGGAATTCTCTTTGTTCTTTTGACTAACCATAATAATTTGGGGTTGTCTGTTGTTTTGGTAATCCCTGTTTGCCTCATAGTGGAGGATCATGGTTAATAAATATTGGCTTCATTGAGGAGTTTTAGGACATGCAAGCGTGTAGCCATAAGTAGAGTCAATTGCTTATTCTTCAACTCATTTTTTTTTGCCAGGAGGAAAGTTTCTGATCCATAGTAAAAATATAATCGTCTCCCCTATGATGTCTTTGCAGGATTGTCGTAGTAGCTGCTCGTGACAAATTTGTCAGAGTTAGTTATCTATATCTGGTTATCACTTCTGTACTGTTAGCAGTCACAAAATGCGAACAGATGGTGAGGTACTTGCCCCACTTTCTCAGCACCCTCAGTGTCCTGAGGGATTGTTTTCTGGTCCTGGTTCAATGAGTTTCCTTGGTTCCAGAGCCTCTGCTCTGTAATTTCAAGTACTTCCTCCTTTCAAAATCTGCTCAAACTTTTGCTACTCTTTGCTGCCCCCATGTCAGACCAGATTTTAATGACTTTTTTTTTCTCTGCTCTCTGTCTTCATTCCCAAGTTCTTTCCACATTTTTGGGTTTGACCCAGCTGAGCCCAGTGACTCACTGCTCCTTAATGCAGCAGCTCATCAGAGCACCCCTGGCTCCAGCAATTCTTCAGTGCTACTACCTTGAATAAACAAGTCTAGAAGAGGTGCCTTCCAGACATCCCCTGTGCTACAGGCTGATAAAATAGCTAATTCAGCTTCCCAACAATGTCTTATGTCTCCTTGCTGCTCCCTTTGTTGCAGGCATCCCAGCCCACACACTCACTCTCTCAGACTTCCTAGCTTTGAAGCATTTCAAGAATTTGTAATTTGCTTTTCTATCTTTGACCAGTTCCTTTCATAAGCCTTGGAGTTCTCATTTTCCATTTTTAAATACAGCAATCCTTATCATGACAGATATGTAGAATCATTGTGTCTTGCAGCATGGGAGTGGAGCAGGCTACCCTTTTTTAGCCTTGTGTCATTGCTGCTGGATATTTGTACTGCCAGTTCTTGAAGGCCTCCAGTGGTAAGCAGTCCTCAGCCTCCTCAGGCAAACCATTCCAGTGCTATGTTATCTTTCCCAGATAAAGCTTTCTTGCTATCCCATTTCAATCTTCCTTGCAACAGCTTTAGCCTATTAGAACTTCTTCTGCCCATTGTAAGCAAGATCTGTTTATTCTCCCTTTGTGCAGCTGCATTTTACACATTTGAAAGCTCTTGTTTTCAAGCAACTCCCTTCAGTCTGCTAAATCACCGTAATTTCTTCAGTCTTCCCTTGCAGGCTGAGTTACTGAATCACTGCTTGTTCCCAGAGCTCTCTACCAGACTTTCTCCAATGGCCCTGCATCGTCTTGGAAGAATAGGGCCCAAAGCTGGGCATAGTGTTCCACCTGAAGGCCAGTACAAATCCAGCCAGAAAGCCTGTTCATAATGCTTGGGCTGAGATTTGCCCTTTGCAAAGTGACACTGACTTGGACCCATTTTATGCATCAGTTTAACTCCCAGAGCCTCTTCTGTAGAACAGCTGAAACACATAGCCACTGATGTATTTCCCCTGTCTACCTCAGAGGTCTCAGCAGGTGCCCACATTGGTCTGTATAGATCTTCCCACTGTTGTCTTGGACCACTTCTTCCCATGGTCAAGATCATTCTGAATTTGAATACTGACCAACAGCCAGTCTGTTTGTAGTCTCTCCCATCTGCAGATTTGATACAGTCCATCATTTAAGTCAAGCTTAAAAATGCTGAATCTTGCCAGATCTGTAGCAGATCTCTCTGCTACTCCATCTGCTACTTCCTCACAGTTTGACAGTGAACCATTTGATAAATACACTCTCAGTATGTCTTTTTTTTAATTAATTTTGCCTCCAGCTTTCCAAATGGTTTTGTAGTAGTTTTCTCTAGCTTAATTTCCCTCAATTTTAAGAGGTCAAATAATGAGGTGGTCAAAAGCTGTGACTTGAATGTTACTCAGAATCAAGCCAAGAATTATTGTTATGAAGTGTTGTAGAGTGTGAACTGGAAGTGAATCAGAGCATCAGAGTTAACCTGAAACAAAACAGAGTAAAAACAGTGCTGTTTTGCAAAGCCCCAGTTGAAAGCCACGTTAAAGCAAGATGTTAAGTATACTGCTCTTTCTCAGCCCAAAAAGCCTGTTTTGTTTTAGAAGGAAAGAACAGACTTTACAGGGCTGGCCCCCTTTTCTCCAAGTTGTGTGTTTGGCTGTGATAATTCCAAGCAGCATCTATTCAGAATTTGGTTTTTCCTCTGTTTTTGTGGAATAAGGATTCTAAATGCCTCATGTGCCTGATATGACATGCTTAGACAGCATCTATGCTGTCTTCATTTAATGTCCTTACTTTAAAACCAGCCTTGAAGAGTCTGGACAATTAAAATCCCTCTTTGCATAACATAGTATCCCCACGTTATTATTTGATCTTCCACATCTCCTGGAATCCACTGGTGGTCAAAATTACCTTGATGTACCAGCTTCTGTGCGTTACTTAGGCACAGGTATTCCGAGATAGGTGGCTTCTGAAAAGCAGTCAAGCAATTGCTGGCTGTCCCCACAGGTGTCCACCCAGGTCACATTTGCTAGTTTATACATAGGTAGTAGAAATCACCAACAGGCGCATTGCCTCTTTGGCTGCTCAGTCTGAGCACTGAGCTGGCAGCAGGTATAGACCATGCATGGTGCATGAGTGTTCAATAATTTGGCCCTGTTCCATTTCCCGTGTGTACTTTCTTGCTCTGTACTGGCAGTTCCCTAAGCTCTATAGAGTCCCTTATGATCAGCACTGGCATTTCACTCTGAAGCTTTACTGTTATGGCAGAATTTCCAGATAGGTCCAGGCCTACCTGAGGGGGATTTCAGGGGAGATTTCATGTACCTCTCTCCTGTTATCACTGCCTTGTAGCTGTGACTGGTCTGCCTGTTAGCAGAAGGCACTGACACGTGGTCCTGCATATCTACACGTCAAGCATAAATTTAACCCTTTCCTAGAATTCTGCATCTTTACTATCAGGTATTAGGCAAGTGCAGTTCTGCTGTCATTTCTGTCCTTGCATGTATAGTAGCTTCACTTTGCTATGTGTGTGGTACCTCCCAGATTTCTCCCAGTGGGTGTGTTTTCTTTACAGCCCACAACAGCTCCTGCTAAGCCAATGGTCAGGTTCCCTTTGGTCAAGGCAGAGTTTGTCCCTTCTGTTGAGTCTCACTTTTTTTCCAGCTTGTTTCTCAGCTATGCCTTCCACTATCTCTCCTCAATAGGATGGGCAAGTTCTCACAATTGAACCGGAAATACTCCAAATAAAGCAACAAGAGGGAGTTTCTGACTTCCCTTCTTGAATGTGCAACAGAGATTAGCACAGCAAGCCCCTTCCCTCACTGTGGTACCACAGGTACCCAGCTGTCTTACACAGCCTCATGTTGGTGTGCTGTGAGGGGAGTGTTTCTTCACGGCTAGTGGCACTGACTCTGTGCTGATCTCCTTTCTAGGTGCTGGCACTCTGCTTCGTTCTGATCCTGGGATCCCTGATGCCCTGTCTCCCTGAATTCTCTTCAGCATCACAGACAGTGAAAGCAACACCAGCACCAGACATTTACACAACTAGTAAGAGTGAGTCTAACATGGTTCCTCCATTTCAACTTGTCAAACCATTTCCAGCTCTTCTCTCGACACTCCCTGGTCAGGCATGGCATCCTCGCCTCTGTGCCTACCCCATATGCTGGGACTGTGGCGAGGGAAGATTCCAAAGCTGTTGGTGGTACAAACTCTCATAACAGCTCCTTGTTGGACCTGTTGTCATTCTGTGCTACCCGTTGTCCCAAAACATGACAAGTGTCGAAGGAACATGAGGGAAAAGTCCCAGGGCAGCCTGGTTGTCTTCTGAAGAGGCTGTGTGTCCAGGGGGACATTTGCTTTCTGAAGCTGGGGGGAGGAGGGTATCCTGCACAGTTACACATGGACAAGGCTGGGTGAGCATGTGCTGAAACCACCACCATGACCTACACCCATTGCAAGAGACCTTGTCCTCATTGCTAACCAATGCTCTCCTCTTTTCCAGTTCAGTCACGGAGCCTCCTTTTCTATGATGAGGGTGCTGGCTCCTTAGAAGAGAGCTATAGCTCCTTCCTAACCATGGACCATCCTGAGGGGTGGGAGGCCAAAAAAAGGCAGTCTGAGGAGGGAAGGCCTCATCTGGCCAGGACACATGAGACAACTAAATATCTGAGCAAAACCCAGGGGGGTCCTGACCAGAACCAAACTGACCCAACTCTCAGCCACCTCAAAGAGCAACTCCATGAGAGGTAAGCAGGTGGGGCCACCTTCTGGGCCCAAAACACAGCATGGTGTCTGGGGGTAAGCAGCAGGCATGTCTGTCCCCTCTGCTGCAAGCTAAGGACAGCTGAGCCACTCGGGACAGGCAGTCAGCTAAGAGCACTGGCTGGAGGAGGTCAGCGCTGGCAGGGAGCATAAGAACAAGTTCATTTTCTAGAGCAAAAGTTCGTCCATAAAGCAGTGTCCCACTTGCATAAAAATGTGGAGGGCTGGATGACTCACGTGGTCCCAGGTTTGCATTCTGTTAAGTGCCCTGGGGAAGGAGTTCATCCTGGTCAGAGCAAGCTAGCTGGGCACACAGAGAGGTGAATTTGCATAGGAGGCTACAATGAATGTTGACTGATGCCTTGTCTTTTCTTTTCCTCAGGGAGACAAGCTCCAGTGAGACAACTGAATTCTTGTAGCAGCTGCTGGACCTCAAGGCCTCATCTGTCTGATTGCAGGATTCCCTCCTCACCAAGCAACTGAGGAGACTTGGCAGGAGAGGACACTGCATTTAGACACTCCTAAACTGGCCTTGGGTTCAGCTCCTCCCCTTTCCCATCGTTCCCATTAGTGCTGATCTCTCTGAGGGGAGTCACAGGGCTGCTGGAACCAGCAATAAGTGTCTGGAGAAGCCCTGAGACTCCCTCTTCTCCTGCCCTTACCACTTGCTTAAATGAGCACTACCCTATGGATGTGGGCTCACCTTAAAGTGGAGGGAGATCAGGGGAAGCCCACAAACTATTCAGCTCACTCCCCAAAGCCTCCAGACCAAGGGGGCTGTTCCCACATGTGTGCCCCTTGGCTACATCAGATGCACCTGAAGGAGAGAGAAAGTGCTGGATTTACTGTCCTGCATGAGGGTTTTAGGAGTGAGTGATGCTGGTGCTGAAGAGATGGCTCTGGAGACTTTGAGCTCATTCCTTGCCCTCCATATATTAGTATATTTCTGCTTCCATTGAGAGAAAACCTAGTTTTTCTTTGCTCTAGTTTTCTCTTGATGGACATGCCTACATAACTTCAACACCAACTATCTGCAAAGATCTGCACACAAACGGAGTGGGGGAGAGAGATCCCAGACAGATAAATCACCATAAAAATTAGCCAGCAGCTTCTGGGTGACCAGAGCTCTGAAAGAGAGAACAACTTTCCCTCACAACCCCCTTTTCCCCACCCTCAGCACCCCAGTTTTGGCAGGGGTGGTATTTTTCTTTCTGTTCCTAGCTTGGGCCCTACAGTGCAGTGCTAATCAGGTCAGTGGCCTTCTCACTTTCCATTCTGCAGGCCTCCCCCTTTGAGAGTGAGTGAGAGAAACACATTCCCATAACCCAACCCCCATCCCAGCTCTCCATCCCTGATTCTGCTTCATGCCAAATGGGGTTTTCCTAGGAACCACCAGGGAGAGCTCTGCAACCCATTGGAGGGCTGTCAGATTAGCCATCATTCCCCTCACATCCTCTGTGTGCACAATAGTGTTGTGAAAGCCACTGAGGACATACTGGCATTTCTGGAGACAGGTACATCTGTCAGGAAAGAGGTGGCATGCTGGAATTGGCCAGGGCCACCAAAGACAGTTTTAGACCTCTTCTTTCTAAATGTTGACACCAAAGGTTGCAAACTCTTGCCATACCACCTCTCAGGCCAGACTTGCCAAGTTTGGTGTTGAAGTGACCTCATCTCAAGCCTATGCCATCCTCTTTAGCACCCAGACACCCATTTCTGACCCTTCTTCCTCTCCAGCAAAAGCCCTGCAAGAAGGCTGAAGTGTCTCCTCACTCCATTCCCTCAGCTGCCATTTGATGGAAGGACAATGTGGGACACGAGTGTCGGAGATCGGGGATGTGGCAGGTTGCCCCTTGTGTAACACTGGAGTCCCTGTGCACTCTGCCAGGTCTCACAGCAGGCTCCTCTTCTGCTTGTTTCTCATCAAGCACCCTGGACTCACTCTGCACTGCCCCAGCCTCTCTTCTTCCCCCAGGCCGGGAGTGGAGAAGGCTCCCTGTAGAGGAAGGATGGGATGGCTCTTGCTCAAGGACTGAGAGAAGTGAGGGAAGGGCCCTCACATCCTTCTGTTCTCCTATTTGAAAATTGGTTTTGCCCCTCAAAGTCATTTAGGAAAATCTGGACACAGCTAGCTGCAACCATGCATGGGTGGCCAGTGGGGTGATGAAGAGGAAAGCTTTCAGCACAGCTCTGGTCTCCCCCCAGGACCCACTGGTCACCAGATACCACTGCATTCCCCATCCTCCACCTCCACCCCAGCACAAAGAACCACTGCCGGGTCCAAGCACACCCTCCTCCACCCCAACATTTCACTGGGTATGTCCCCATGCCTCCCACTCCCACCGTTGTACAGAGATCAAGAGCAGAACTCGTTTGTACATAATGAAACTTATTTTGTATTATTGCCAATCCCTTAAAATATTGTATTTTGGAGACTCTCAGATCCTATTTTCAGTATTGTATTTTATTAAGAATTAGTGCGGGCTTGGCATCTATGAACTTCTTTCTTGTAGCAGCTCACTTTCCACTTATCCAGCAGCTGCTTCTTCCCTCTTAGTTTTTTTTTTTTGTTGTTGTTGTTGTTTTTGTTTTGTTTTGTTTTATTTTCAAGCCATCCTTTCTCCTCCTTCTATCAATTGCTCTGCATTTGCTTTATGAAGCAAAATAAAAATAAAATAAAAAGATGCAGCATCAGCCCTGGGTTGACAGGTGCTTTCATTGAGGCATGGTTGTCATGCCAGCCCACATTCACAGCTCCTCACCTCCTGCTCCCTGTCCCCTTCCCTGGCCATGTGCAAAACCGGTCCAGTACTGGGATGTCACGCTCCATGTCAGGGGCTAGAAACAAACCTGCATGTTTTGTTTCCAGCAGCACTGTCATTGTCATTTCTTCTGCAGTTCTGAACAAGTCAGAACTGTTCTGCCTCAGTTTCTTCTCCCCCTTTGAAACACCACTATCATCCTCTTAGAAGAAGGAAGATCATGGAAGAAAGTATATGAGGTGCAATGAGCTACTCTGATGAAGAGGCTGTGCAGGGGTCTGTACAACAAAGACATAGCTCATAGCACCATGGTCCTATCCTGTCTGAAAAAATACTTAAATCTTTTCATTAACTGTAAAAGCAGAGCAGCTGCACTCAGATTGGCAGTGACCTGGGTCCTGGCTGTCTGTCAGTCTGTACCTCTGACAGTCCATTTACATCTGCGAAAACTGATAGGTTTTGTCCTAATTTTGTGTGAAACACAAAACAACAGGGGGTCTAGAAAACAGATTTCTATTTTCTAGCAAGGTCCAAGTGGGTTCATTAGAATTTGACCATTGAAACAACAATTTGCAGTCAGCCCTCCCATGTCTGGAAGGCAGCCCAAGCAGGAGCTCCTTTCAGAGATGCTCTAAGGTGTCTCTATCTCCCACCTCTGGCTGGGCTGGTACAGCAGGACTCTGCCACAGCAGGATGTGAGTCTTGGGGCTTGCAAAGGTCTCTTTCTGCAGATTATAATTTCTTTGTGGAGAGGAGTAAAGCTGTTGCCTTGCTGTTTTGACTGAGCTGGCCATTGAACAGTGTCTGGGAGAGACAGGAACTCGCTTTTCTGAGCTGGGTCTGTACTGCCAAGAGGGAGTTTGATGTGGGATCCATGGCAGATTAGTCTGACATGGGTTTTGCAGACCCTTGCAGAGCTCCCTTCTCCTGCCTACCCACCAATGCAATGAAATGCCTGACCTTGCCCTGCAGTTTCTTCCTGGGCCAGAACTAGTTGTGAGTTGAGACTCTGATGTTTTCCCTGCAGCACCTTGTCCAAAAGCAGCCTCCTAATCCTGCCATCAGTATGATGCACCTTCCCCCGCTACAGGGTGGGGCTGTTCCCTGCACTCACCAGATTTCATCCTAAGGAAGGGCTCAGCCCTGCTTTGCTCAGCCCTATGAAACTTCACACAGCTCTTTGGGAATTGCCTTCCACGGAGATTTTGGCCTGCACCCTTCATGCACACTGCAAAACAGGTGCAAGAGGGAAGCTCTTAAAAGGATGAGTTCTCAGGCTTTGGCTCCTTTAACACTGATACAGCCAGAGCAATCAGAACCCCTTCCATCAGGAGAAAATTTCCCTTCATCTTGACAAATCCTCCTAATTCTGCAGTCTACCAGATAACTCTGAGCTGCTCAAAGCAGGCACATTAGGATCTTTTGATCCCCGCTATGCCTCCCAAAATGCACCAGCCAATCACACCTACCAATTTGGCTACAGCAACTAATTAGAGCAGATTGAGAGAATTAGCAAAGCAAGAGTCACCTTCTTTACAAGTCACCTTCAGCCTCACTCAGTTGCGCTTGGTCTGTTCCAAGTGCCCCAGCCGAGCTCTGCCACAACAAGCTGGGCTTCTGCCCATTCAGAGTCACACTTCTCAGAAGCCTCTGCACTGTCAATTCATACAAGCCCTGAACAAAAAAATACTAACAGAACATGGACTTTGTTTTTCAGAGACAAATTATTCCTGATTGTTCTGTTACCAGGCCAATCAAAAAAAAAATAAAAAAAGAAAAAAAAAGAAAAAGAGAGAGAGAAAATAATTGGGGTTTGTGGCTTGCCGCTGCCAAGGGGGTCACTGGCAGTGCATGGCAGCAGCCTGGTGGGTATGTTTTGTTTGTTACAGAAGGACACGTGCAGCTAGGGCTCTCAGGAGAGTATCCCTGCTCTCCAAGCCCGGCATGGTCCCTCTTGCTGTTCCCACTTGGGAGTGTGCTAGCAGTTCTCTCACACATCCATTATGGGATAAACAGGCTTTGGTCCTGCTACCTGGCAAGAATCCTGGGCTTTTGGACACCCTCTGGGGAAAATGGGGCAGTTGCACCCCCTCACACCCCTCAGGTGCTGGGGGCTTGTTAACCTGGATTCACACTGACCTGGCCTGCCTCAACAAATCTGTCTTGATTTTCTAATCTGGTGGCTGAAATGGGGCTTAGAGGTGAGCAGGGTGAAGGTTCTTCTTGTGCCCAGGGAAGAAGACTGTACCTTCACAGAGCTTTACTCACTAGAAATGCCACTTCCTAGAAAGCTCATGTCCTGCCTATGCCTGCAAAAATAAGGATGGGGTCTGTATGGTAAATACCAATATGCCTTTGCACTGTCCCACATGCCCATACAGAAGGAAATCCCTACCCAGGGCACAGGAGAGGCACACTCCTGCATGTCCCCCGGGTAAGCAGGTAAGCAGCAAGTAAGCAGGTGACCTGGCTCAGCTGAAGGGTGCCAGGAGGACAGGACTGACCCAATCCTACTGTCCCAGCCCTGTCATCCTCAGGCAGCATCTGGCTTCTCTTCCCAAGTCCTCAAGGAACTCCAAGTGAAGGGTGACCCCATTAATGACAGAAACACGAAACATCCGGCACAGAGGTGGGGAGAGAGAGATGCAGAAGCCTGTGCAATCCATTATATCCCTCCATGCAGGCATATCTGGTGATGTCTCATCTTCTCCAGACACACAAAATCTGGCCTGCCCTGTCTGTGTGACAGCTATACAATCTGGGATGTGGGTAGAAAGGTAGAAATCCTCTGCTGGCAGCTGCTCCCCACAGAGAGGGTTTCTGTAGAGCAGGATTAGGCCCCTTGGGAAGGCAGGAGGCACCCAGTGTCCAGCCCTTTACTCTGACTTGACTGAAGGGGCTGTTAGTTCAGGGCTCTCCTGTGCCTGCAATAAAGGCCTCTGCTTTCCACCCTGAAGCTCATTTCTTATGGCATTGACACATCCACCAGTGAGAAATGCTCTCCCTTCCTTCCTACCTGGAAGTCTGGACCCTGCTCTCACCCAGCTTCCTACTTGTATCCATCCCTGACTGGCCATCCACTTCCTCAGCTTGGTGGCCTCAAACTTCTTTAACCATGAGGGACAAGACAGATGTTTCCCAAAATTCCCTGGGAGCAAGAGTGGACCTGCATTCTGCATCCCCTGTAGCTCCTCTGGGCAGCCCATCTTTGTCCTGCCCTGGCAGCCCAGCTGGCACAGATGAAGGTGGTTCCCATAGTCCCTGGCAGCAGAGGCTCCCTAGGCCAGGAAGAGCCCCAGGGCAGAAAGACAAGCATTGCACTGTGGGTGGTGAGAAGAACAAGGTGCCACAGGTCCCTCTGCACAGCTGGGCACCCACTGCTTGTCCCTTTCCACAGCCTGCTCCCAGTCTCTGTGGGCAGCAGGAGGACATGGAGCAGGGCCATGCACCCGTCCAGGGAGTACTGGCAGTTCCCAAGCAGGTCTCTGTCCCCACAAGTGAGGGTGAAGCTGTTTCCTCAGGGCCAGCTGTGCTTGTCAGGGAGGGCTCACCCAACAGCACTACAGCTTTCAAGGAGAACAAAACCCCTGTGGGGGCTGGAAGAGCTGAGTCACGCAGTGAGGAGGGTGTGGGGCTCCCTGCCAGTCACGATTCTGTGGAGGAGTGGGCTTGGGGGCTGCTGTGCCCCCGGGAGGCACAAATCCCCCAGGAGGCGCAGCCAGAGACAGATGCCGTTGTGACTTTTAGGGCCAGACAAAGGTTCAGTAACTTGAACTGGAGATGCCAGTGGGCTGTGGTTACCAGGAACAGACACAGCACTTCTTCAGCCCGTGCTGCTTCCCAGCTTGGGGTCAGGAGTGGCGTGGGAATGTGCTGTGCCACAGCACCCTGCAGCAGAGGTGCCACAGGGCTATATGGACGTGATGGAGAGTACTGGCATGAGGGATGAGATGCTCCTGATGACTCTCAAGGTGATACAACAGTCAGAGCAGGTTGAGGACAGGTTCCTGCTCCCATCATGCCAGACTTTCATGGGAGAACACCGAGATTACAGGTGAGTGCAATGTGCTCTTGGTGCAATACATGATTGTAGGACCTTGCCGTGATGCAGGGAATGGCTCTTATAGACACAAAGCTTGAATTTTCCAGGGCTTAGCAGGTAAAGGCACAGCATGTGAATCTGGGGCAGAACAAATCAGGCACATATGGGAGCTTTGTAGGGATGTCTTACCCCAGCTGACATACACAGCACCAGGGTGGGCTAGGACTGGGGTCACAAAGTCCAGTCGCAGCCTGGGACAAACAAATGATGCAACTCTTCTGATGGATGTGGGCAGAGAACAGAAGGGCAGTTCTACCTTTGGATGCCAAGATTGGGGAAAAATTGACTTGAATAAGGAAAAATCAGGAATAATGTAGTCTCCTAAGTGGCAAGGAGCTGAGTGAGCCAGCTGGAAGGAGAGAGGCCATGCTACAGCAATACCTCTGCTCAGCTGAGTACCACTGTCCACAGCTGGAGACCCTGTCCCTGGACAGATCTCATCCGTGTTGAATGATTGGACACAACAGCAGGTACTTCGCTCTGCTGGGGCTGCTGCTCTCATGCAGTTTTCCAGGCTGCCTGACTTCACCTGACAGCAAGTCTGGTTGAGACAAGAGGCTGAGACCCAGCTCCCTGAGCTGCCCTTGCAGGCAGGCAGGTGCCAGCTGGACTGCAGGCAGAGAGGGGTGGCTGAGTTGTCACCCTCCTCTGCCTTCCCAGACTCCGAAGAGTTAAGTGCCAGTTTCAAGTGTCTCTAAGGTGACATCAGGCTGCCTGCGGGATGCAGCTCCCGGCAGCCCCCTCCCCACGCACACAGCACACACTCATGCTCACTTTCTGCTTCGTCTTTTGAAAGCTGCTCCAGGCTTTGTGCACAGGCAGTTTCCTCACTGCCTACCTTTCCCCGCTGCTCCTGCTCAGCTGCTGCTGCCGGGGACAGTGACAGACGTGCCTGGCTCCAGAGGGACCTCGCAGAAGAAAATCCAAGCTCTCTTTCGCTCTCTGCAAGCATCGCTATCCCTGGGCTGTGCTTCTCCAGCAAACACCGTGTTCCCCACTCCCTCCCCGCTGCTCTGACAGTGCCAGCACCTCCGAGGGGCAGCACCAACATCTTCAGGCTTGTGTCAGATATTCCTCCACTTTGGAGTGGCAGGGCAGTAGAGACAGCAGGAGGCTGAGCTGCTTCGTCTGAGCTACCCAAGCTGCTATCAAGAGGCCAATAAATACCACTGCAAAAAAAGTTGGACGCTGTTTTTTCTCGTGCTTGTGCTCCCTCAGGGACTTAAACCTTGTCGGGATTGTCCCACGGCCCTGGGGAGGCAAAGCGGAGCAGCCTGTGGGACCCTGTGCGGCACGACCGGGCTGCCCAAGAAGTTCTGGGGGCAGAGTGGGACTCCTCACCTAGAGAGACACTTCACTCCAGCATGGCTGAAGGTCCGGGGAGCTGGAGAGACTTCTCCCCTGCCAGGAGTGATGGTGAGGTGGCCAGGGGAGCCACATCAAGCCTCTGGGGAGCAGCAGAGACAGAGAGCACTGGGCGAGCACAACGCTTGGGCCTCCGCAGCATGGATCCAGCCTGGGAGGAGATGAGAGGGGCAGTGGCCGTGGCAGAGGTGGAGGAGCAGTTCCTGCACGTGGCCATCAGAAAGCAGGTCTCCTACAGGTAGGAACACCTGGATCCCCAAGTGTCAGGGCTGCTCTGGGGCACTGGAGTGGCCTGTCCCTGAGGCATGTCTCTCCCAGGGGGTCAGGGTTGGCTCTTTCCTCCAACCACCAGCACATTCCCACCAGCAACCATCTCAGCACAGAGACAAGGCAACCAGTTAGTCCAGTCCCTCCCATCACATGCAAGAGCCCCCTCTGCAGTGGCAGTCCCATTATTGCCTTTGCAAGCCCCCTTATTTTCTTTCTACCCAACTCCCCCTTCCCATCCTGGGGCTGCAATGCCTCCTAGACAGTGGTCTGGGCCTTTTAGGGGTACCTTGCAGCAAGAGGAGATCTGTCCTGGCTTTTGGTGTGACTCTTCTGTCACAACTCCTGTGCTTACCCACCCCTGCTATCACCAAGCAAAGCTGGTGGAGGTGAAGAGTGATTCTTACAGCTCTCATGGGGCTTATGGAAGCCACTGCCTGGTGATACTCAGGTGAGCTCCTATTCCCAACTCCAACCATAATGTCTGGAATCCTGCTTGGGTCAGCATCTCCAGGACTTCAGCTCTATTCTTCTGTCACAACAAATAAGGTCTGGTGTCCCACCCTGCCCTTTCTTTTGCTAGAAGTGTGTTTAAGCCCTTCTATGATTTGCTGCCCCCCCATCTTTGCAGAATGGCTTTCAGGTGTAAGTGAGGAGAAATCCTTTGACTTTACACCTGCCCAGAGTAAACATGAGCACTTGCAGGACTGACCCTGGACTGCTGTGAGGGTCTGGGACTGAGAGGAGGGAAGAAGGCAGGAGCTGCCTTCTTACCATTCTCCAGAGCTGGCTTGGTCCAGAGATGTCTGTGTCCTTCTGAGCTCCATGTCACCATGTCATGCCATGCTCAGCAAGTACCACAAAGTTTACAAGCAAGTGGAACACTGACATGGGGAATCTTGGTGCCATGCCCACTGCCATGGCAGACAGAGGCTGGATGAGCTCTCCTGACTCTGGTCTGGCCTTGGGGACCCTGGGGTGCAGAGCTCTGCCAGGGGGAAGAGTTTGGGCAGGAGCTGTCAGTCACCCCCCATCTGCACTCCCATGTGTACAGCAGCCCTTTTTCCCCCTTGCAAGGGCTTCAGTGCAAGCTGTGAGCAAATTGCTCTCTAATACTGCAGTAATGGGAACTAATGGGAAACCTTATTAGTGCCTGCAGAGCAGGAGGGGCCCCGAAGCTGACTCATCCCCAGCACTTGTTATTCGTGTCGTGGGTGGCGAGCAGGAGCCAGGGTGGCAGAGACCTCCCCAGGTGCCCTGTGTCCCTGAGCCTTGGCACGAGCTGGGGCAACGTGCAGCCCTCCTGGTCCTCATTCTGTACCCAGAGCTGCTCACTGAGGCACCAGGCAGAGCTGGGAAGGTCTCTGCCCTGGTGCCACAGAGGATGAGGAATTACTGTGCCAAGCAGAGCAGGATTTTCTCCTCTTAGCTGTCTTCTCCAGATGTGCACGGTGCATTTTGCAAACAGATTAGCCAGCTGCAATTTTCCAGCATCCCCAGGGGAGGAAGGGACCATATTGCAACCTACATTATCAGCCTGAATTTATTCCAGAATTGTCTAAGGTTGCTAAGGATTGTATACACGCTGCCCATAC
This sequence comes from Eulacestoma nigropectus, assembly GCA_013397775.1. NCBI lineage: Eukaryota > Metazoa > Chordata > Aves > Passeriformes > Eulacestoma > Eulacestoma nigropectus. Next base: position 1,412,568 of record VZTE01003367.1, read on the forward strand.
CACTCCAGCTGCCCCAAGCAGATGGCGCAGTTGACATGCTCCAGCCTGTGCTGCCCTTACACAAAGCACCTCTGTCCTACACAACCCTCACAAGGGGTCTCTTTGCAAGGGACTTTTCCCATCCAGGGCAGGCTTTGCAGAAGGGAGGGTTCTGAGAGGTTTGAGGGAATGCTGCAGCAACCTGCAGGCCAGCAGCAAAGGAAGAAATGCTTGGGATGAGCTGCTTCCTCCACCCAGTGTTTTGGACGGCCAAGCAAAGGGAAGGAGAAATGGGAGAGGATGTGTCTGGGGGTGGAAACCTGCTTGTTCTGTCCCGTGACGCCCATATAGTTTTGGGTCTAGCTGCTTCCTCGGGCAGGTCAGGTGGTGATGGAGCTGTTACCCAGAGGTGGGCTAACCTTCTATCATGTGCCCCTCTTGCAGCATAAGAAGTCTTAGGGGGCTGACAGAAATCCCCTTGCTGTGCTGTCCAGCTCTGGAGACACTTACTGAACCCTGGTACAGAGTTTGGAGGACTTCCTCCAGGGGCCGTGGGTATCACAGGTATCCTCAATGTCAGCTGAAGGTTGGAGGCCCTGTCCCCTTGCTGCCAACCTGCCTGCTCCTGCTGGGACCCATTAGTCATCATGAGGGCAGGCAGCATAAGCTGCTATATAAAGGTTTTGAAATGAGCAGAAATTATATTAATCCCATGGAAATAAAGTTCCTTCCACAAATAGCTGCCACGGTGTATGGAGGCGCCTTGGGCGGGTGGAAGAGAGCTCAGCACTCAGGTTATATTTAGGGATTTGAGTAGCAGTTTCGTGCCAAACTTATTAATGATGCTGGCTTGTGCACCAGATTTGCTCATTCTGGGGCAATTTTCCCAGTAGGGAGGTGCCTCTGATGCCAGAAGGACCCAGTGCCCTCTGTCACCACAGCAAACCCGGAGCAAGCACCAGGGTCGTGTGCCTCGATCCCCAGACAGACACTTCAGCCAAGGGGAGTCCAAAGTCAGCTCCTGCTTGCCTTGAGTGTCTCCACCAAGGTTTTGTAGTGGGGCAGGATCATCTCTAGCTGCCAGAGTGGGGTAGCTTCGGTGGCAATAAGGCAAGCTAGAGGCCGGCAGAACTTTGCTGTAGGGAAAGCTGACCTGGAGCCAGAGGCCTGGGACAGGTGGTGGCAGGTCACCCTGCAACCTCTCCCGAGCAGTTGTGGGCTCCCTCTCAATTTCACTTTGCTTTCAGGGTGATGCTTGCAGCAGTAGCCTTTGTCACTGCCACTGCTCCCAGCAACCCAGCCCGGAGGGGTGTTTACCCAGAAAGGAAACCACAGGCGCACAAAAGCTCCTGTACGAGCTCTCCGCAGGCTCCGTCTATGGGGCGGGGTGCCAGGTGTCAGACACGTACCCTTCGGCTCTTGGTCACGGCCGGAGGTAGCGCCCGGACCAGCCCACGCACCACAGGGCTCCACACAGGCATCTCTGGCAGCGGGAAGAGGGGGTCCTTTGTCCCTCTATGCCCCCCAGCCAGCTCCCGTCCCTGCTAGGGAGATGTGAGGCACCTCGGCTGTTCAGCGCGGTCCCCGGCTGGCAAATAGGATGCAGCTAATGCATCTCACAGGCTGTTCTGTGCCAGGAAGCTAAATATAACCCGCAGAGTGGAGCAGAGGGGGCTGCTTTGTAATGTAAATAGCAAGGGAGCTTGGTCATAGAGCAGGCAGGCCAGAGGGGAGAGCTGGCAGGAGCTGCTGGAGAGAGGGAGGTAGGAGTCCTGAGGGGCCCAGGGGAAGATGGTTGCAACTCTCTGCTGTCTTCTCTTCCTTTTGCCTTCAGATCTGGACTCTGGATGTTTGTGAAGTCCCAGGACAGCCTGGGCAGCACAGGGGCTGAGGAAGAAGGAAAGGAGAGCCTCCACTGTCTGCAGGGAGAAAGGGACAGAGAGGGGATCTCCTTCCTCCAAGTCCTGCCTGCTGGCCTTTTAATCGTGTTAGCCCTGCTCTGCAGAGCAGCATAATCAAATTCCCGTTCGTTTCCAGCAAGCCAAGCCTGCTCCACTCTGACAGAGACATCTGTGTCTGCATCCCTCTGTGCAGCAGGGGAAAGGAGATGGGTGGCACGGCCAAAGGGAAGTGCTAGAAATGAACAGGTGGCTCCTCGCAGATCTTGGTAAGGGGTGACAAGCAAGTGTCTCCCCTGCCCTGACTCTCTCCAGAACCAGGGACAAGCTCTGCTGGGCCCCACTGTCAGGCAGAGGCTCTAGTGCATGGCACAGGGGTGGGATGGATTCGAAGTTGGCATCACCCTGTGCTCGGTGCACAGTGCTAGTGTGTGTTCACCCTCATTCTGGCTCTCATTCTGGATGTTCCTGTGTGCAAGGCAGTGGTAAACTGGATACGGGACTGTGTGTAACAAGAGATAGAAACATCCCAAGAGGCAGTTTCGGAGAAACAGGGAGACTGTGGGTACAGCCTGGCTGTGTAGGGACATACCTGCAGCACTGCCGGGGGCGGTGGCGTAACGCAGCTCCAAGCCCCATCTTAAACCAGACACACTCCCTGGTTTAAGCTGACCAAAGACCCTGCTGCCGCCAGAGGGGATGCTCCTGCCCTTCCTCCTGCTGTGGTTTTTCCACATCAGGCAAGCCAGGTCAGCTCCCTGAGGCAGCAGAACACAGCCTCCCTCCCCTGTTTGTCCCCACAGCCACAGCCTCAGCTTTGCATGTGGTGTGGGTGTACAGGGGAACCATGGGGTGGGACTCCCCGAGCAGGCCAGCAGGGAGGTTGTTAGGGGCACTAACCAGTATTAGGGGCTATGCCAACCTGCATCTGAACACTCCTGGGTGGGGAGAGCTGGGATCCCTGAACCAAGAGCCATCCCTTCCCCTAACCACTCCCTCTCTTATCTGATCCCGTTCACAATGCATCCCACAGGCAGGTGATCCTGCTGAGTTTGACTGAAGCAGGCAGCTTAATCCTTTCAGTACCAGGGTGCTGCACAAACTAGCATGAAGACAAGAGTGCCAATCCACAGTAACATCCAGCACAGTGACCCCCATCCCTCTCCTGTGCTGCATACAGAGAAGCCTGTGCCAGCAGGGTCTGTCTCCTCTGGCCTCCTGACCAAGAACAGCCAGGACTGGGATTTCTAGGGGTTCCTCCACAGTTTTGCACCAAGCCCAAGGGACAGAACTGTGAAAGGACACACAGACAGAGCACACTGAGGATGGTGAAGGTTCCAGGGCAGGGTGTGTTACTTCTCCAATAGCCTCACCAAGCCCCGGTGCTCCTGATGCTCCTGAGTAAGAGGACCAGACATCAATACCACGATTCAGAGAATGAAACATGAAAGGGAAATGTTTGCAGGCAGGGAGAAAATGCAACTAACCCATCATGGCATGCAAAGCAGCAGGGATGACGAACCCTTTCCGCAAAAACAAAACTCTCCCCTCCCTGATCTGTGAGCTGGAGTTGGGCATCCAGGACCTGCCTTTTCCTCTCTCTGCACAGTAATTAGTGCAGTGGGTTGTGTTCAGTTTCAGAGCTTGCCTGGTGAGATCAAGGTCTGCCAATGGTTTTTTTTTTTTGCTTTTGATGATGCAGTTTAAAGCAAGACCATGTGCCCCTTTAGAAATGCCATCTGTGCAGGCTGCCAGGACCAGCTTTGCTTGCTTGCCTTTCTCTGGCCCACAGAAGCTGTCCACAGACCCTCTTGGTGATCTGAAGCTCTCCTGGAGCCAGAGCACACCAAGTAGCATCTGGTTATGAAGAGCTGGGGTTTTTGGAGGTGGGGACAGGCTGGGCCTGCAGGTTTAGGCTGTGTCGCCCCAGACTGGGGGATGGATGATGAATGTCAGGCTGTTTCTCCACTCTTTGGAGGCCTCCTAGATGCTTCTACTTTTCACACTGCCCATTCCTGGTTTACCAAGGCATTTTTTCAATGAACTCCAGTGCAGAGTGAGCAGATGCTGGATGTTGTTTTCAGACCCACCACAGAGGAAGGATGCATACACCCAGGAGTTGTGAGTGCTGTGGTGCCCTGCAGGGTAAGGATGTGCATGGCACAGGGTGGGTGGCAGGAGGACAACCCCGCTGCCATGGCCCAGCGTACATGGCGGTGCTGGGACAGCTTTGGGAGCGGGGGCTGTCTCAACTCTGAGGGCATTCAAAGAACCACCCAACAAGGGAGGTGCGGCTCCTCGGTGCGCAGCCCAGCGTGCCAGGACGTGCTCCTGCTTGCTGAGGGTGCGCATGAGGCTTCGCTGGAGCGGACCCGGCAGAGGAGATGGCCAGGGCCGTGGGAAGAAGGCCGCGCAGCCGGCTGCGATGACAGCCGCCCTCACACTTCCAGGAAGTGCAGAGAGAGGAACCAGGTGGAGGGTGCAAACAAAGCCGGGGCCCCGGGCGGGCGGCTGGGCGGCGGAGCACTGCCAGGGACCTGCCCTCGGGATGACTCCGGAAAGCGGCTGCCGGGGGAGGAAGAGCGAGAGTGAACCCCGGGCAGGCTGAGCGCATCAGCTCATGCTCCGGCAGATGTGGCGGCATCGCTCCTGGGACGTTCCCCAGAGCCCTCCGAGGGACGTAGATATAAGGTACCCACCGAGCTGGGCTCTGCCACCTTCCTCGTACTGTGGGGGGCTAAGGTGCTGTGGCGGGTGCTAACAGCCCGTGCTTCGGAGGCTAGGGGGAAGGCTTCCCGTGCTCGCCCAGTGCCTTGCCAGCAATCCCCTCCTCTTCTCTTAGTGCCTGGGCTTGCGCAGCACAGCCTCCCAGCCAGGATGTCACAGGGCCGCACGGGCGCTTTTGATGCCAAGGCTGTGAGCACAGCGGGCCCGCCGGGCTTTGCCTGGGCTGTCAGTTTCTGGGAAGCCACAAGGTGTGTCCTCATCCCCACCAGCCCTCCTGGAAATGCCTGGTGCTGGAGGTTGCCAGTGGGACCTGACCCAGGGTGTTAAGGGTCAGCAGGCGCACTGTGCAGCGGGCAGCCAGGGCTCTGCCCTCGTAGCACCCGCAGCCCTGGCTTTCAACCTGGCTCCGCGCCCTTGGAAAGCGGGGAAGCTGCCATTGCGGCCGGCACGTTTTCCATGCAGAGGAGGGCTGGGAGAGCTGCTCTTTGCCTGGGCTGGCAGCCATGGCGAGCAGGCCAGCCCCTGCCCCTGCCGCTGCCNGCGGGGAAGCTGCCATTGCGGCCGGCACGTTTTCCATGCAGAGGAGGGCTGGGAGAGCTGCTCTTTGCCTGGGCTGGCAGCCAGGGCGAGCAGGCCAGCCCCTGCCGCTGCCCGCTGAGCCAGCGGCCGCCGGGCCAGGGTGTCGCTGGACTCAGGGAGAAGCGGGGCAGGCCCTCGCCGGGCTGGCTAAGAGCCTCAGTGCTGGCCTCGGCGACAAGGCCGGCAGTGGCTCCTGGTCCCTGGAGAGGGCGGTGGCGGTGGGGCTGCTGGCTCCGTCCCCTCCGTCCGGCGGTGAACAATGGGAGGCGGAGGCAGGGGGAGGCTCCGCTTCTGCCGCCGAGCCTCTTCCGAGCGCGGGGCGGCGGCGGCGCTGACACGCGGCTTCCTGAGGCGGCGGCGCCGGGCGCGGGGCCACGGGACGGGCTCCTCCGCCAGCCCCGCTCCCCAAGCTCGGCAGGCGGCGCTGGCGGCGCGGCCGCCGGTGCCACCGGTGAGCGGC